>CM037073.1:102190483-102504305 GCA_020882685.1 Aphelinus atriplicis
GTAACAAAAATTGAGTCGAGTTTTTTCTTCGGAGTAATTTCCTCTCAAATTTAGATAAAAATGTCGTGCAGAGCTGATCTATATAAGAGTGTAACTACGAAATGCGTCCCGTTAGTTTCATATTTTTAATTTAAACTTTGAGATATCATATTAGCGCCAAGTTTTGGCAACAAACTCTGAAAAACATGTATTCCCGAACGTGTGGACTAACGTAGGGCTACAAGAGAGCGGATGCACCTGTTACGCATCTGCGTTTATCGCATCAAGTAACCCAAATAATCGAGGGGCTTCTTACTTCCGTACTCCCTCCAAATTTCGACGGGATATACTCCCACAATTTTTTAGTACTAAAGTTGATAAAGAGTATTATTCGTCCATAAATCCGCAGCACTCCATAAGAATTCCATGGCACTGTCTCTGGGAGTGACTACAGTTCCTCGCAAGTTAACTCCACTTGGAACTATTGTTATTTTTTACTATCTTTTTTGAGATTACGTTTTTAAAAATACGTTTGTATACGAACATCAAATATAGAAAATAATTTCCACTACTCGAACTTTACCATGCGTAACTTTAATTAAATTGTTGAAAAAAATTGGGACATGCATGTCCATGGTCACAATGAAATTAACCAGTACAAGATTTTCGTCAACACATCCGTATTCCTCATCTCGAAAAATGGCGTTTCTCATCCGATTTCGATGCAATTTCGTGGACACGCATTCGTGTATGCTCGGTTGCATTGTCTAATACAGATTTCGTCGTCGATCGGATCTTGTCTAGTCCTTTTGGGGCCGGTCTCGATGACTATGGCTCGAAAATGCGCTAATTAAAGTACTCTGTAAAATGCTTCAATATTTCATGGTCAATATAATCTTGCAATGATATCCTATTTTACAAGTTTTTTCCAACTTTGCTGTCGCTTATCGGACCCTAGACTCGATTCTTACATAGGCAAATAGAACCTAGACAAGAGGAAACCCAACAGTAGGGCCTGCGAACCGCTAAATCATGTCGGTTACAGCCTCACTCTTAGCTCCAACGTAAAAGTCACACAACTCTCGTTTTCGCCAACACGTGTGTAAATTCGTCGGCAATCCCATATCGATTACACACACCAATTAAAAAAAAAATCATATCGTTTGAACAGTAAAGTTTGGATAAAATTACAAAACAAAAGGTAACTGTTAAAAGTATCATTATCAGTCCTCTGTCCCTTCAGAAAAAACCGCTGCCAAGTGCCTCAGCAGTATGCTTTCTCAAAGTATTGCAATTGAACCTCAACTTGCATTAATCACCACTCTTTGAGAAAGCAAAATGAACCTCTAACTCATTTCCTCCACTCTATAGTAACGGTTGCTATGATAAATATCCGAGCTTCGGTGTTCTTACTTCTTAGTCGTCAACAGTTCCGAAAATGGAACTCCAACTGACTTTTCTCACTCCATAGTAACGGTTGCTAAGGACGTAAACAACGGCTGCTATGGTAAATGTCGGAGCTTCGACGTTATTACTTCTTAGTCATCAATAGTTCCGAAAATGGACCTCCAACTGACTTTTCACACTCCATAGTAACGGTTGCTAAGGACGTAAACAACGGTTGCTATGGTAAATGTCGGAGCTTCGATGTTCTTACTTCTTAGTCATCAACAGTTCCAAAAATGAACCTCCAACTGACTTTTCCCATTCCCTAGTTACGGTTGCAAGCGATATAAACACCGGTTGCTAGAGACATCAACAATGGTTTATACGGGAAAGGTCTCTTTGATTGTTAATAGAATCCCATAAATATACAAACCCAAATGATCAATTATCATGAATTATATGGGAACTTATCGAAAACACGCTAGCAACGGTTGCCATGGAATCAAACAACGGATGTTGCTGAAGACCGAACTCGGTTCACATCTGCCGGTGACCGACCTGTGTGCAAAATTTCAGGACGATCGGACCATTCCTTCGAAAATTAACGTACGACAAAAAAAAAGTCAGTCTGAAGCTGAATTTTGTATCTCCATAGCAACGGTTGCTAGGAGAATAAACAATGGTTGTTCCAAAATGAATGTCTTATCGATTCTCATCGATCGTCGAAAGAATTCGAGACCCATCGTGCATTGATGATGATTTTTGGAGCTTTTATCAAAAACACGTTAGCAACGGTTGCTAGAGAAATAAACAACGGATTTGGCTGAAAATTGAACTCGACCGAGATTTTGCGGCGACTAACCTGTGTGCAAAATTTCAGGACGATCGGACAATTCCTTCGAGAGTTATCGTACGACAAAAAAAAGTGCACGTACGTACGTACATACATACAGACATTTTCGGATTTCCATGTTTTTCGACCCGTAGATTACGAAAATCGAGGTCCCGAAGTCCGATTCGGTGGGTCGATTTTTACCCCGTTACAAAGCTTTCTCTTTGAGAAAGCAAAAAATACCAATTTTCACGATACAACTCCTCTTCGCTCACTCGACTTGACCCCCTCACACACCCAAGTATATATACCGATCGCCAAGGTCTGGATGGCGACGATCTCGCGCGAGGACGACGGAATCGAGCTTGCGCGCGCGGTAAAAAAAATACATATATACAGCTGTGCGCGAGAAAGAGAGGGGGAGGTGGCTCTCTCACTCTCTCTCTCTCGAGAGAGAGAGGGCTTGCGCGGGTAGGGGGTGCCATTATCGGAATTGCGCGGCGCGCCGCCGGCTCGGAGCAGCCAATCTACGGCTGCTCGCGCGCGCGCGCGCGGCTGCAGCTCCGCTGGGATGTATTAGGGCGCGCGAGCGGTCGTTTTGCCAAATAGCGTCGCAGCCGGCGGCGGCGCGCAGTCTCCCGACCCCCGCCCACCCCCACAGCCCTCCCGACGATCTCACACGCCCGACGACCCATCGATCTGCACCGAGCGACAAGCGACCCGGCGCGCACGGCTTAGCCCCGCAGCCTTGTGCCAAACTGCACACACACACACACTGCACATGCCGTGGGTGGTTCGTGTGTTGTGGACGTCCGTGAGATTTTTCTCGGACTCTTTTCGTTATGATTGCAGTGTGTATATGAATTCAGGTTTTTGGTACCCGTATAGAGATCTCGAAAATAATCCGGAAATTTGATTCGAAAGTTCAAAGTTTTGCCCCAGCTCACAAGGCTTTCTCTCGCCGAGAGAGCGGAACAGTAATTTTCAAGATTGTATCGGTTTAATCTCATTATTCATTCGAGACAACTTCGAAGTTCGCAAAATTCGATATGCTTTGAGAATGTCGCGAAAACATCGACCGGAATATCATTATCTCGGAGATTCGTGGGCGAATGATACAAAAAAAAACTCGAAATTCCGAACTCGAAAAGTCAGAGAGATCTAACCATATTTTTCGTCCCAGCGGCCGTAGCAAAGGGCCAATTTTGCGTCCTGGCGTGTTACAAAGCGAATGGCACTTTCCTCCCGCGGGGTACGAATAATAGTGTACGTACCTCGCTCAGATCTAGCGCGCGAACGTTTCTCGTGGTGCATAATCTCGCTCAGGTGCATACAGCGTGACAATTTAGAAATGTGCCACACAAACAATTCATTTTCTCGAAATCGCTCTGATGAAACCACATCGGACCAAGTAATTCCTACGTAAATTTTCCTAATCTATCGAATGGTGTGACTGAATTTCTAAGAAAATGTACCATTCAAAAAATAGAAAAATTAATTTTTGTGGAAAAGGTTATGATCCAATAATTTCATGAAATTCCTGTAGTCCGGGAAGATTGAAGATGAATAGAGTTTTTCCCAACACGATTGATTCACTAGTTTTAATTTAGAAAATTATTGAAAAATAAAAATATGCAGAGAAGCCAAGACTGAAATGGCTGTCTTGGAAAGGTGGAATCGGAATTGGAATTCGAACTTCTGATCTGACATTTCGGTCGGTAACGCAAGCAAGTTTGGTTATATAGGCTAACGTCGTCGTCCATGGATACGAATTCATAATGTCAAATCGAACGTGAGAACGATAATTATTTTTCCGTAATTCATAGATGTGATTAATGAATTATATTCGATAAGGATATCTTTCCAATTATTTCATAGTATCGGACGGAACATAGTATGCGATACTGACTTTTACTTTTTATTGCATACTTTGAAAGAAAGTTTAGAAGAAAAATATAATTCTCTCGGGACTGAGAATTTTACTTCAATGGGATAAGTTAACAAGAGATGCGAAACAATGAGACATGTATTTTTGTCTGTGTCTATCAGGCACTTTCAGCTTGGTTATGCTGATGAGCTGATAACAGAAAATTTTCAATTTTTCAATTTCGTTGCCAATATAGCGTTTCTGAATTGCACATGGCACTTATGAAGAACTTGCCTGGCAGCGGTAAAAGAAGTTGTTTGGCATGTGTCTGACACATGTCACGCAAGTCTATGGCAGTTGTTTGGCAGTTATATGGCAGTTGTATGGCAAGTGTATGGCAGTATATGGCATTTATGTGGCAGTTGTATGGCAGTTGTATGGCAGTCATATCGCAGTTGTATAGCAGTTGTATGACAGTCATATAGCAATTGTATGGCTGTCATATCGCAATTCTATGACAGTCATATGGCAGTCATATGGCAGTTGTATAGCACTTATATGGCAATTGTATGGCAGCCGTATCGCGATAGTATGGCAATTATGACTGTCATACTACTGCTATACAACTGCTATATTACTGCCATACAACTGCCAAACAACTGCCATAGACTAGCGTGACATGTGTCAGACAGATGCCAAATAATTTCTTTTACTGCAACTACACAAATGCTGTATGACTGCCATATGAGATTCAGATATCTGCTACAGTGTTACATACAGTATACATACAATCCCCAGACCTATGCCATACAACTGCCATATAACTGCCCTACAGTTACGATACGGCTGCCATACGATTGCCATATAACTGCCATACAACTGCGATATGACTGCCATACAACTGCCATACAATTGCCATATAAATGACATATACTGCCATACACTTGCCATACAACTGCCATATAACTGCCAAACAACTGCCATAGACTTGCGTGACATGTGTCAGACACATGCCAAACAACTTCTTTTACCGCTGCCAGGCAAGTTCTTCATAAGTGCCATGTGCAATTCAGAAACGCTATATTGGCAACGAAATTGAAAAATTGAAAATTTTCTGTTATCAGCTCATCAGCATAACCAAGCTGAAAGTGCCTGATAGACACAGACAAAAATACATGTCTCATTGTTTCGCATCTCTTGTTAACTTATCCCATTGAAGTAAAATTCTCAGTCCCGAGAGAATTATATTTTTCTTCTAAACTTTCTTTCAAAGTATGCAATAAAAAGTAAAAGTCAGTATCGCATACTATGTTCCGTCCGATACTATGAAATAATTGGAAAGATATCCTTATCGAATATAATTCATTAATCACATCTATGAATTACGGAAAAATAATTATCGTTCTCACGTTCGATTTGACATTATGAATTCGTATCCATGGACGACGACGTTAGCCTATATAACCAAACTTGCTTGCGTTACCGACCGAAATGTCAGATCAGAAGTTCGAATTCCAATTCCGATTCCACCTTTCCAAGACAGCCATTTCAGTCTTGGCTTCTCTGCATATTTTTATTTTTCAATAATTTTCTAAATTAAAACTAGTGAATCAATCGAGTTGGAAACAACTCTATTCATCTTCAATCTTCCCGGACTACAGGAATTTCATGAAACTATTGGATCATAACCTTTTCCACAAAAATTAATTTTTCTATTTTTTGAATGGTACATTTTCTTAGAAATTTAGTCACACCATTCGATAGATTAGGAAAATTTACGTAGGAATTACTTGGTCCGATGTGGTTTCATCAGAGCGTTTTCGAGAAAATGAATTGTTTGTGTGGCACATTTCTAAATTGTCACGCTGGTATATAAGGTAACTGCAGCGAATGCGCCACCCTCTAAGGGTTTTTCGCAAATTTGACTATGATAGACTTGAGATTCTGCGAACAGTATCTTGAAGCTTAACTCGATACCTATTAGAAACCATCTCTATAGTTATCATTTAACTACTTGAACCTACTAAAAATCGCAATTTAGAAAAAAGAGCCAACTGCACTGCACGTGCAGTCAATTTGACACGGTTTCTTAATCATTTGTTACAGCCTATATAGGCCTACAGCGATGATCAAATTGATATAGTGATATTTATACAAAACTTTTGACATTCAATTCAAAAAGACACATTTAAATCATCGTAATATGTCAATAAAATTATTCAACGATTTTACTCAGTCTTTGGATTTGTAATCGCATAAAGGGCCACATTGGCTTCACTTATTTTTGATGCGAAAAAGAGCAATTTGAGTAGGATGAAAAATATTTTTGGGAAAACTGATGTGACCAATCGAAAGATGATATGTTTTTACATAAAAAATAGTAATGACACTTTGGGAGATGAAAACTATTTACTCCTGCTTTTTTAGTGAAAGTGTGATTAAAGTATTGCAAGAGAGTGGTTTTAAGAGCTAAATGGGCGGGGAAGGTACCGAAAATTTTCTTGCAAACCCCCAACATGGCCCGAGGGCGACTGATACTCAGAGAGCACCGGAAATACGAATTCTGACAAACGTGCCAGATTGGCTGCAGTTACCTCACTAATTATTCTAGATATGGTGTGTTCCAAAATGTCCCCCCCCCCCTCAAGTGGGAAGAAAGCACCAAAGGCACTAAAGAAGAATTGTAAATCTTTATTACCCGCGAGAAACTGAAAATATTACGCGTGTACATGTAAAATCGCACATTTGCGCGTGGATCGAATACCTGGAAGTGTATATCGACGTGTCTTACGAAGAAAGACACATCTCAAACTGTCCGCGAAGAAAGACACATCTCAATTTGTCCGCGAAGAAAGACACAACTCGCAATCTAGCCACGAAGAAAGACACAACTCGCGCCTGTCTGCGGAAAAGACAGTTGGTGCACATCCCACAATTTTCCGAGGTAAAAAATATATGGAATGAAAGCTTAGAATGAGTAGGTTATCATTGACAAAAAAAACAAGCCTTTTCTACAGTTTAAACTCTTTTTTCGTTAATATTCGTGGGAGAATAATTCCGACATTTGCCTTTCTTCGTGGACAGATTGCGAGTTGTGTCTTTCTTCGTGGCTAGATTGCGAGTTGTGTCTTTCTTCGCGGACAGATTCGGATATGTGTCTTTCTTCGCGGACAGATTCAGTTATGTGTCTTTCTTCGTAAGACACGTCGATATAAGCACCGATAACGCGGCTTCTGGGGCGTATGTCTTGCGCGCGACGCGAAACACAGAACAACTAAACAAACATACACGCACAAACCGATCGATCAATTAGTCGGGAGTCCCTAAATTGTCTCGGTCTCTGGCCAGCTCGCGCGCGCGTAATTAAAGCTGCAAGCTCGAGCTCGTCTGATATTTCCAAACGATTTCTCGGGCACGCAGGCTTGCGCGGGCTTGAAGCCAATTAAGCGAGGTAGAGAGGCGCATCGAAGAAGCCAGGGGAGGCAAGCGCTCTCCTCGTGCGCGCATCAAAGCTCGCGCGCGCAAGCCCGCCTTCCAAAGACTAGCGGCCGACGCGACGGTGCCGCTCTGCACCTGTGTGTGTGTGTGTGGGCGGCAAAGCTCGTTGGGTCGGATCGCGCGCGCGAGCGGCGGAGCTCTTTGTTCGCTGCTGCGCTTCGTTCCTCCGACTTCCGCCTCGATAAAGCTCTCTCCAGCTTTTGCTCTCTTTCGGGAGCGAAGCCGCCCGCTCTTAGCCCAGTTCCACCTCGCGCGCGCGACCGAGCAAAACTGCTATAGGTATAGATGCGTGCGGGTGGGCGTGCACTCGACCCTTGCAATGCGTCCCACCCGCGGCAACGTATTCGATTACGGCTGTGAGAATTTTTTTTTTTGAAAGCTCGTCTCGGGCTTTGCGAAAAACTACACTAGCTCTCGCGAGAGCCTGAATTTTATTATTATTTTATTTTATTTATTTATTTATTATATTTTAGTTGGATTATTCGCGGGGGCGAGGTTCGTTGTGTTGTTTCGCCCCAAGTTCCAGAGGATCGGCGCGAGGCGGGTGTGGGAATTCGAAGTTGTATGTATCACACAGCTCAGCGCGGAATGTTGTCGGTGAGGTGTCGGGAGAGATTTTTTTGGACCGATATAGGTCGACACGAGTTTTTCACCAATCGTTCTCGTGATTTTTTTTTTATAACAGACTTGTATACCGTCTGATTACATCTTTCAGGGCAAGCGAGAAGTTTTCCAACGTACGCTTCGAATCCTCGGGATCCAATTTTTGTTTTCTCTTCGTGCTGCGCGCGTCCATTGATGCGATCGTACGCCAATAGGTCTTCGTTTTTTTGGTTCGTCGAGCGAACCAAATGTAACACGGCCATCCTCGCGAACCATTGGTCTAGAGACTAGGAAAAGCTTTCCCTCGAATATCGCGAGTGTATTCAATGTGTTGAAAACGCCCTTTATATTCTCCGAAGTACAGCAAAAATCCAATGCGGCTCGTCTCATTTCGAGAGTTTTTCGAGTACAATCCACCTTCCATCTGCCACCGGCAACGTTGGAATACCCATACGTGTTCAACGCTATGCATCGGCAGTTGGGCGGACCTCGTGTTGGACATACACTCACCTAATACGTCTCATACAGAACCCCGACTAAATCGCCAACTTTGCTCTGGAAGCTATACGGTAATTGTATATTACGCTTTGACTCGCGTGTCCAACGAGTAATGGGATCTCTCGACCATCGGAGAATCACATAAAAGTCGTTCATATGATCCGCGTGGCCAAACCTCTCTGAAGAACACCAGCTCGTACAAGATGGGGAAAAAAGCTCATCTAAATCGTCATCGGAATGCTGTGTGTATACGCCCGCGAAGCATCCCCAGCTGGAAAAATTGCCGTGCATATACACGTACACGTATCAGCGGGTTTGGCGCGCAATTCAAAGGCCGTGGCGCGACGCGCTCGGCCGATCGGGAATGATTAATGCGCGGATAGAGGAATCCTCCCGGGTAGGAGGCAGCCAGAGAGAGCCGGAAAGCTCGAGCAATATTCCCCCGGTCGTACGTGTATATACGTATACACACAACGAGCCGAAGAAAAGCTGCGAGCGCTATGAGCGAGCGAGCCCCCGCACGACGACTACGACACCGCGCATTGTGACGAGATGGAGCGTGATGCTGACGCGACGCAGCAACCTATGGTATTCATATATATACTTTTGTCGGATCCGAAAGACACTTTCTTCCCTCGCGCGCCAAATTCGTCTCTCTGGATACTCTGTGTCCGCGCGTAGCTCTCATATTGCGAGTCTCGTCGCTGAATATTCGAGCATAGGTTCGTGCGCGTTAAAGCGTTTTTAATAATATGTTTCGGTCCGACGCGAGATGTGTGTGTGTGTGGGTGTGTGTGTGGGTGTGTGAATATGAGAATCATTTTGAAACAAGTCGGATGGACGCGCGTGTGTGTGTGTCGACCCGTAGTTTGGTTACTTTGCGTATTACCGCGGCTGGCGTTTCGAGGACTTTTCCCATCATCCGCTCGCGGTCACGTACGACACGAGCAGAAGAGATATATACAGTTGCGCGTCGCGTGTGGCTCACTAAAAATCATGTTATGCGTGCGGAAGCGTCGCGCGACGGACAATGTCGCGAAGATTTTTCGGTTTTGCTTCCTCAACGTCGCGATTGAAAAAAAAAGGTATTGGTCGCGCGAGTGATCACAATGTTCACACATACGAATTCGATCTCCGGTGAATCCTAGGGATGTATATACCTGCCAATTCCTTTATCTCGGATGTTACGGGTGTTTTTTCTGTTCCACCATACGTGGATCAATGCCCGCTACGTTCACGGAAGGATGCAGTGACGTAGCAAAAATAAAAAAAAAACAAAGCTTCAAAAATATATACGTGTTTATATCAACTGCGAAACATAGGTCTAAAAGACCCTACAAGCGTTGACAACATCATACTAGAACCGAACATGAAAGCCTGTAAAATTATGTTAGGATTCCTTCGAAATTGTAAGCTGCAAATATGAATGTACTATTGTGAAACTCTTCTGTAGACGCTGAATAGCACTAGTTTGCTAAAAAGCGTCTATAAATAAATAAAAAATATATATATATATATACGTGTTTATGTATTGTGTCATATTCGGACGAGGGATAAAAATCGACAATTCCAAAATCGATCAGACGAAATCCAAACTTCCCCTCCCCCTCGTGTCATTGAAAATCGTTTCATCCCCTGTCGCGATTTCGTGCACGACATAATACGTACGTTCCTCGTACTTTTGAGTTCCATCGCGAGAGACACGATCGCGACGGCTGCAAACAAAAACAAAACATCCATAGCCTCGCTGGAGAAAAAGTGAAAACGCGATGTATATAGCTCTGGGAGGGTGGGGAAAAGAAGCCGTCGCACATACTTTCGATAGGAGGGCTTCTCTTCTCTTCGGCGAAGCTCCGATAGAGCACGAGCTGTATACACACGCATGCGGTACATACGTGCAGTAATTTGAATTTGGTAATCCGATCAGCCGCGGCCAGGATTCGCGGCCCCGCATTTCCAAAGTCCACCAACAGTGTTTAAGGGGGGGAGGGGGTGGGTGGTAGCAAACGGGTGTAACGTAAACAATTGCCAAGACCCTGTATAATAATCCCCGTCAGCCGTTGTCTCATTTTACGTTAAATCGTCAGCTTCGAGAGTTAAATCGGTTAATAGTGATGATGATACGATAGCTAAATTGTCGCTCGAACACTATTCCCCTTGCAGTTTGAATCGGTATACCATCCCCGTACATATGTACATTACAATATATACATGTCATTTACTTCAAAATGGTAGAACTGATAAAAATCAGTGGAATTTTACCAATTTTCCAGTGGATATATTTACCATTATCCATCAGATATGCAATTCCTGCCAATGAACAGTAAATTTTCACTATTTTAAATTTAGAGAGTACATTCGAAGTGTATATCCGTAAAGTATCGAAAACGAAGGATCTTCCAAGTCTCGTATATCCTTCTGGAAGAAAATGAAATCGAGCAAAAGTCCAACGAAAATAAGCGACCTCGATCGATTTGCGAGTGTTCAACAAAGGCGCATCTACGAAGTGCAGCTATAGGAATAGCCTGTGCTTTTTCTCTCTCGGGAGGTCCAATCGATTATTCCGTGTTATTTGGGCGATATTGCGCTCATTATACCTCAACTGCATCGGCCCCGTTTCCACTGTGAAAAATATAAGAAATCGCGCCGCGTGTATGTATATATATATGTATACACATATACGTCTATAGACGAGGCGAAAAAAGCGCGGCGCGCGGACATCGATCAGCGGGACGAGCGCAATTCCCCGGCAAAAAATCCCGGAGCAAAAAAGTCCGCTCGCTCACACGCGCTGCACTGCACACGGGGCTCGTCCCGCGCCTCGAGAAATAGAGATCCGGATATATAGGTATATACATGTGCGCACCGGTATATGGAGCTCGTGCCTGCGCGCACTACTGGCTTCTTGTCGCGCCTGCATACATACATATACATATACGTATGTAGCGGAGCGAGAGAAAAAGAAACGAGTTCACATATCCCTCCCGTTGTGTGAGCGAGTGTGACGCTGCTGCTGCAGTATATATGCTCGAGCAAAATTTTTCGTATACTCGGTTCGACTATATATTCGCTGAATCAGTGAGATGAGAATCAACAAAGCTCGACGTACGCTTAGAATTGCGGAGTTCGGATGGATACGTATATATATGTATATCGATGAATGTTATTATACGGTCGTGTGGAAATTGTTGATGCTTGAAAATTATATATGTATCTGGGAATTGAGTTATTCTATGGAAACTCATGCAAATTAGTGTCCTGTGTAGGTACAATGGGCGAAGAATAATCAATGGTATATTTTTTTGTGGGAAAAATTTGATGCATCATATTTCTGCCATACTCGAGATGAAACATGACAATTTTCCAACTAGAAGATCATACAGCAGAGAATAATATTCTTAGTCGTTAATGTTACACCCTGCAATAGTCTTGGAGGTAGTATAGGTATACGCGGCTGTTGTCTAGTTTCATCATAGCTCCAGACTAGTATTATCATATAGAAAACTACTTGAGATTTGGGTTGCATATGTCTGGCTCAAACTTTTCCAGGTGTTTCGTGGTTTACCAAATAGATAATACCTATATGGTCATTTATCCTAACTTTACGATTTTAAAGAAATATCATAGCATCATATTTTCGTTACAATTATGTGCGTGCGTGTATACGTTATATATGACGTTTCATATTCATAGACAAATAAACACGTTTGCTCCCGGTCAACTGAACGAATCACCTATTTGGGCATAACAAAAAACCTATTACCTCCGAAAGTTTCAGTGTATCTGGAGACTGAACCCAATCAGATCATGAAAAGCCTATGGCATTCGTTTTCACACGCGTAATCATTAAAAACAATCGTTGCGAAATTTAATTCGAACGCAGATATCCTTCCCTCGTGAGTTCATCTATTCGTCCGCGTGTATACATCTATATAGTGCACTTAACGAGCGTTGGAAGAACCATATATACTTCCCTAAAGCATATAAAGCAACAATATAACGACCGCGCGCGTAACACGACGCGTCTCTTTAGATAATCAAGCACGAAAAAATACGGTAACCCGTCGAACTTGGGCGATTCACCGTGAATTTCGAGCTTCGATTACTCCCCCAATCGAACCGCACATAGTTGGCCCCAGAAAAGGTAGCAGTCAAAATTACTCTCTCTCTCTCTTGCACGGGGACGGGCATTCGTGCGTTCGAAATACTTTCCGCGTGCGATTTTCCAGTACGCCCGGATCATAATAGAGAGAAAGAGAAGCTTCGACGCGCGTGCCGGAGCTAATGAGGCCGAATTACGGAGGGGAGGGGCAGGCACACAGGCGGATCGATAATATATCAAGCGGAGATTCAATCGGGCCGCTGAAAAAAAGCTTCGCCGCGTGAAAAATGCCGTCCGTTATCGTTAAATACACGTGTGTGTGTGTATATCGGGGCTCGCGTGCGCCCGAACCATCGGCCGCGCAAATATCATATTGCGCACGAGCCGCGTTGAAAATTGTTGACTCGCGTCTCCCCTTGCCGCACCGTCGACGCGTGTGTTGAGCTGGGCTATTGTTCTCTCAGCTGGCGATCGGCTCGAATTTGATTGATGCGCATATGTATATAGTTCTTTGGCTGGCGCTACAGCGCCGCACCTTTGGATTGTCCGCTCGCCCGACTGGATACGCGAGCATCTGGAGAATTTAATTTTTTTTCCGAATGCGTTGCGTTGTTCTCCGGCTGTTTCGAGATGCGGATTTGGCGTTAGGCGCGTGTGTACTGCAGGGCACACCTCACCGTTGGCTCTAAATTTTTTTAATTCTATTCTATCGTTTTGAGTCTGCCGACTGAGAAAGCCTCGTCTCGATGTTTCCCAACGCAGAAAAACTCGTTTGGTTTATTGTATTTTTTTTTTTCAGAGAACTTTTTTGATGGATTTAGGCAACAATGAGCGTGTCAAGGTGAATCTACTTCACTTGAAAAAGGAAACAAGTTACAATTTTTTGGAATATACACTAGCGGGAATAATATTTCCAGCTTGAAAGTCACGAAAAATTCGAGAAAGTTGTATATTTTATGCAATAAAACATATCTATCTATCTATCGATCTTTCTCCTCTATTTTACCCGTTTACAATCTGCAGCAACCGCATCTCGGCACCGAAAGAGAAGCTGAAAAAACTCAAGTGACCTCGAAATTCGTTGAGCCATGCGCTTGTGCAGCGGCGTCTGAAGAATTATTCAAGCTTCGCGTGTATGTATACACACACAGACGCGCACACTCGCCCCCGACTGGAGAAAAACAACAGAGCCCCGAGCGCCGGGCGACTAATCGAATTCCGACTGTGGAGGGCGCGTCGCGGCGGTCCATCGTCGCCGCGGCTAAACCCCACCCCCCACGACAATCAGACCCTCGCCTCGACCGAAAAAGGAAGGAAAGGAAAGAAAAAAAATACAGGCGCTGCCGGGGACTGGCTGAGCCCGCGGGGAATCGAGAGGATTATACCGACGCGTGGGTGTGATTGCGCGGACTTTTTCCTCACGGCTCCGTGAATGATTGATATACCAGCTCGAGCTGCTGCCGCTGCTGCTGCTGCTGCGGAAAGAGAGACACGTACGTATACATATACATATATGTATATACGGTGGCAACGTTGTTTCGTATAGTTTGTTCCTCTTTTTTTTTGTTGTTTTTTTGGATTTGATGCCGGATCGGGATGGCAAACTTTGCCCTTCTCGTCCAGGCCATCGAGTCGGGATTTGAAATTTGAAAATCGTTTAATGCATCTCTGGTGTACGTAGATTTCCAAAAAACTTTTTGGATTTTGCGAAAACGATTATATCAAAGCTCCAAAACGAACTCTGGTCCATTCGATTCGCTGAATTATACTGTTTTTAATATATCTTGTAGAAATTCGTTGAAAAATCCTTGTTCTTCGACGAAAGTTTCACATTCAATCTCTAGAGATTCAATCCGATTTTTCTATAAGATCAAGATTCGTACGATTCTTCGATCTAGCCGAATAGTCGAGTGCGGATCCAAGTACACGCGAATTGTTCATCCATCCGTACTTTTCACCACACGTAGAACAGCTCAAACGTCGAGTCTGTATAATCCATTGACCGAGGTACACACGAACCAAAATTATATCACGTTCGCGGGGACTCAAAGCCCCGGAAATCCAGCTGGTGTGAAGCATCACACGACGGAGATCAGCGGAAATTACACGTATAAGCACGAGTCCACTCGACCGGCCGAGCGTGGAATCCAAAGACGATTGCCGCGCGCGCGAAAGGCGTGCCCGAGCTGTAATATTGACACGCAAATGTACGTGTATACATATACACACGCGCGCGCGGCTCCGCGAACGGGGAAAGGCACGTGTTGTTGTTTCGCCCGGATTTTTCTAGTGGTTCGTCGTCGTGGTAGTCGTGTCTTGATTCCGCGCGGATGGGGTTGGCGGGTTGTTTGGAGAGAGGCGCACGCCGGCCGAGACAGATACGATTGGGTGGCGGCGCGTAAATTTTAAAGGAAAATATCCGACGAGCCTCCGCTCCGATGATTCGACGCTGGTTTCTTTCCTGGTCGTTGGTGAAAATTGCGAAACTCGATTAATCAACGTATTCTAGATAGTCATTTTATTTCTCGGGTAGGAATAGTGGATAATTCGACGCGCGAAACAGTAGTTTTGACCTAGAGACTGTCCAGTGAAATTTCAATATTTTTCGGTAGAAAGTTAAAATTTACCCTCGTCGAATCAGCGAATATTCATCCGATTTTCTGGTATTAGAATTCACTAACAATCATTCAGTAACTAACCGACCGTTCAAAACTCGGAGAACACAGGATTACGTATACGAATGAGTTCGCTCGTGTGAAAGAACAAAAGTCTGGGTACAAAGTCTGCGACGTATGTGTCTGTCATTGTGAACCAATGCCAGACTTTAACTTTAATGTGTATTAGCGGCAGAGTCGTGTTCCACTTTTCATCCAGCTTTTTTTCAGAATCTCGAAAGTCTGACAATACATGTGGGATACAGTTTAACGCCGCACATATACTCAGAGAAATTAACGTGTTCTGGAAAAATCTACAATCAATGCCTATTATTAATTTCGATTTTCACTGTATAGCCGTCATCATAGATCCACGATTGCAGCCACACGATGATTTTTCACTATGAGAACATATTGTACTGTAACAAGATCCTATTTAAAAATAATCGACGGGAAGAAAATTAGTTTCCCGCGGCTCGTGACCGGGCTCCTGATGTACGTCTCTACGCGGAAAACCACCCACCCTATTGTCGTACAGCCCTGCGATTACGACTCCATCGTTCCACGAATCATCGCGTCACACGACGCAACTCGACGCAATCACTAGTACATACAATCCCGTATCCGCGGCTGGTGCAAGTACAACCGCGAGCACATTTAACAAAATTATTCTCCCATCCACTGCTCCGTAGAACCAGAACCTCTATAATATTCGTTCGCGTCGGACGCGCCGGGGAAGCTCTCCAGCACGTCCCTAAACATACATATATACACGTTTGGCCGATTAATCGTCTGGCGGGCGTGCGGCCTTTGGAGACACATCCCGCTTAACGTTCCATCGGCTTTAAGCTCTCGCTCGGTCTCTCTCTCGGGCTGGTTGGCGCGCTCGGCGCATCGGCAGCGATTAATGCAGCCGTCGCCACCTGCCGCCTCGTCCCACCCCCGGGGCTGCTTGGGCAGAGCCCCAAAAAAAAGCCCCGAGCTCGAGCGAACAATCCGTCAAAAGTTAAAGCTCGCCGCTCGCCGCTCGGCGGCGGCGGCAGGTTAACGAGCGAGAGCGAGCTAGAGCCAGAGCGAGAGAGAGAGGAAAAGCATCGCGCGGCGCGCTGCACGCGAAAGAACGGGGGCAGGCGGGGGGTTGGTAGGAGGGGGGGTCAAGGGTCGGTCGGGAGGAGGGGGAAGCTCGCTCGCTGCCGCCGCCACCGCTATAACGGAGAGACGAGCGCGCGCGCGCGCGCGGGCGTGCCGCGCGGAGCGTGCCACCAAAGGGGATGAGAATTTCGCCGCCGAGCGGCAAAGTATTGTCCCGCCGTTTCGACCCTTAAAAATCCCTCGAAATTCGCCCGCGCGACTTTCTCGCCCTGCGAAGGATCCTACGCGTCGAGAAGGACCTAACGCGTGCAACCAGAGAGACGGATTTTTTTTTCGTCCGTCTGGAGGCGAGGGGGAGGCAGGCTGGGTGCGGGGAGCCGAGGACAACAGGATCGCGGCGCCGCGCGGCGAGCGAGCGAGAGAGAGAGCAGGGACATGCCCTGCGGGACACGGCGCGATGCGGGGGTGGAACGGGCGGCTCGCGCGCGCGGAAACACGCAGAGGGCGGCGACGAGCGCTCGAGCGAGAGCGGAGAAAGGCAAAGAGAGCAAGCCGCCGCCGCCGCGCGCGAGCTGCCGAGAGCGCGCGCCAACTTATACGAGCTCGAGGGGCCGACCCGAGCGATTTCTCCAAACGACCGAGAGCCGAGCTCTCTCTCTCTCTCGCCCACCCACCCCTATACCTACGTCTGTGGGTGTGTGTGTGTGTGTGTGTGTGTGTGTGTGTCTGCGGGGGCGTACGCGCGTCGGTGTATCGTCTCGGAAAGCCCGCGCGCGCGCTATTTTTCCCCCAGATGAGGGGGAGATTGAGAGCCGCCGCGACAATTTATGGATAAGCATGGCGCTGGGATTTTACGCCGGGTTTTTCAACCCACACCGCGCGCGCCAAATAAGCCCGGCAATTTTCAGCGCGCCCGGCTGCACGCGGCGGCGGCGGTGAGGTGAAAGACGCGGCCAGACACGACGGATATAGATATATACGATTATATACAACGGAGATCGATCTTTGCCGCGACGATACTCGCCGTCGTACGATGCTGCTGCGATATGTATATACATCGCGAGCCACGAGAAAAGGATGATAATCGTCGTGTATTGGATTATACTCGGCGCCGTCGTATGTGTGTATAATGTATATATTTGGTTGACCTGTTACCTGTATATTATAGACGCGGCGCGGCTCATTAATGAACGAGTCAACACCCGATACTACGGGGAGCTGAAACACGAGCCTTGGGTCAGTTGATATCGCTGAAAAACGTTTGTACGCCGGTTCCCGAAGTTTGGATTTATTCATACACACACACGCGTTTGAATCTGCGAGCGGCAAAGCTCCAGACATGGTACGTAGCGATTGGCCGCAAGATATGTACACTCACAGGCTCTGATGTGTGTGACAACTCGAACTTTCCTTCGCCCGGGTTGCGCACGCGCTAATTAACAATTTTACTCTCTTCTCAGGCCTACTCTATGTTATATCGAAGATTGTCTTTCCGGAGTGTCGAGCTCGAGTAATCGGAACGTCGGCGAGACGCGCAGCTGACGAAATTGGATACTCGCGTGAGATGAGTGTTTCCAATATACCGCCAATCCCCCGTAAAGGTTCATCATAAACTACGAATTTTTTACAACTCTGTATATATACGATCGCATCGTGGAAAGATAAGTCGAGAGACCAACTCATTTAGACATTGCGACACGTCGAATCAGCTAAATAGGAAAAAACCCGAGTCGGACATATTCGGATGAATCGAAATATTGTCCGGTAAGCGTCGTCTCGTCCTATATCAATGAACGAAACCAGCGGGGAGGTAGGTCATTTATTGGGTAGCCGCACCTCAACAATTTCCGTATACCAAAATGAAAAAAAGAGATGGAATATTTTGATGGAAACCTCAGAAATTAATCTGCAAAACAACCGCACTCTCACTACTTTGGGTATAGTACTGCGCGATGGTATACTTTGAAAAACTGAAAAATTCAATTTTCAATTGTTTATTCATTATTTGATTGATCACCTCCTTTTGGTCGCCAAAAAGAATTGTAGATACAAAAGCAAGGGATATTTGGAAAGTACATGTCATTTTGTGCCTGTTCTCAACGGTGAAACGAAATTCTTCCCGAATTTGAAAAAATCTGAAAAACCCGATATTTTTCTTCAGTAACGTCGAAACAATCGAAAATGTCATTTTTCAGTTTTGAAAGTCGGCCATCATGGGACAGTATACTCGAAAATAGCGAAGATGGTTATTTTCAAGAATATTTCTTGAGGTTTCCATCAAAATCTCTTAGCTCAAAGTTGGAGACTAATTCTTTGCACATTTCGGCGTGATCCATTTGAATGTTACCGAGTTTGAAAAATCTCACATCTCGACTCGACGTCTAAATTGCGTTCTACTTTTCAGACCTTCCCTCCGGACTTTTCTTGAGCAAGTAGGTAATAAAGTATTAAACGTATTTGAGAGGGTTTCAAACATTTCGCAATAAGATTCAAATATCACGCGGGAAACCATCTTTTGGGATTTGCATTGTACAAAAATCCCCAACCACCAGTAGTATCCATTCGAAGAACCATACTTTTATTTTTCCACTGGCTGTCTTTTGGAAAAACTCGTTTCACCGCGTCAACGAGAAAACAAAAGTCCACGTGCGATTATATTTCGTTAGCGATTAATCAGTCGAAATTTCGTCACACGTACATATAGCAAAAGATGAGAACTGAGACGTGAGGACAACGGAGCAGACGAGGACGCGTATACGTATACCCCGTCCACGATTCAATTCGATGGGATTTTTTGCTCGTCCCCTTTCGGTATTTGGCTCTGGACGTGACGCAGCAGCGGGCTTTACGAGAATTTTCGCGAAATGATTGAGGGAGATTTCCGCCGTGGCTTGACGCTGGGGTGGAAAAGCGAAAGAGAGAGAAAGATAGAGAGAGAGAGAGAGAGAAAGGGAGAGAATAAAATAGATGCCGCCCCGAGAATATGGAGCGGGCGACTCGTTGGGAGGTTTATACGTGGGATTAAAGCGCGCCGTCGCCTCTTGGACGATCCTCGCCCCGGCTGCTGGTTCTGCGCTGTTCCCGCCAATATGTATATATGTGTATGAAATAATTAAACTGGCTCGAAAGGAGTTGGGAGCCGTCCTGCGATATGCACAGAGCACGACTGCGCTGCACCGCTGCACCGTTAAGATTTGACGCCCCTCCCCGAACGTCTATATGGTCTCATCTGCGCAAGCTGCTCGAGAAATGTCGATCCAAATAAACTGAAGAACATACGTATTTCACGGATTGGTCCTCGAAGATCGCAACAAATACGAATTTTGAAAAACATCTGATTGTCGGATGAATTTTTTTTAACGTAAATATCTCTCAATTTAATTTCGTGCTGCTTGTAACTCGAAACAATCGTTTACTGGTTCGTGGAGAAGGACATCAGCTTGACTAGCTGCAGCGTGGAGAATAGGTCTGGAGATAGAACTATTATCTTGCTATGTATAGCGTCAAATTAATTTTTCTTCGTCAACGATAGTTCGAACGATTTGATATGGGAGAAAAATAGCTTGTCAAGCCGAAATAATAACATGAACCAAATGTACTCTTGAAAGCTGCCGAGCCTAATGGTATTGATGTACTGATAGTACAAGGTGGCATCCATGGTGCCATTTTAAATTGGTTTTGGCGTATTATTGTGCGACTCCTACATTCCCCGCCGAGTGAACTATTTTGAATAAGTGTTTTCGATTGAAAAAACATCCTTACGTTCAGAATACTATTTAAATAAAAATACTGTGTAAAATTTTTAGTAGTTGGTGATTCTGCATTGAGAAAAATCCGATACCAAAGCAACATATGGTATTCGTTGCCACGATCAACCGGTAAAGGTTACAATCATCACCGAGTAAAATTTAATAATACCAATTACCTTGTAAATTATTGTTATCTCTACTATTCCATCAGCTTTTTACTATAGTTCTGGCTAGTCATATAAGAACTTCGAATTAAACATCACTAAAATACATAGCTATTTCTACTATTATTATTATTTACCTACTTCTATTATTTTTCTATACTGAAGTTCTACACTTTGAATAAAATTTAAAGTTGGTCCACCTTTAACGTACTATCTTATCGTCATTGCAATAAACATTGGAGATTTTACTTCTTTTGCTACATGTATACGTGTAAATATAGTAACGTATGCTATTTCTTCCGGTTAATATTCTTACTATAGCAATAATATCCCCAAGCGAGCGACGACTTTCCACTGGTTCAAGAATCATCAAATTCACGCATTAATCAGTTACACAATGTACAGTTGGGCACATGTTTGCGCGATAGTTGTAACTCGACATATACCTGAAGACTACCGATCATTGAATGCATGTAATATTCCGTATCGATGGCTTCTACAAAAGAAAGAAAATTTCAAATCTCTCGACGAAGAGAAGCACATCTCACAGGAGATTTTCCTGAGCCCGCTACATGCAAGTAATAAACTTGTGCTCGATTTTTCCCATGTATTCTTGTGTATTCTTTCCCGTATAATCAGAATACGTAATTGACCGCATTGTCCAAAGTTGTACGTTTCGCGGAAAATACGATTTTTTGAAAAAAAAAAAACTAAAAAAATTCTTTTCCACTTTGAAAATGTGAATAATTTCGATTATAAAAGATATATTGAACGCCAAATGATCGTCAATGTTAGAGATTTTCAAACATTACAGAATTTTTCACGAAATCCGCTTCGATTTGCCGGGAGATAGTGAGATGTACTTTTCTTCGCCCCAAGTGACATTTTCTTCACGTGGAAAAGTATGGCAATGTCACTATAGGAAAGCTAAACATTAGCTGACGAATGACGATGCAAAATTGAGGTATAACGATACGAAACATACTAGTTTCCGTGAAACCGGACCCCCAAACCGTCGAGTACGCGAGACGGTTTTGGACAGGATTTCGGGAAACAAGTCAGGAGAGTGTGTAATTCTTTGTACAATGTCTTATTGGAGGAAGGGAAAAGTGCCGGGTAAGGATCGTCGCGACGCCGCCCTTACACGTACATACACATCTCGAAAGTCGGGGACCGACCGAGCGGGCGGGCGCGCGGGACTGGCCGAATCGCGGTGAAACGAAGGGAAAAAAGAAGGAAGGAATGGAGGAAGGAAGGAAAAAAATAAGGAAGGGGGGGGGGGGGGGAGAAAAAACCGCGGGAGCAACTGGCTCCGAGATAAGTGCGGAGGAGGAGGAGGGGGTTGGTTGGCTCTCTCTCCGTAACGAGGCCATAACGTGGCGGGTGATTACCTGGCGCCTGGCTCTCTAAACTGCCGGCACGCGCAGTCCCCACCTTTCCCCCCCCCCCAGAGGAGCATGCGGCACACGGGCCACTATAGATATATACGTATATATACGGAGGGTATAACGCGCGAGCGCGCGGGCCGAGTCGTCAAAGGCCCGGAGCCGTCGTTAACCCGTTATACGGCCGCGCCGTGGCCTCGTCTTATCGTGGCCTTGCCCTCCCCCCCCCCCCCCCCACCCCCGGGCTACTCTAACCCCTGCCACTCCCTGCCTCCCTCACTCGGCAGTCCTGCGGATTAGCCCCGGGCGGCGGCACCCGCGTATATTTTATTCGCGACACCCTTTTTTTTCTTTTTGTTTTGCCAGCTCCCCGCACCCGTGGCTCTTTTTTTTCCCTCGCGGTTGACGAGGACGAGGACCAGAGAGAGTAGTCGGATCCGAGGGATATATACGCGTGTACATTTGTTTCTCCAGAAATTTAGGGGTTCGAGTTTGGGGTCTCGAGATAGCCTGTCGTGTGAGTTTCGGGCGGATGGATCAATTTGGAAATGCAATATGCTACATGTAGCGTTGTTTCAGTCCCGGAGGGGAGAGGGGAGGGGGGCTGGAAAGTGTTTGATTCGAGCGAATGTTTGGAAAAATTGATTCAGCAGTTTATTATCTCTGTGGATTCGCCGAACTGCGCGACGATCTCGTATACGTCAGGGGACTAAGTTCGAGCCCAGACAGACCCCCAGTCATTGGAGCCTTGAGAACTGGATTTCGATAGGAGAAATATATTAATGCGTCGTATGTATTACCCGTGATGCTTTCTACTTGCGCAGGGATCTTTACGCGGAGCTTTGGGTCAGAGAGATCCAAAGCTCGACTCTGGAATGAAGCGTTTTAGAATATATACACATACGATGAAAAAGTAAGATTTCTCAAGAATACGTGTGCGAACGGATGATCCGTTTTTTATGAAATTTCTCGGACATATTGGCGTATGATCAGAATCTCGAGACCATATCATCGATTTTGCTTTATACTGAATTCGAGTTTGCAGTGTGTAATCGCATACGAGATCTTTTCGATTTGGGTATGCATGGGGATCTGGGTCGTGTGGGCCGTCCGAGTATTTTCACTGTAATCCACAACTGGTTTCAAACATATTTTTAGCAGTGGTACACCGACGTCTCTTGCCGAGAGTACACCAGACTTCAAGAGTCTTATGGTAGGCTAAGCAGATTTCAGAACTTCCCACGAAGATGAATGCTTGACATGCATGGGCCGGAATCGATGTCTTTGAAAACGAAGGAAACGGATATTTTATTTTTCAAAATTCTTCTTCATTCTAAACTGCCCGTCGATTCACGAGTGATGCGAACTGAAGCTATCCCTGCGTATCGTCGATCGCAGGAATTACGTCTCCTCACTCATCGATATGGATATAACTAGATATTATTAATACTAGAGCTAGGCTACCTCTAAATTGAAAATAGTCAAAAACTGTACAACTATTTATTAGTGAAGATTGTATGACCGATGTATAATTCTTTACTGATCAGGACTGAAACTTTGCTAAAAAGTTAACCAAGATACTATTTCGTATATTGGATTGATCACTCTAATGGACGAAAAACGACGCGATTTGGTTGCTTTGCTTTATTCTTTTTTTTTTTCAAAATAAACAACAATTTTTTCCAACTGAGTCACGCATGTTCGACTCGCATGCAATAACAGAGAGAAAGAGAGGGAGAGAGAAGTGTGAGTGCGTCAGCGCATGGATTACGTAATATTTCATGTACGGCACTGCGTATATATATATATATATATACATATATGCAGTATACAGCGGGCAAGAATCGACGCTCCGAGGCATATGCGCGCCCCGACATATGTGTGTACGAGCTAGAGCTGCGCGCCAGCGTAAATAATTACGCGTGCACGAGCGGCTTTGTTTGCTCTTTTCACCCTGCTCTCGGTGGCTAATCATCCAAGGATCGGCACACGCCCCACAACCAACGCCTAATGATTTGCCCCTTCCAAACTGCGCACATTTGTATATATAATGTATAAAAATATACGCATAGATTATGCATTGATTTTTCATCAGGTCACGCACGATTGCGCGTATTGAGCGGAACCCGAGAAATATCAGAGAATATCAATTCAATTGAATGTTGTTAATTTTACTAAAAATAATATGTTACGATAAAATTATCCTTTCTAACAAAGAAGAATGATCAAACAACTAGTTTTAAACATATTGTAGATTTTGCGGGTGAGTGTTTTTCGCATACCATATTATATTGTCGATTTATGCAAAAAGCAGAATCGAGGGGTGTTGATGGATTTTCCACCGAACCTCGTTTCTAGGCCAACTTTTCATTCGACAACCGACTTGCGAAAATGAATTTGTCAGCCGTATTTATCGGTGATATCACCAAAGCTCCCAAGTCTAAAATACTACATATACAATTGCCGCGTTACCCTTATCTCCGAGTCTCATCTAATACCCGCACGGTCAACCGTAAACCGACAAACTCTCATCTCCCAGCCATCCGCGTGTCCTGCTCGATAAACTCCAAAGAATATAACATACGACCACCGCACCCCGAGCTTCAAAAAACCAAACTTCGGCCGAATTCTCCACCGAGTCATCGTCCAGCACCCAATAAACTCTCGCCCGAACGGCTCGACGACACGTCTTTATCGGGCCGGTCGATCGTCGCACTCGAGTATACCCCTCGATCAATCGTACGTACATATCAGACACACCACGCGATATTCCCCATAGCCAGAAATATATATAAGAGTCCGCGCGCGCACGGGGGTAAACGCGTCGTCGTGAATCCCCCCCCCCCACGCCCCTGTCAACCGCGACAACCGACAGGGGTGACCGCGATTAAAATCGAATCGATCATATACATCTGGAACAACTGGACCGAATCGGATATCAGCCTCTGCCCACACGCAACTACACACACACACACTCACACACACACACACACACACACACACACACACGGACAGAGATAGAGAGAGAGAGAGAGAGAGAGAGAGAGAGAGAGAAGCGTGAAAAGTCGAGGCTGCGAGAAAAGAATCGTGCGGTGTGTGAATTGTATATAGGGTCGCCCCCGACCCCCCGGTCGTGTCCGTTAAATGGAGCGGACGAGCGCGACCCTCCGCAAGGCGCTCGCACTTGCTCCTAAACATATATATATACGTGTGTGTGTATATAGATATATATATATATACACACGTAATTGGCCAGGCGCGCGACCGTTAAAACGTCGTTAAACGCTGCGGTCGAGCGGTGATTATTGAATTGCTCTCGCCCCGCTCGAGCTTCCCTGAATTATATTCGCGCCGCGCGCGCGAGCTTTTTCGAAGGGCGTACGTATATATACGCATATACAGTGGCGCGCGAATTCTTTTTCGCTCGGGCTGGATGTTTTATGAGTGAAACGAGAAAAATACGCGGAGTTCGTGTATCGGGGATGCGTCGAAAAGATGCTCGATCGTCGGAAGGATTAAGAAGAAGAGAAGAGCTAAAAAAAAATTCTAGCGTTTTTTCTTCGGTCCAAAAGAGTGAAAATTGAACGTTGATATGTGGGGATTAAGGGGAACAGTTGTGCCGTAGTTCGGCGGTGATTATTCTTTTGGTATAGATACGCGCGTCATTTCACTCGGCTCGTCCGCACACTGAGTTCGCGACACCGATTCTCCAAAGGCGCGATGGACATTATAGCGGGACGCGAGAACGTTGGTGATCTATACGCGAGCCCGCAAACGTACAGAGAGATTCGGCCCAACGCGGACCACTACGTACGCGTAATATATAAACGGGTCGAGACAAATACGCGTCGGCGTTTGCTAGACCAAATTGTTGTTCATCCAGCCCCTCCCCGTCAACAGGATAATACGAGTCCGTCTCGCGACTTTCGTAATTCCCTCCGCGACTAATCGAGCATTTCCTCCTTTTTTTCTCCTCTCTCGAGCTTCTCGCGTCCCCTCGACCCTGTATATCTGCTTACCATAGGATTCGACCCGCTCGACTCCCCCGTCTTGTTCTTATTGGCCGTGGATGATCCCGCAACGTGCGGCTTGCGGTTCGCCGCACGATTCAATTGAACGCTCTACTCGCTCTCGGCCCGCTCGACTGTTTTGCCTGTCCCCCATATATATATATAACCCTGCACGCGATGCACGTGCGCGCGTGTTGATGTGTGTGTGTGTGTGTGTGTCTACCCCGCCTATATAGGCGAAAAATGCGACGCGTCGTACGTCTTGGCACAAGAGCCAAAGTAATTCGTTGGGGAGTGTTTTTTTTTCGCTCCCGTATTTGCCACAATCGTGTTAGTGTGATATGTCGTGGGCGCTAATTTGAGAGATTGACGCGCGCGCGTAGGATATTGGGATGGATGAACAATATTGTATTTCTAATAAGATTTTAGTGAGGTTTTTGAGAAGACGAGTAGGCGCATTGATGAACTGATACACCGATCACGAAAGGCAGTATGAAAAAAAATTCGAGCTGACATTAATGTGTTGAGTTTGATGGATCGTGGATTTTTTCGATTGTAAACACCTTCTTAATATTCTTTCATTAATAATTATTACTTGATTATTGTTACTGTCTACAACTTCTTGATACACATGAAGAAAAAAAACTCTTGTGAAAATTACTGCAGTAGACTAGGCAACATAATCATCGACCAGTTTCACTTGTATGAATATCTACGATTAGGGCATCTGAAGATTCACGGTGTAAGATAGTAAAATAAAAAGTTTGAATGACATCGGCCCATTTTTACACCACGAGCTATTATAGTGATTTTTCACACTAACCGAACCTCTAAACTGCGGTATTCCAGCAATTTTTTTTTAAGCTATATCTAAGTATACTCGTCGTTTCATTTAGTCCTGATAGACAATTGAATACCATATTTGAGTAGGATAAAACATGAGAGCATAATAATTCTACCCGAATTATGCAAATTCAACTATTCAATTGCGTAACTTATAAGTGTGACTTGAGTCGTTCGTGTACGCAACGAGGATTTTTGGTGCAGCGGTGAAGGTTCAGTCGTGCAGTTGACTCGAGCTCAAAACCTAGCTGCAGACATGTTTTCGGAGGTGAAATGTAAAATTAATGGAATTAAATCGATAAATTACCGACTCGGTTGCACTGTGTCAGTCTGTGACTCAATCTTTTCAGACACTCTAGTAAAAACTACTATCTTTTCTCCCGCTTTCACAAAAATACTTCTCTTTGTGCGTCTTGATTAAACGCAAAAGCATCAAGAAATCATCAATAAAAACCAGATAATTTCGTATGGTGCACTATCAAGAACTACGGCCTTCGAAGACTCCTGAATGCCAGTAGCTGTCATCCATCCCTTATACTAAATAATTGTTTACAATTGAAAATCATGGCTATACCTTTTGCTAATACATGGATCGACTTTTATCCGCCTTCTTTTCGCACAGTTCAAATTTCCATCGAACACAATACCATACCGCGTCGACCGACCATTCCATGACCAACGAATCTTCGAATTTTCCACTAGAAAAAAAGTTGAAACTCGCGTTTGGAAGCGCGGGGCCGGTTGCAACACCTGGCGGTGTATACGTCGCGCGTTATTATGCAAAAGAAGGAGGAGGCGGTGGATGAGGAGGCGGGTGAAGGAGGGTCGGGAGCGAGGGAAGAAAAAAAAAGCACGGAATTAGCCTCGTTCGCCCGGAGCGCCTCGACGCCGTTCCTTTATCTCCCCGGCGCGGCGCCGGGCCGGCTCTGCTGGAGAGAGAGAGACGTGTATATATATACGCGACGTGGGCGCGGCGGCGCGCGTTGGCTCGGGGATAAAGCAGCCGCGGGCGCTTACTTCTTTTTTTTGCCCTTCTCGCCCGATCCCACCTCCCCCATCTTCGGTCCCCTCGCACGTATAGCGACTCAGCCGCAAGCTCATTTGGATTAGCAAAGTTCGGATGGGTATATATGTGTATATTATACGTGTTATATGCCTCGACTGGTACAATCCAACGGCGCGAATCGACTCTCTAGCCTCCGGTTCGTCTTGCGACCACTTTATAGCTGTGGAAAAGTCAGTTGTACGCGTGAGAATTGGTTTACAACTGACGGTGTAACGTTCGATGAGTGTAAATATAAAATGGACGGAAATTATTCTTAACTATTCGGTTTTCGCTGGTGATAAATTGCATAACCGCTAGACAGTGGATATTCAATGAACAGCGAACAATTCGATGAGCAAAGTAGTAGTTTCGGGTAGTTTTTCGGTAAGATATAACTATTTATTAGTATATGAAGAAAAGAATTACTGTTCAAAAATGTGTATACTTGACTTTTCGAGGTAGTTTGTGGTAACCCGAATATATAATATCAGCAGTCACCGTTTCGTTTTGCCTGTCATGTTTCTATATATGCAAACAATGTATATATCTACCCGCGTATGACTTTTCGTACACATGCATGTCGACACGGCCCTTACGAAGAGAAGCACACACATTTCAGCTTCCCCTCCCCCTGTAGGGGAAGCCCAGTGCTTTGCTTTGTATAAGGGCCGTCGATACGCATATACCCGTATAAATATGTCTACAAATCGATACGCACCTGTTTCGCCATAAAACAACCGTCGCAAAAAGTATGTTGGTCGGGGGAGACCCAAAATTGATATCCGTTTGGTATCAGCTGGGCCAATTTTGAGTTGGCCACACATACGTCATTAATCATTGTCGCCAGTTTTCTACCATTATTGATTCTCCAACTGTCTCAGATTTGAAGCTTATTTAAATAAAGCGTCGGTCCCGTATCGTCTCCTCGATGTATACATGCCGTATATAGATCCCGCGCGACACACACATATATACACGAGCCCCGAAGCTCGAACACGGAGAGAAATTCGATTTATAGGCAAAGCGTCGGCGATGAAAGAGAGAGAGAGAGAGAGAGAGAGAGAGAGAGAGAGAGAGAGAGAGGAAAAAAGAGTAGTGCGCGCAGCAGTGGGACTGGCGCCAATCAAGCCGCGGGGGGATATCGCGTGGGGCTGGCGCTTACGGCTCTCGAGAGCTGCTGCTGCTGCTCCCCCCAACCACCCCTATACACAGCACGTGCCAGTCTCCCCCGGCTGCGAGTGACACGGCCGCACGGAGGAGAGCCGGAGCTGCGCTGCACTCGGCCGCGAGCCTCTCGACGCCCCTGACTCGCGCAGCTCAGCTCTCACCCTCCCTCCCTCTCTCTCTGTCTCTCGTATATAGCTCGAGTCGCTCCGTTAAGGGGCGCCGCGTGTTTCGCAACCGACCGAATGCTGTTTTTGTTTTGACCCCGCGCGCGTCGCCGCGAGCAAACTTAATCCATCGAGGCGTGCCGTGCGACGTCTCGCTCTTCTCTATTTATCCGCGCCGCGTTTATGATATGTGTATGCGTCGAGTCGTTTGGAACACAATGCGTTGATTGGTATTTTGAATGCGACGAGCTGCAAATATAATGTAGCTATCGCATTGACGATGTTGGGATGGATCGTGCCGAAAGTCCTTGCGATATGAGTAGAAGATTGTTAGGTCGCGGCGAATAAAAACGTACATTTCATGATTTCCGAAGAAGAAAAGTCTCACTTTGATTTCTCAGACGAAAAAAGGCACATCTCGATCATTTTTGTCCGAAAAAATCGAAGTATCTCTCTCGCTAGACAGTACGCTGGGGGAGAATGTTTTTACTTTAGAGGTGGGTACGAAGAATGCATTGTTTAATTCATGCCGAACAATATTTTTCTCCGTCCGAGAAACTGAGCTATGCTCTTCTTTGTATGAGAAACTGAGACGTGCTTTTCTTCCATGTACAAATCAATACCAAATCTGCGGAGGGCAAAAAATTTTCTCCGATCATTTCGAAACACATCCGTATACGTCAGCTTTTCTCCCTCTGTCACTTCGTCGTAACTGCGACGTGAACGTATAATAATGAGCGTCGCGCGCATTCAAATTTGAAAAATCCACGAAACTTTGCCTCTCCCGCGTCCGACCCGACGATCCCAGTATGCACACGCGGAAATTTTACGAGCGCACACCCGCATTTTGTATACCGAGCTCGCGAAACTCGAAGCCGCACGAGTGAGAAACTTCGAAGCGACGGATTTCCCTCTCGATATCCAGCGCGGAGGGATCTCCATCCCCCCGTGGAGCAAAGCAAAAAACTCCACACGGACTGTAGCTGCGGATGAAGGTAAGAAATGGAAAAACAAAGTCGCTGCATCGCCGGGATACGTAACGGAGCGGCCGCGAGTTCGAGGTCCGATCAATTGCCAATTACCGAACTCGCGAAAAAAAGGCACAGTCGCGTTACTCTTCGAGCCGCACGTCTCGCGAGAGAAGCCCTACTTGCCCACACCTCTCTCTGGAGGGTCGCAAATTGCTCGCGCGCGCGCGTGTCGCTCGAATTTCGCGGCAAGCGATAAGTTTCACGCGCGCCGCGAGCGTCTAGCAGTTTGAAAAGCGCCCAGCAGGCTCCATTCAACAAGTTGCACGCGCGCTCGCTCGCGGCCCTCCCTTCGCCTCCCCCTCCGGACTCTTTAACGAGTATTATCCGCGACCCGCGCGCGCGACTACGATGAATCATTCGCGCGGGGCTGGGGCATTTCTCGCGTTTCCCCGACAATCAATCGCTCTTTTCCAGAGTTCGACGTGTGTGTACGTATATGTATACTCGGTGGATTTCACCGAGCGACATACGTAATTTCGAATGGTACGGAGAGATTGACAAGGCCGTGCTACGGGAGAGCTCGAGGTATGCGCGTCGATTCTGTGTTTGTATTCTCGCGTGAAAAGTGATGGCCAGTAAAGAGTTGGAAAGAGAGGGCAGGGGAGAAGTAAGGCAGGTGTATACTCGATATTGCCCACCTAAACGGGAGCAGTCGCGTTGAATGTGAATCTCCCAACGCTCCTATATAGTCATCAGAAATGAATGATCTACTCGCAATACTTTTGACATAAACCAAATACTGCATCTGGGTTCGGACTTTTCTATGATGAGTAATTAGCAAAAAAGAGTCTCTCGCGGTCATTAGACTCGTCAGATCAAGAGAAGAATCAAGGGTTCACAGTAATTGGCCGATATTCGTATGATAAATTCTGGACGATGTAGATGAAATGCCAAGAAATCGAATATATATATGCCTTGCACGATTCTTTGGCCTAATCTAAGTGTATTAACAAAACTCGAATCACGAAAAAATGGCAGAAAATGAGTACTTTGTAACAACAGTTTATGGAAACATCCTGGCTACCGCCGGTCAAAATGTTTCATTATTCTATACAATTAACAATACGCGTGCCGAAATGAATTAATTAGTACGCGTGAGAAAATAATTTTAATTTGATGAGTTGCTGGAATCTTCAGTAATATAATTTGAATTCACTCAGGTAAATACTTTTTCCGATCGACGAAACAAGAAATATGGTATAATTTGACAAATAGTATTGTATGACTCTCTTGGATTTGGAAGCAATTATTTGACTATTTTACCGATAATATATCTTGACAAGATAATCGTGAATTAAATGGAGAACATAAAATGCAAAATCGATTATTAAAATGTCCTCCAAATGAGTCTCGCGAAACGTGTATATAGATGTAGCCACTGTAATATTAGTATTCGCGTCCCACCGTGTTCGGCTTTATCTACTTAAAATTTCGGTAACGCGCCGGCACCGACTAGGAAAGATGAAGTATTATCGATCGAATGGATGTATCTTACGATTTATCCTCATGATTTATGCGTGTTTCATCTAAATTATTATCCTCTCTTCACTTCTAATACCTTCAGCCGGGGGGTGAGGCTTGGAATATTATATATATATATACATCTGTACAACGACTTGGAACGAGAAATTCAATGCGATTTCAACGAATGTTGCTCTGTGCCAAAAATGATCAAGGAAATCGATGAGTTTGATATTCCTTTCGGCAGCCAGAGGGATCGGGTGAGATTTTCACGCATTCCCCGGTGAAAGTCGCGAACATAGAAGGGAGAGCAAAGTTCGCCGGGTGGAGTGCCGCGAGAACTTTTAAGCACGTGCAGCTCGACTTGGAGTCTCGCTGGAGAATAAACCCGGTGTCATTTCACGTATATGTGCGGCAAGCTTCGAATGATTGGTGTACACGGCTGATGCGACGGTGATGTAGATATAGTGTTTTGCAATGTATATAGTTTTGTCTAACGCAAACTTCGCATATTCGTAACGAGTTTAACACTGCTTCGCGTTGCCAAAATTATGGGAATCGTAAAACAGTTTGTCGAATACGAATGAAGATCCAATAGTTACTATGACAAAAACACAGTGATTTAATCTATACTTGCAATATCAGGACTATTTTATACTATTGTGGGAAAATCAACATGTTTAATTGATAAACGATGAAAATCATATCAATGAAATTTAATTTACAGATTGCTATAAGAGCGAGCTTTCAGAATCACCTCATTTTGGAATGTATCTCTCCCTTTAGGTACTATTAATCTAATTGATAGTTAAATAATTAAAGTAATCAATACTTGAACTATAAAACTTACTAATTGAGTGATGTAGTAAAACATTAGGAAACATAATTGATAATGAAAATTTCAATTATTTTCACAACAAGCTGCAGATATTCGAGGAAGAATTTGTTGAAACCTCATTAACCGCAGGGTAAACGTCATTGATAATCATCGATAGTTTGCGAACCCTCCTCTCCTATCTGTGCAAACTTAGTGAGGGAACATTTAGAGGTGCAAATGAATAGCTTGATTATACTCAAAATCGAAATCGGGGAGGCATCGAGCTCGGTCGAATTGAAATAAGATAAACACCAGCTCAATCGTCCTCCGCGAAATCAATCAATTTTCGTTCGATGAGACGCGGGTCTCGCGGTATGATCTGACCCGCGACAAGACCGGGTTGAAACAAGATATCCCCTCCACTCACCGCAATAATCTGATCGAATCGTGAGTCCTCCAGTTGTTTACGTTTTCTTCTACTATTTTTCTCATCGCCACTTTATCGGGTGATTCTCGCCCACCAACTTAAGCACTATACATTGTAACGACACGGGTGCTCTCACCTGAAATGGGGACGATTCATACCATGAGCTTTGAGAAATGAACTATTCTGCCCAAATAACATGAATAATCTGTTAATTGATTCTCCACACAATTGTTTATTTTCATGAACTATAAGCTATACAAAACAGTGTAGCCCAAATAACACGAACAATGATCGATCCAATCCGCGAAACAGAAATTATTCCCGGCTTATCATCATAATCATCAAGCGAATCAACTTTCGACGCATAGACGAGGAGCCCACAAACCGAGAAAACATTTGACGGGAATCGTTCCATGGTCTTGACAATTGTTCGTGTTGCGTTGTTTTTTGAAGGAACAAAAAAACGTCAATCGCTCGGATACACGTCACAGCCGGTCGAGGTAATTCAAAACGAAAGAGCCGTAGATTGACCGAGGCTATCGAGCTTTGGCGCGACGCTCGGAATAGAATCGGTACGTCCCCTTTAATCCGGTGTATGATTCAGCGGCGTACTCGTTGAAGTATATAGCATCGACAACGGCTGCAACTGCGTTTCGCCGAGCGGCCAACCGTGAGAGAGAGAGAGAGGGCGAGCGTTAAACAATCGGCCTCGCGCGCGCGCAGCCAACTCTCGTTTCCTCGCTCCGAATCGAACGTAATCCAACCCCCGCAACGAACGCGCGCATCCGTGTATTATGCACGTGGAGCGCGCGTGGGCGGTATAATCAATCGGCAAACCCGTTGGAATCCCCAAAAACCGCGAGGGAGCACACGCGCAAAATGAGGGAAGGTGGAAAAAAAGAGATAGGTGAGTTGGGAAGAAAGTAGTGGGAGCGACGTGTATATACATATATACGCAGCCCGGTGGGAGTTATATCGAGGCAGCAGCTCGTCGGGCTGCTTTAACCCTGCAGGCGGCGGCGGCGGCGGTGCTCGTAACGAGTGCGCGCGCGGCTGCCTCGAGCTCTCTCTTGCAAAAAGGAGGAAACGAGAGCGGCGACGGGGCAGAGCACACCGAGCGCGTGATAAATAACCGAGCGCGCGCGCTTTGCCCGAGAGCCGCCCGCCGAGATGGAGATATAGCGCACTGCAGGCGTGCGCGCCGCCACCACCACCCCCCACCCACCGCCCGAGCCTTAGGCTCCGCGCACCGAACGCCAAACAGGCTATTTCCACCTGTTCTCTCTTTGCTTATGTATGTTGTGCGTCGCTGTTCGCGGCTATCGTTCATTTAGATTTCGAGTTTTTTTCTTCCAGAGTCCGAGGACCTCTAGAACCTCTGGAAATTTAGAAAGCTTCCCAAAAACATCTTGGCAAAGGTTGCTGTATAAATGAACAACGGGTTTGACTGAAAATGGAACTCGGTTCACATCGTGCCACGACTAACCTGTATGCAAAGTTCGGGAAGATCGGTTCGAAAGTTATCGAGCGACAAAAAACGACCACACACGTTACCATTTTGGATGTTAACATACGTTACACCACGTACATTAACATTTTTGGATTTGACGTTCTTCGATACAATAGAGCACGAATATGAAGGTTCCAAAGTCTGATTCGGGAGGTTGATTTTCACCCCATTACAGTGCTTTTTCTTTGAGACATCAAAAAGCTTTATCTTTGACGCTTTATTTTTTCACTTTACTTATTCTTTTCTTTACTATCAATGAGGGTAAAACTGTTTCTCCACATGTAACTCCTCAATCTTATCTTAGATTGATCTGATCGTGAAATGAAAAATATACTTACTTGGAAGTAATTATTTATCTAAAATTCTAGAATGTTCGATATGAGTGATGACAAAAATGGACCAGACCCATGCTCGCCCTAGCCCAATTGAGTTCATTTCTTGCTAATTCAATACGTTGAAATATGCTGGTAACTCCTGAACTATATTTCGAAGTTTCAAAAAGATATGAAATGATTACTTTTGCGCAGCCAGTATCCAGTCTTACAACAGCTCGCTTGAAACATATCTTTTACAATAAAAAGTCTTTTATTGAATGCCATCTATTTCTTTCGTGCATACAGTTACTATGCTTCAATTCGGATAACTCCTTTCGAGGTGTTCCCACGGCGTGAAATGTGCCGAAATACTAGGAGTAGGCGTCGCTACTGTCAACGAATAAACTCGATGAGTGGATTATAACTATACATAAGATGATAAATTGGTCACACGCTCGCGTGCGTATAAGTATATGCGTGAGCGGCTAGTCCGCCATTGCGTTGTTGACAGTGGCGACGCCTACCGGCCAATATTTCGGTGTACGTCCTGGACAGTCGGCTGGCAAGATTGCCGCACCCCTACCAATTCCAATGCTATATACACACCCAATTACCAATCCCACGGAACCTCGTGCGCGACTTGACATTTTGCAAAGCTCTCGGCATGGAAAGTCGACGGACGACCGCCGGTGCGGCGGCCTTAAGCTCCGGGGCTCTTAACGCGCGCGCTGCGCATATATATATAGGAGCGAGCGAGCGAGCGAGCGAGGCGAGCAACGGGTCGCGCGCGCCGCTTCCACTCGGCTTGGCGTACGGGGGGGTCGGGTGGTGGCGCGTTTCGCTCGTGCAGCCGCGGGGGTTGGGGGCGGGGGCGAGGCGAGGCGGCAGCGCCATTTATCGCTCTTCTCTCGGGCTGCTCGCTCGCTCGCGCGCTCGTTTCTCTCCCTCTCGGCGCGCGCGCGCGGCCAGCCGCCCGGCGTAAACGTGCCGGGGGAATATCCCAGGCCGCAGAGCCGCGCGCTATCACTATGTACGTGTGCGTCTGTGTGTGTGTGTGTGTGTATATACATATACACGCGGCTCGACACTCGGGCGCAACGCCCACACCCGAACGAGGCTATTACGCCGGACGGGGACGGAACGCGCGCGCGAGCGACCGACCGACCGGCCAAATAAAATACGACGGATATATAACACCGAGCCGGGGCTGTGGCGCTCGGATAATATATATATATGTATATATCTGTATGTATATAGATATGTTTGGTTGATGGCGCGGATATATATCAGCGCTCGCATTTGTCATGCGAGATCGAAATTAAAACAGAGGAAAAAAATAAAAGCTTCTTCTTATTCATTTTTTTTCTTTTTTTTTTAGGGTGCAAGGTATTCCAGACTGGGTTTGCAATATATGGATGTAACGGGTACTGTTCGTTTGAAAAATCATCATCTAAACGCTTTATACACAGCCGTGCGATTGTACATCGTCTTAATTATAGGCCGTCGATAGTTGCTCGATTGTTAAGCTGAATCGTTACCCGCGGTTTGCGTGAGAAAAATCCAGTGTAAATTAATTTTCGAAGCGAATGACACGGAGAAATGGTGACGCAGAATTTTTCGCGATCCGCGGCTTAATCTCTAATTATCGTCAATTTCGCCCACCACACAGGCCTTGCGCTAATTGGCAAGAGGATCGTCGTGGGACTTTGAGCTGAGCTCCCAGCCCTATCTAAACACATATATATTTGAGCGTGAGTTTGTATGTTCATCCGACAGACTCGTAGGAGCTTGAGCTTGTGTTGGGCGAAGATCTGAAGAGAGAAATTTCGGGGATATTTCGCTGCATATGATAATTGGTCGTCAACGACGGATTTACTCGTAAGGGTTGAATCATTAACTGGAGATTTTCTTGTGTACCACGTGCGAAATACCAATCAATCATACCCGACCAAGGAAAGTCTGATTCTTTCTGAAGCTTTCGGTCTTCGAATTTCAGAGGATAGGATCAGTTTTCGTCACCCGCCTAGCGACGACAGACTCGCCACTCTTTCCTTTAGTTCCCATACCTCCTTCATCTTTGCCTCCAAGTTAAAATATCAAAGGTCCGTTAATGATTCGCGGGAAACACTTTTTCTCATCTTTTTCCTCTGCGTCGATTCAACCCGTCGGACAAACTCGTTCGAGCACCTTTTCCGCGGGGGGAAAAAGAAGCTTTTTTCCGCGCGCATCTGCCACGGCTTTTTACGGCCGCTCCAGGGTGAAGCATACGCTTTGAAAATTTTCGATACTCGGCGATCGATTTTTTTCTCTTCTCTCCCAAAGCAATTCGCCGAATTGTTCTCGCGCCCGCGCTAGCGAGCTTTCAATTTGGCGTATACACGCCTCGGGAAACTGGATGAAGCGTATACACCGGCTCTCCGTGGCTCAATCGCCACGGAGGAGATTTTCGCGCGCGGAAAAGCTCTTGCTCACACTCCGTCGGAATGGAAAGGCGATAGCCGGTGCGCGCGCTGCTTAGTGGAGGGGCGTGCGATGCCTGGCTGATTGGAATTAACGACTCGGCGACCGTATTGATTATTCCCCGCTCGCGCGCGGCCCTCCTTCCTTCCTTCCTTCCTCCTTTTCTCGCCTTTTTTCTTTCTTCCCTCCTCCCTTTCTCCGTCATCAGCTGTGCCCTGTCGCCCGTCGATACTTTTCAGGGGATGCGCGGGGGGTAACTCTTGCTCGTGCCCGTCGGAACTCGCGACTCTTCTCGGACGATCGACACCCTTTTCTCCGGGTCGATCTGTGCCGGGACAATTTCGACAGGCCGATGATTAGGCTCCGCTTGCGAAATTTCCCAGGTATACGAGTGTCAGCGCAATCTCACTTTTTTGGCGCATTTTTAAAGTGTAGCTTTTTAATTTTTACGGTTCTGCTCACGGTTCACTGCTAAACTTGGCTGCTGACATACTGCAAAATAGATATTTCTCTCATGAACAGTAGGTATGTCTATATCGATATCTATGACTCCCTATACAATGTATAGATACACTGTAAATGCGTGAGATCGTAATTAGCTGGCAGAATGTCTCTAGAAAATCGAAACTTTAGACTGAATGGTTGTGTATATGGCTCATTGAGGTACCCAAAAGGCAAAGGAAAGTTTCGTCAGGATGATGAGTAACCCAAAGTTGATCGGGTCTCCTAAGACGCGTCTAACAAACTTCGTTCTGTTTTTGTTTCATCATATATCATAATATTCTCACGTGAATCAGCTGAGACTACGTGCTTTCACCGCTAAGAACCGAGAAAACATAGGAGCTACTGATAAATGTCGATCAGCGGGCCACCTGTGAACAGACAGGCTATATCTCTCAGATACACGTTCACCGTGAGAACCTTCACAAATCAGCCGATGCAAATCATATCGATACTCTTCAAATTCAAAATAGCCAAAGAAATTGCATGAACGATGAGTAACAGTGAATATCTTCAACCATTCATTACGTCCACTAGTTTGATTGATCAGGCTTGGTGAACTATACTAAATCATTGAAAAAGTGAGATTGCGAGAGAAAATTTTCACGGTCCCCGGCAGCTGGATTCGAACCAGCACCTGATCTCCGGTCAGTAATGCTGCCTATTGCGCCACCGGAAAAACGACTGATCGTCACGTCGCTGGAGCACGGATTCATCTCTCGCGGTATCACCCGATCCGCAACGATCAAGTGTTCGATCGTTTTAATTACGGATCGTTACTTCACCCACATCCTCCCAGACCACCATTGGGCAATTATACATAAATAGTTTTCATAATAGTCTGAACATTCGGTACAAACTACTACTCAGAATCGTATTCGAAAAGTTCATAACTCAAAATTGTATACATTTTATATTTGTTCAGAATTCCAGATACTTCTACTGCTGCTGTGGAGAATTGGAATCTTTTTAATCGAAGAATTATCGAATTGAAATATTATCCAAGAATCCTTCGAATCTCATTTATGACCTTTCTGTGCGCGACTTTGTGGTAGAACCCTTTGGCTGCCAGCCGACAATAATCCCTTGAAAATCAGTAAAATTCCATTAATTTTCATCAGTTTATGCAATTTCCACAATTACAAATTTTTAGAATAAATACAGGAGTGCTACAGGGCACCAGAAAACTTATAGGTGTTCGATGGATTTCTTTTCCTCATTGCTCTACGACTATATACACGAATAATTCGAAAGAGCGCAATTCATTCGAGTCAGTTTGGAAAGTAGATATTTCGCATTTGGTACAATCGATTGCATCGATGGAAATCGAGGGTAATTGAAAAGAGAGCCATATCGCGAAACGGCCGTTCGCCGATGATTTCGCGTGCGTGGCTCTTCCAACCCCCTACCCCCCAGAATCGCGAGGGGCTAAAATATTTCAATTAAAAGGGTAGGATGGGGATTTTGTAGAGCTGCACTCGACGGCCGGCTCTCGTCGCGCGACTCGCGCAATAATGAACGCGAGGGTGTGCGCGGGTGGTGGAAAAAAAAAGAGAGGACGCGGCGCGGGGCGAGAGCTCGTGTACAGCCCGGCCCGCTACGGCAGCGGCACGTGGCAGCGCGTGACGGCAATTACGCACTCCGATCGAGCGGAAAAAAAAAGCTATGCGCATTTCGTGCCGTTTTTATTTCATCGCCCAAACTTTCGGCCGCGGCTCTCGCCCACGTTTTTCCGATATTTGACAGGGAAACTCTATATATGTTAGTGTGTGTGTGGGCGTGTATAGGTATTATATGAATGACGCATCGGTGGTAGTTCGCTTTTGCGTTTTTCGTTGCACGAATACTGAAAAAAAGACTTATTTCCTTATGCAAATGGTCTTTACGAATTCATATGGATTCTGGGACGAATTATTCTGGGTACCTTATTCTTTTATAATCAGTATCGTACATCCACAAAAAATCATCGAGTTGGAATGAAAGTTTTCACTCTTATAATAATTGGAGAAGACATGACCTATGGGTCGCCGTCGAGATGTACGATTCCTCGTACCGACACGCGTTTGCCTTGTTTTACTGATGCGTTGATTACATCGATTTGCAAACTTTTAACTTGGCCGATGATTCTTAGCCTGAGTGCGAATCGTTTCCATGAAAAAAGGGCAAAGGGAACAATCACTACTATGTTTAAATGTATCTGAGAAGAAAAAATCCTTATATAAAAAGTGATGGGGGTCAAAGTGAAGCGTCTTAACTCGTGATTTGATTGGTGTAGACCTAACCACGTGACGAGTCGCGTAAAATATAGATATAGATAGTGAATGCAGGCAAGCAAGAAACATAAGAACGATAAATTTTGAGGTTGTAACAAGCAAATCCTTGCCAGATGTTTCAGAAATCCAAATGTAGGTTTTAAATTAGTGGATAATGAAAATAAAATAAAAGTTGAATGAAGTATGAATGAAGGGTTTAAAAATGCTAATATTGTGAATGAATTGATAAGTATATGGAAAAGATTATCGTAGGTGAATGATTGGAACATAATTGTGAAACGCACGAATGTAGATCGCGCGCAGCGCGTCTGAATGTAGCTAGTTTATAGAATTTATAAAAAATATCAAGTAAAACTTGCGAAATGTTTGGAAAATTATAGTGTTATCAATATTCAAAGATCATACAATGAAGTTTTATGTGTTTACGCAATTTTTCCTCATTCACCGGCTCTCAAGCGCTACATAATAACTCAACTTACAAGAACAATAGCATGAACAATATCTACGTCTCTTTTAGTGAATATTTACTATTCCGAGGAGTTGCAGTTTGTACTATTAAAAAAGTAGCTTTTTACTATTTTAAATTTAGAGAGCTCCGTACTCAGTCTACGAGTTATCGAAAGTTTGGTGATACGACGCGATCAACGCACGGTCAGGAGTCAGGCTAAAATGACTCATTCGTCCCGAGACGCAAAAACACGCTTCTGATTTTCGGTCGCAAGCGCGGATTCACACAATACAGGCATTCCAGGCCTCGCGGATCTGGTGACCCAAACTTCGTGACCTTCCCTCGTTTGCCCAAATCGCTGCTGCTGCTGAACATATGAATTCCGCTCCAGTAAAAATACAACCGCTCCGCGCGTTGTATGTACAATACGCGCCATTATTATATATAGCTGCAGAGTGGGAGAGGAGCGCGCGCGGGCGAGCCAAATTCGATTCCGGCGGGAAGTATAAATATATATACGTATGTATCTGTATATGCAGATAGGCGGCAGAGCTCGAGCGTGCGCGGCCGGCTCTGGAAAGCCCTCGAATAAAAGCCCGTTAACCCGCGGGCGCACGCGTGAATAATGCAAATGGGCGAGAACGCCCCGCGCGCACACCCCACGCGCGTATGTATACGTACGCGTATGTATATGCGGGCAAACATGCGAGCATTTGAAAGTCAAAGCGCGCGAGACGCTTTTTTCGCGCGCTCGCGCGCCTTACACGCGTGTGTATACATGTATACGTATATATATAAGCCAAAACGCTGGAAGCAAGTCGCGATCGCGCGCGGATTTTCCGCGGCAACTGCAGCTTGCGCTCGAATATATATATATATATATACGTATACGCATATTCGAATCCGAATGAGGGTAATGCAGCCAAGTGTATAGATATATGTGGGTGTATGCGATTGTTTAATGGTGCGCCGTGTATTTTGTTGAATCTGCATTTCAATGGTATAATAAGCAGTGATGAACAGGCGAGTATGTGAAATTATTTATGAAGACCGAGAAGAGCGGTATAATTTTAGGAAAAATCGTCTGGTGTTCGAAAATCAGTTCGAGGTCCATTTGTCGGTGGCAAAAGATATAGAGTTCTCATTTTCACATAGAGCAACCGGTTTTCATGCAAAGCCTCTTCGAAGAAGCATATTGTTAATATACGATAGCAGCGTTCTTTTACTTTCACACACTGATTTTTTACTGAATAGTATCAGTTTCACTATCAATTCGATTATCCAACCGTTCGATATTTTAATCCAGATCCAACCATCGCGTAGACGAGTGTTCCAAAAACAAAAAAGAAATTCGTCGATGACTACATGATCATCTAACTTTCCGATTCGCATAACGAGCAGCAGCTCGAAGACGTTCCCTGAAACCGAATCATCGAGCTTCGGAGCAAACGCAGCTCCGGCCGTCAAATCGCCGGCTCCAATGTTTGCGTCTCGAAGAGAACAAAAAAAAACGAAATCGAGATACCGAGAAAATCACGCGTCGCGGAAAACACGCGACCTCCGCAGTGTAAATTTCGCCGGGCCGATCCATCCTAACTTGTTGGACATGCACACACACACTCACATCCCGCGCGACATCTCCGCCTGGCTGCACGCGCCCCACGGAGGCGCGCGCGGTAAATCAGCTCCGCGCGGCGATGATCGGAGGGGGCTGCTATATGTATTTATGTGGGTCGTAGTCGCGTATATAAACACACGCTGCCCGTGAAATCCGATTTGCCCCCCCCCCCCCTGACTGATTCCAGCCTCTCGCGCCACGATGGACGCTGTTTTTACTATGCATATAAGTATACCATACGAGCGGAAACGCGGAACGATTTGCGAAGCTGACGCGGAGTCGATCGATCGATATGTATATGAATGAATGAAGATCCTTCGACTCGTGATGGCTTGTGTACACGCTTCGAGGATTTTGGTTTGTCACCGTGGATAGCAACGTGAGTGTGTGCAATGTAGCGGATCGGCGTACGTCGCGCCTTTGGTATATCGAAGAGAACTTGCGGGACGAATTACTCGGTCGTATGAGCTTTTTGACGCGCTCGATTTTGCGAGAGTACAAAGCGGAAAAGACATTCGCGATGTGTATACACAGAGACAATCTCGAGGCGAGCTGGCTCGAACTCGTATATGCGTGTGCGAAAGTATATCCAATTTCTTTTGTGCGGCTGATTTTTTTCGCAATTTTTTCACTTTATTTCCGAATGGTTCGAGAACCCGTGGCTCGAAGAAGAAATTTTTTTTGCAATAGCGAATAGCGTTGGGGGTCGAACTTCGATTTTCCCCGTCTAAGATACCTTCGGCAGAGTGTGTGCGAGACCTTCCCTGGCTGCAATGGGCGATTGCGTCTTGTAGCCAACGGTTCTTTTGTATTTTTCGATGGTGATCCCTATAGCCTCGCGCGGCTCGTCTGCACTCTTGCGTGATTTCGCCTTCGGAAATAAGAGCCGCCAACCTCGTGGCCGAGATGAAAATGACGCTCTCGTGTGTTTAGTTCAATTCCCATCAAGCGTGATTTTCGACTGGATGTATAGTGGCTTCGCCGAGATCGAGACTCTAATGATCGCAGCTCTCGGCAGTGGGCACACTTTTCTTCTGCTTCTCCAAAGTCAGTGGAAACTCGAATAGGGATCCAATATTAATGTGATGAAAAAAGAGACTGTGCAGAATCATCTAGTTTTTTCCCATCATTTCCTAATTTAAAATATGATTTCATAATAACATTCATTAAATTCACGAACAGTAAAATGTCGAAATTTTTCTTCGAATATCGTTCGATCCGAATTTTTTTTTTCCAACGTCGACTATATATTTCAACATTTTCTGTCTGATTATGAAAAATTCGAATTTCGGTTCAAGAATTGAAAAATCTGTTTGACGCTATTATAAGAAGATTTAATCTCCCACAAAACTGACTGATCAGGATTGAAGGAAAAAGTTTCAATCCTAAAAGAAATCCTGTTGCTGTAGCGTCAAACTAATTTTTTCTCCTTGAGACAAGATTCAATTTTTGTGGGTGTGGTGTACGAATTACCCCAGTGTATCAGTTATGTTATTCCGATAATGCGTGACAGCCAAGGATCAGATAAAGGAGTCACGGTATATCTATACGGCGACTAGCCATAGAGCGCTGTGAATTTGATAGAAACTTCAGTGAACAATGTTTGTGGGTGTGTATTTCCTTCACGTTGGGTTATTAGTGAAAACAAAATTGAGCTAAATTCGTCCCGAACTCATTCCAGACTTTTTCCAAGCCTACACGATCAACATTTTTGATATGAAAAGTGCTTCAAATATGCTTGGTTTACTATCGATGGACAAAAAGTAAGTTCAACCTTGTCTCAATTGCCAAACGCCTATGAGCTTGGGAACATTTCGAAACAATTGACGAAAAAAATTCGCGGCGGATGAACAATCGCGAACGATCGAACGAGTGCGAATCAGACGCACGCAGTCTGATCTCGAAGCCGAAAGCGCGCCACCTCAAACGTTCGATGACACTCGAAACCAGGGCTTAACGCCTCTAATCGAGTATGCCTCCTCAGTGGTTCGCGCCCGGCCGATTTTCACCGAGATTATTGCAGGTGTGGCCGTCTATGGCCCTCGTCGTCCGATAAAGTCGAAATATATATATATATATATATATGTAGGTAGGTGACTTGTTTGCATGTAGTGCAGGATACCACGTATAGGAATCGGCGAGAAAAATAAGCACTTGGAATTGGACAAGTCTGAAATGACTCGCATACGCGTGAAAACATCCAATTTATGCATCGAAATTGCTGCCTCGCGTTTCCTTCTCAATGGCAAGAGTGTCGTATGAACTCTGTATAAGGTAGGTGTAATATAACCAATACGGGCCACCTAAACGCAACAACGGACACTACATCGAGTTAACGTGGATATCTCGACGCTGCCCGTGATGAATGGAAGGTCTCCTCGGTACCTTCGAAATGAGCCGAGCCACGTCCGGTTTGGGACTTTTCTACATTGTTAAAAATTCGCCTTTCCTGGTCATTAGACTCGTGGAATCGAGAGAAAAGTCGATGATTCAGGGGGAGTGGGAGCTCACTGTTCACTCGACAAAAAGGAATCGAAGACTCATTAAAACGACTGATATAAAAGACGGATGATTGAAAAGAGATTAGACGATCGATGAAGCTGAAATACCAAGAAATCAAATAGTACGTCATTCGGTTTTTTTTTTCGGACTATGTCGTAAGTGTATTAAAAGAAATTCTCACTCGTTCGAGTGAAATAAGATAAAGAGTCAGGATAAATGAAAAAATTCATTGCTATGTATGAAAAACAGCTAATGGTGTAAACGTCCTGACGACCGACGGTCAAAATGTTTTCTTTCTTAATACGCTGTGCCGCGCGGCGCTGCTACACAGTATTGAGCATACGTGATTTCCAAAACACTCGAGGCCTAATGAATTAAACAAAGTTATATTTGGAGCGATATACGATTCCTTAGCATTTCGCCTGCATCATCCAATCATTCTTTTCATCAAACGTTTTCTTTTTATCGATTATCTTGAGAAATCTTCGTTTTTTTTTCGAGTCGTGTGAACCCAACAACGCGGCCGCCCACTGAATCGTTGATTTTCTTTTCTCCCGATTTCACTTGTCTCATAGCCGTAAAACACGATTTTGTAGAAAATTCCACTACTAGGCGAAGAAAAGTTCAAACCAGACGCGGCTTGACTCGATTCGAATGTATCGAGTAGAGCTTGCATTTTGAAAATTCAAACTGTTTGCGCTTTGGCAACTTATGCGACACACCGGCCCTCTTAATTCTATTGATTCATCCCTTCCCTATTCCTATTATTTTAATATTCCACGTCGTTAATATAAGAACTTTCTACAGGTTTCAATGGATGAATTCAAATTTCTCCTCCGATCTTTCATCGGAGAGTAACACACGTCGGCCTATTACGCGCTCGTCAATACTTGTGCGCGGCTAAGGCGACGCGCGGTTGCCTCGTTGCCTCATTACAAACTATCAAGGGGAATCACGTTATCGGTGCGGGTATAACTTTGGCCCGCAACGCGCGGCCGTAGCTACGCGAGACCCGCTTTGGCGCGTCGATCGAACTTGATCCGGTCGCTGCATTTTAATACAAATCCACCCCCCTCCGTCGCTCTATATTTTCCACGGGAGAATATACTTCTCGCGGACGTTCGCGCAAATCCGTCCGACGGCTCGCGGACGAGATGGCCGTCGGCGGCGAGTTCTTGCAATGCCGAGTTTGCGGCGGGAGAAAAAACCGAAAAAAACGCGGGGGGGAGAGTGAGAAAAGGAAAGCTTTGGTGCAGCCTCGACCGGGTCGACCGGGGGGAGGCGGAGCGAGGCAAATCCCATTACAGGCGGCTTTCGCCGGGGCTCACCCCCCGACGACGACGACGACGACGACAGATCCCGCAGATGCCGGGCACAATTGCCGGTTATAATCCGACGGACGCGTCCGGCCGCAAACGACGCTCGTCCCCCTCGGCTCGTGCCCCGCTCCGCCACTTCTGCTCTCGCTGCCGCGCCAGCCACGCTTCTCCGATTGATCCCACGGGATACATACATACATTCGTATATGTACGCTCCCCAGCTGCATCGCTAATGAGGGAATTTCGCGGAAAGAACGAAGGGCATTATATATAGCCGGCTCGCACTCGATTATCGCGACGGCTGTCACATTTATACACGCGTCTATACACTGCGGGGGCATTCGCGGCTCCTGTTGATTTTCTTCATCGGTCCAGTCGCGGATTTCTGGTCGCGAGCATTCGACCTCGCAGCTGCGATGGAAGAAAAAGTAGCGCAGTGATTCTATACTGTGCGGGATAGGCAAACAAAAACAGCGTGTTACACTGTATATGGTGTTCTTGAAATGATTGGAAATCCAACTATATTCTTTTATTGAATTGAGTACAACTGACATCACTGTTATAATAGGGTGCAATTCGCTATATTTTAAGTAGATTCTTCCATGTATCATGGGGAAAAAGATATATTTTGTAAATGTCATCAAAAATACCACGTGTGAAATTTCCGTCTGGCATTGGTGCCAATAAATGAAAGTCTGGCGTCAGTTGACAATGCCAGACTCGTGACAGGTTCGTGCTATATGTACCGTAGCTGTTATAGGCCAGACATGTACCAGGCATGTCCCAAACTGTTAGAATTTATAAAAGAGATTCGCACTCACAAAAGTTTCATGTTGTTCCCAGAGAAATTGAGCCTCAGTCAGAATTTCTGCTACTAACGTACGGAAAATCTAACTAACATATACGAAGTGTTTTTTTTCAAGGCCCAGTGACGTGTCGAGTGAGATGTATAGACATAGATGCACAAAGTACAGGGGCTACTGAGCAAGGCTAACAGTTGCAGAAATAATTGCTTCGGACAAAGAAGGATAGATCTGCTTTCGTAATAGGGTAGACGGTTCGAGTAAGTTTTGTCAACATCCGGAGAAGCTAAAATCAACGAATTTCGAGATATACAAACTAAGGTAGGTGTACCCAATATGCGCCAGGACCCAATATGCGCCACCCTTCGTATTTCATATATACGCGCGTCTTAGAGCATCGCCGCGGCACAGAATCTTGTCGGCAATGCTAAATAATGAGGAAAGAAAACATTTTCACCGATCGGGAACCCTTATACCAACTTGTTACAGCTCGTTTTATCCTTTTTTTCGCCAATTTTCATTCTCGATCTAATTTCGCTCAGGTAAGTGCGAATTTTTTTAATACCCTTAAACTGGGCCAAAAAAATCGAGCGATATATCGTTCGATTCCTTGACATCCTATCTACATCATCCAATTTTTTTTTTCATCTTACGCCCTTTTTATCAACCGTTTCAATAGCTCTTCGTTATTTTTATCAAATGTACCCAATATGCGCCACCCCTATTTTCTTGTTCCAGCTGCTAAAATCAACCCATTCATGGTAAATATCCGCCAAACAGGGTCGAAAGAAAATCTAGTTCAAGCTCTGGAACAGGTCAAGAAAGGTGAGATATCGCAGAGGATAGCTTCGACTATATATAAGATACCTCTTCGAACATTTCAACGATATGTCAAACAAAACATGCGAAAAAAGGAAAATGAGTCGACCATATGCGTTAACGACAGTACAGAACGAAGAATTATGTAGTCGAATTAAACTCTTAGCAGATATTGGCTATCCTATAACGAGAAAAATTTTTTTTTATTTTATAAGTACTGTCTAGGAAAAAACATCAAACAGAATTTTTCTACCATCATGACAATAGCTAGTCCAAATAGGCTCGGACATTTTTTAAATTGAACTCTTCCATTTCAGTGAGAACATCTCAATTATATTTAAAATTACACTAAAAAGAATGTTCATCAATCTGAGAGATTAATATTGGAATTAGATGTTGCATAAGTTAATTTTGTTGATTCAAAAACAACGGTTTTTCATGAATTTTAACTGAAAACTTGATTTGATTTAGGTTGCTAGAAGTTCATATAATCTATGTACTATGGTTCAATCAAAGACAAAATGTATTTTTCAATAAAATTATATCAGAATTATACTTTTTTGTTTGTATTTTATTCATTTCAGACATGCTTCATGCTTCAAATTGGATGAAAGAAGTATTTTCAGGGTGGCGCCATATTGGGTACACTAAAAATTTTTTCCCGAAAAAATTTTTTTTTTTAAAACCGCGGTATCTTAGCGTAGAACTATTCAAATTGAAAAAGACTTAGCTCATTTTATAGGTATTGAGTAGACCTTTCATTTGACACCAATTATGTTAGAAAATATTCATTTGACGCTGTGTAGTGACCTTTCTCGCTTAGGTGGCGCATATTGGGTACAGGTACCTTATATCTCTCTTCCAGATGCCGAATAAAATACGAATACGCGTTTTGAAAATACACACATATCCGTATGAATTGATAATCGCATCAAATATATATTGCCATTAAAAAAGAGTAAAAACGACAGTTAGAATATGATTTCGTAACGCGCGGATGTGGATCGCCGACGAGCGGGGCTTCCGAACGCGCCTGTGTGCGAAGCTAAATTTTTAACAAGGCATTCTTTCAATTAACGCCGATGGAAAATTCATTGGAAACCGACCGAGCGATGAGCAGACACTCGGGGCAAAAAGCTAGCGGGTAAGGGGGGAGCAGCAAACCGCTAGACATCGATCGGCTCGCGCCTCGTCGTCGAATGATTTGATAATGAGGCTCCGTCCACGCGCCCGTCGCGTCACGTCCTCCGTCTGGTTCGCGACCTGCTTTCCACAGCGACCGCGAGCGCTCGTTTATATACAGAGCATACAATTATTATCACATAGTCACTCGAACCGATTTGATTCGTTGGTAAATGGTATTCTGGTTTTTCGTTGACGCATTTGTAACCCACCTCTGCATACTATATGTAGATGGTTGTTGCGTGGATGTGTGTGTGTGTGTGGGCGAGCGTCTGGCTCCCATCGTTTTCCAGTAATCCATGGTACTAAATTCGATGGTATTCGAGTTTTTATTTCGTCAGCATCGGCTTATTGTGTCCAGCGTCCTAATCTGAGGAATAGCTTTTCGTTAATATTGGAAAGATTAAAGAGTAATATTCATCCATAGTACTCTATAAGAACTCCACGGTACTCCCTCTGGGAGTACTTGGAGTGGAAATCGTTTCCCGTCCAAGAGTTATCTCCAAGAGTAATACCTATTACACAGAGAAATTGTTCATTGAGAACTCAAAACGGCATAACTGGACATAACACGTAACACGTAAGAAATTAAAGAATCGAGCGAGTTTATTATTTTTACTCATTCCAGTCTGAGCATAAACTCCTGAATACTGAACATTATTCTTCGCCCTTTCCTCGTGTTTTTACGAACGCGCATCACAAACAAAATATCCAGAGAAAACTTGAAAGCTTTTTTGTCCGAGTGAAAAATAGAGCAACTTGACTTTCGAAAATACGACTACGCCGAGAGTTTTTGCAGTCTTTTTATAAAAGGTCGTCGAGGTTTCGGCCACTCGAATAAACGAAACATTGAAAAACGACTCAGAAATTAGACAAAAAAGACGATGTTTGACTTTGATCAATATGAAAAGAAGTTTTAACTATACATACGTATACTAATATTTGTGTGTTCTGAGTTAGGCAAGCACCTGTGATGATAGCTTTCAGAAAAAAAATGTGTTCTGAGACTATAACCAATCATATATGGAAGATGGTGAAGTAGTTAAATGAGTATGAGTTATGAATATTTTAGAAAAATCAAAATACAACAGAACAGATGTACTGTTTTTGATTTAAATCACAAGATAGTCGCCAGTTTATTTATTTTTGATACAGTGGACACACAAGTTGAACTGTTACTTTAATATTTTTATATATTTTACAACAGTAATATTAGGAAACTACTATCAGGTACGTCATGCCAGTTCTTCCGAGGCCGAACAACAAAGAATCAAATTCTCTATTTGGAATGTCTAAAAACTCTTTGGTTCGTATCGGCAGTCTGTTGTTGGAGATCCAAATCATCAACAAAATGCAAAAACACGTGTTATCTTTCGGCATGAGAAATCATATATTTCAAGCTCATCAGATGGAGGCCAATAGCCGTGCGACCTTTCCTCGTAAGTACAATATAGTATAATCAATTACAGCTTTGAATGAGATTAAAAAGCTTCGTCAACAAAACTGACTATAATATCATAGCCTACTACATCAAAGATAACTGAACATCACCAGGTTAGGTCTAGACCAATCAAATCACGAGTTCTAATAGCTCCGCTCTACAGGCGTATGAAACTTACTGAAAGCTCGTAAATTCTGTGAATTTTTTTTCTCCTCCAGCGCAGCAGCTGCGAGCAACTTTTCACTGACAGTTCTGGAAGTTGAGAGCTGCCGCGCATCAGAGACACATCAGCTGGCCATAACGTTTTCATCCAGCTCTCAAACGGAGAGCATTCGAAAAACTGACCCGCAGCTTATGCTTTGCGCCGCGCGCGCGTGTACTTCCGAGGGGGGCGTAAAAACGCTCGCAAAAAGAAACAGCCGAGATAAAAAGGCGCAACTGCGCAGCTCGCGCGAAAAGGAAAGAAAAGCGGAATCCATTTTCGCCCGCAGCTGCGCGCGGCGTTGTTTTAGCCAGGGCCGGCGCTCCAGTATATGTAGGCGAGCATCGCTGCAGCAGCGGCGCGGCTCCGGAAAACAGGCTCATCTGAATGCGACGTGCGGCGCACGCGAAAAAGCTGCAGCGCGCCACAGACGGCTTAATTCCATCCGATGCCCCGGCCTCGAGCCGCGTCACGAACGATAGACGCGGGATTTGCCGTTTTTTTCTTCTCTCAACGTCTCGTCGCTAGACGGAGGAATCACTGTGGCCTTCGTTTGGTCAGCTAATACTGCCACGGCTCACACGGAAGATGGACGGAAATTCGTTTTTGATTTTTTTCACTCGCGGGCCACCAAGGCGAGAAACATCACTACACCTGGTCAATTGTGAATTTTCAAGGTGCTCTGCGGCAAATGGAGGGTCTATACTCGATACCTTCAAAATTATCTCTTCTAAGCTGAGACATCAAACTTCCAAAACAAATATTTTCAAGAAAAAAATCTAAGTGTACTCATATGCGCTACCCAGAGATTACTGTTTTTCATCCGATCTCTTTTTGTAGTTTGGTTGAAGGAATCCGATTAGATGGTAGAACTAAAAATGTCTATTGAATACCTTCAAAAACTGAGCCAAGCTGCATCTACTTGACAAAGATAACGAATACCTATTGACACGGTTGATAAAGAGGACGTATGATGGAGAAAAGTAATTAGATGATGTAGATAGAATATACAATTAAGGAACCGAATGGTACGTCACCCGGTTTTTTGGCCCAGTCAACGAGCATGAAAAAAATTTCGCACTCACTTGAGCGAAACTAGATCAAGAATCAGAATTGGTGAAAAAAGGAGAAAATGAGCTGTAACCAGATCGTGTAAGAGTTCGCAACCGGTCAAACATTTTTTTTTCCTCGTGATTCAATATTGCCGACAAAATTCTGTGTCCCGGCGCTGCTCTAGACACGTGTACATTTGAAATACAAAGGGTGGCGCACATTGGGTATGCCTATCATTAGTTATTATGCCGATGGGCGATTGACGCACTAAAATATTTCGCTGAAGAATACCAAAGAATAACCGGGAGTACCAGAGAATATCTGGCAGTACCAGAGTATGCCAAGCAGTAACAGGGAATACCAGGTACTCAACGAGATTTTCCCCGTAGCAACCATTGTCCATATCCCTAATAACCATTGCTACGAGGAGGGGAAAGTCAGTTTGAGATCTGTTTGTCGATGGCAAAAGACACAGAAACTTCATGCCTCCATAACAACCATTGTTTACGTCCCTGTCAACCGTTGCTAAGAGAATAAAAATTAAACCAAAGTTCGTTTCCAGTACTTTCGAAGGCACACGCCACTTCATCTTAGTTTTCCCAAAATCTGTTGTTAAGTAATTTGAGAAAATACTGTGAGGTCCATTTGTTGATGCCAAATGACAAAGAATCTTTTTATACAGCAACTGTTGTTATTTTTTCTGTAGCAACCATTGCGAAAGGAATAAAAATTGGGTTCATTTTTTCCACAGCAAACCACTTTGAGTGAGCATACTGTTAATGCAATTGACAGTGGTTTTTTAGTGCTTTACACTCAAGAAAGACGAATTATTGGAGCCGAGAGGTTCAATCAAATGCAGCTACACTTTAAATCGAAAATAATAAAAAACTACTCTTTCCAAATCTAAATTGCATTTAAAATGAGTAAATATTAAATTGAATAAACAGTAAAATTATATGAATTTTCAGTTGAATATTCACGCTTTGTTCACTCGCAATTTTAACTAGTTTTTAATCTCAAGTCGTAGGCTTGATTTTTCACAAAGGCATTGAGAAGACATTATGTTAGCCACTACCTGTGTTCTGAAACTCATTTTGAAAAAACTTCACAATTCGTCGTTCCATTCAAACGAATTTCCATATACATCTATAGTGTATATACAAAGAATAAGCATCGTTTGTTTTCTGGCTTATCAGTATTGATAAAAGTTTTAATTTCGAAAGTCAATTGTTAAATTTCGACCTACGTCAAACCACATAAGTGTCGGAGTGCGTTTTCGTTGGATATTTTACTTGCCTCACAATTGTTCGCAAGCTGTTAAATCGTGTGGCTCGTGCACAGTTCCACATCAACGAACATGATTCTCCTAATTATCGTTTCATTAATTTTTTGTGAAATTTCAAGTAAGTTTGTCTATCGTATAATTTCTATAGCAATCGAAATTCGGAAAAATTCTAGTTTCTCAATAAAAATTCTTAAAATTATGTATTGTAGGAAATTCTACTCCGGTCGAGAGCTCTGTAATTGAGAACTCACGTAACATGACGAAGCGTATAGTCGGAGGACATCACATCCAAATTCGTAGCGCCCCATGGATCGTCGCGATTTATACAGGTGATCGCCAATTCTGTAGTGGTAGCATACTATCGGAGACCATAATTCTCACTGCAGCTCACTGTGCCCTCGCATACCCTCGAGATAGTTTAAACATACGAGTAGGCAGCTCCAGAGTCGATGCAGGAGGCTCGAAGCATGAATTGGTTAATCTAAAGATCCACGAAAACTACACTAAAACACTCGACTTCGTGTGGAATGACGTGGCGTTGATAGAAGTGAAGCCACCAATGAAGTTCGGTGAAGCTGTGACCAATGCCCGTCTACCCAAAGCAGGAGATGCCGTCGCCCCGGGTACAGTGGTAAGCGTCGCTGGATGGGGAAAAAACAGCACAGAAGGCGAAAAGTCCAAGTCGCTAATGCAGACCCACGTACACATAGTCGACTATGCCAAGTGCTCGAGGGAATACGAAGCCGTTTCCGACACGTTCCTCAATTCGCATGGGCTTCTCTGCGCCGGTGAGACTGGAAAAGACGCTTGCAATGGTGATTCTGGTGGACCACTTATGATTGGTAATATTCAGGTCGGGATTGTATCCTTCAGCAGAGGGGACTGCGCCAGCCCTAATTACCCAAGCATATACACTAATGTTTCTTTCCACATTGATTGGATCAACAAGAATATTGCAAATCTCCAATGACCAAAAGTCACTGAACCGCCAAAAGTTTCTGTCCACCCTGATTTGATCAACAAGAATATTGTAAATCAACAATCACCAAATGTCTCTGAAAAACCTAATTTTTGGCCAAATTTGTTCGGGGCGAGGATTGGTTGATAATCAACTATTGAATTGAATGAGAAAGTATTTTTAATTGATCAAACTTTATATGTATTTTATATTTTATTTCCGAAAAAGTAAGTCTATCCATCTGAATACCGAATCAAATTTAAATATTTTTAATCCTATACACTAACAATCTAGTAGAAACTATCGCAAAATTTAATTGTAATTTTATAAGTAAAAAATAAAGGCGACTTATGTAGCTATCCAGTATCTAACGAGGCCACTAAAAAACCACCATTCGTTTCTAATTTATGGCTAGGTGTGTTGCGGATTGGATCGGATTATCCTCAACTATACGGCGTATTTCTACCTTGATACTGTATTTGTAACTGCACGTCCTCGAGCCGCGCTTACTGACTCGAGCGGACCCTTCTTCCTTCTTAATATTAAGTTTCACTCACGTTCAAATCAAACTACACCATCATTCCAACAATTACCTCATAATGTCTCGCACACCGAAAACTGCAATACCGGTGAATATCTACTCGAGCCCCATGAGATTTAACGATTCAACTTTCCATGAATTTAAGTGCGCTTCGCGCGAATTTCTTTCACTGGACTAACTGGAAATTCACGGTAAACAGTTGAATCATCAAACCTCGTGGAATTCAATTACTACAATACTCACTGGTATTAGGTATTATTAAAAACTCCACCCGCCTCTGCTTACGGTGAAATACTGCACTTTCATATCTAGTGAATATCTCACTGTAATGATTCGACAGAGGTATCTTTTTGAAAAGCTCGGCCAAAATTGCGGGCAGGCAGCAAGCGATATGCGCTGAGGAACTTTCTTCGGCTAGGTTGACGCCCGAACCGGTGACGAGTTAACAAGCCGTGGAAATTGCTCGTTACACTTAGCCGAGCTTGCGAACTGCTCTCCTCTCGAAAATCTTGTTTCTCTCGCGCCGCTCCGGAAAGTATATACCGGGCCCGCAGCTGATCGAGCGTGCACGAAAGACTCGATTCCAGACGCAACTTCCTCTCTCTGGATCGTCGATCCATGGATGCTTGCCGAATTGCAAACAGTTATATATTTATTTCGAGATAGCGCAGTATGGAACACGACCGAAAACGTACGCGAGAGACTTTTATATTCATCTGCCTTCAATTTGTAATGATATGGTATCCAAGGCGATCATAACCAGTGATGTATCATTAGGAGAAATTTGAAGAAATTTACACCATACTTTCTTCTAGTATTTGCAATTGCGGCAATATTTTTCAATTTGACAGCTCATGAGTACAACTTAATAATACAGCATGAGTTTATGAAAGCAGAGTCGGACCGGTTACATGTTAAAACTCGATTGGTACGTATGTATCATTGCTTGTAGTTTAGTTTCAGACGTGTAGTTTACCAAAATAGTGATTTTGATGATTAAAACTCATTTTGAGAAACTAAAAAAAATATTAATGTCGGTTTTGAAAATTCACATGTCGGAACCAAATCCGTGTGAACTTTAGAAAATTAACCATAAATGTAATGTTCTTATAGGGAGTACAAAGTCAACTGTCAAAATATTTCATGAATAATTCAAGTAACGCAAATGAATGTAGCTAGTTTCCTTATACGGAAAGTATTGGTCTGCAAACAAACTAGATAGATATGGATATTGAGCAATGTTACCAGTTACAGATGAAACTATGTATCTGTTTTATTGACAGAAAGTAAACCTAACGATTAAGTGTAGTGAGGTTCTAAGAAGAACGAATTCATTCATTCAGAAACTAAATAAAATATGAGTGTACGAAGACACATGCGGACGTGTCTCGAGTGGCCTGCGAAGCCGGTGACAATTGTCACACGTTCACACTAGTGATCAAAATTGAACGTACCAGGTGGATACGATAATTTGTATTATGTGTGCTCGATTACAGGATATTTAAAAAGTACATTAGGGCGTGAAATGGCATCTCACGCACTAAATAACATGAATATAATTTCAAAATGTGTGAATACGCAGCGTGACTGAATGTAGCTACATAGCTAATACTGAAAAACAGAACACAAGGTAAGCAGCCAATATAGGCTATCCTAACGGTTTTTCGCAAATTTGGCGAATTAAATTAGAATTCCATGATTTTGCGAACGGAATGTTGTGAAGCGAAGTTCAAGACTTATCTGAAACCACCGCTATAACCATTATTCATTCATTTTAATTCAATGCAAACGTAAATTAACCAAAACCACTCAAATCTGACACATTGGCTGCAATGGTTGTTAGGGATGTGAACAATGATTGCTAAGGGAAAAATTTCGTTGAGTACCTGGTATTCCTTGTTACTGCATGGTATTCTCTGTTGACCTCTATTCACAATCACTGTCTACAGCTTTCATACATCTACAAGGACGATCGTTGTGCTTGAATAAATTCGAATTGATATGTTTCCATACATAATACTTGCGGCATCTAACCAAAAAAAAAAAAATATATCTCAACCATTCCAACATGTCAATAAACAAAGTTAATCTCTTAAATTTTGATTTATTTGGTTCGGTCTTTCTATTTGTCATCACATATTCAGATCGATCAAATCGCTTGAAATTACGCGCAGTCGAATTTTAAGGGAGTCAATCGTATTAGCGCCCAACTTGACTCACTGTATTCCGTATCAAAATTTTCATCATCGAATTTTCAAGAATTTATCGACTGGGAAATTTTTAATTTCGATCAAGCGTTCTCGTACCTCCAGAGTCGCGCGTATAAATATTCCAAGATTGATATATATAATCGAAAAAGTCGCATGGCGTGCGCGTGAAAATAGGCGCACACGTGGGCCGGTACGAGTGTGTGTGTGTCGGCAAAGTGCAGCGGCGCGCAGAGTGGGTGGCTGATTACGCGCGGGCAACGGCTGCCTCTCTAATTACACGGCCCGATACTCCGGGGCTTGCGCGCAGCTCCGGAGCGGCTGCCCGTAATGTAGCCTTCGGGTTTTACGACACTTGCCGCCCCAACTTTCCTCTCTCTCTCGCGCGCGCCTTTCGCCTCCACAGCTCGCTTTTTGCTTCGCTCACCAGCCGGGGATGCTAATGGATATTGCGCCGCTCACGCGCGCGCCGCGCGCCACCCCGCCACCTACTACTTACGCGCTACACCCATTACCCGCGGCTCCCTTTTGGGACCGGGCTTCGATTGCTCCGGCTTGACTCTTTTTTTTTACGGTTACCCAACGAATACGGTATATATATGTGTATATTCGTTGGATTGCGGTTTGACGTTACGCGTCGCGATCTGATTATGTAATTACTCAGCGAGTGTGACACGAGCCGACGTGTAATACGCTGCAGCTCCAGACGAATGATCGAGATATATGTATTTAAATAAATATTCTTATTTGGTATGTTCATTCGAATAAACGCGTACAAATCTGCTGCCGTTTTATGCCCGCGAACATTAAAGTTAATAATCATACTTGGCTGATCTTGACAAGATTCAGCCTGCCGTGTACGGATCGCGCGTTTCAACTGATACGTTGGTCAAATTTACGCGAGGGATAAAATCATACTGCAATTAAAAAAGAGTTGAACCATGTATAATTCGGAATATACTCACCGTTGTATTCCGAAAATCTGCAGAAGGCGTTCTTTTCAAGTTACCAAAAAAATCATGCCATAAAATCAAATATAGTTTTTTCCCAATTTAAAATTAGTACCACGGAGAAGCTCCTCGATCCACCTCATAAGACTTATCAGTAAGGTTTTGTAGGTGTATTTAACCTTACACACAAATGTATGAATAAATATTACTGAAAATAATCTAAGTCGCTAGTTTGGTATTGACATTTTTCTATGAAAAAACATAAAATGTATCGAAATTATAGGGAAGTTAATACAGTCCGTGGATAATATTATTTTATGTTACCAGTGCGTGAAATGCGATTTCGTATAACACTCGTCGCCGGCTCCGCAGCCATAGTCCACACACGTCTTCAAAATTTCACGCACTAATTGTATAATATATATAATATTTCTATATCTCACCAGATAATGTATAATTTCTTTCTCGATTTTTGATCACTATACTGCGATAGTCGATACTCGATATTGTTTATTCTTCATATGAATAAAAAAACTCGCGACAAGATGAACAGAAAACGCGATGCGATTTGCGTCGAGGGTGCCTAATGGAAATCGATTAAACAACATGCGTACGCTAAGGAGTTCACTAATAATGAAATGTCCCCTACGTTCCTTCCTCGGAAAACTCTTGTCCTTGACTTTTTTTGCCCTCATCTTGACAAGGTCTTGATTACAAGTGTATTACGGACAATACAACTCATCTCATTAGTTTGATTATTAGGAAGCTACTACGAAGCTGATTGAGAATCAGCTATTAGAATAAAAATCCAATGACTTGTTTGGGGGGGTAAAAAACGTTCCCTCACGGCATTTCCTCGCGCGGTTCTGTTCATACACAGATACATTGGGTGGCCCCCCGTATACCTCATCAACGAGAAAACTCGCGATTGATTCGCACCTCACTCGCATCGCGCGCAAGACAGTGCTGAGAGCGAGAGAGCAGAGATGGTGGGAGTTTGGCTGCTCGAACCGCGTATTATATACACTGGGCCGCTGTCTTATTATACACGGATACATATATAGAGGCGGTCCCCGAGCGGGACGAGCGGCGCGGAAAAGTTATCGGCCGCCGTCTGGCGCGACGCGCTGCTGCACCTCGGGGAAATCCGGCTGTGCGCGCGATACCCTCGCCCCCCACCGCCAGTGACGATTCGCCTAATGACACGGGCTCGGGGGACGCGACGCTAAAGAGTTGCCGCGCCACCCGATATACCCAGCGGCATATATATAGGCTGTTTCACAATTAATCTCCCGATTGTCGTGTACGTATATATATGAGTGGTACCTCGATTCGTCTGTGTGGGCGGAAACGCGTGGATAACTACATATAGACGAACGCGCGAAATTTCACGAGGGCGCGGTTGGACACGAATTTGGAAAATGCCAACTGCCCATACACAACGAGAGGAAAGTGGTTTGGAAATTTCACTATATAATGATTGGGCGGGAATGCAACTGTATTCAATTAGTGAAAGCGTGTAACTGGCATCTGTACGACGTATAGATAGTGTGTTATACTATGCTACTGGTAACTTCCACTGACCCAGGAAGCAACCACGCATTTGAGTCTCCGTTTCCAGGGAAACTTGTGGAGGTATAACTTTTCGATACTCGAATAGTCATTATATTCTCATTTGTTTGTCGTAACGTTTTGATTTGCCTGAGATATTGACCGATGATGATTTTACGTATAAACGTATGCTGCATTCTTTGTATAAACGGATAGCAGAATATCTCGCCGGGAAATCGAAAAGATAGGACGAATTACTGTGGATATTACCTATTTGGATTCAACCTGAAAAAAAGCACTCGTGGCTTCCTGTCATAATCGAATTAACTTTCGACGCATATTAATCTTTTGAAACGTGAGGTAGGTGTACCCAATATGCGCCACACTTCGTATTTCATATATACGCGCGTCTAGAGCATCGCCGCGGCACAGAATCTTGTTGGCAATACTAAATAATGAGGAAAGAAAACATTTTCACCGATCGGGAACCCCTACACCTACTTGTTAGAGCTCGTTTTCTACATTTTTTCACAAATTTTGATTTTCGATCTAATTTTGCTCAGGTAAGTGCGAATTTTTTTAATACCCTTGAACTGGGCCAAAAAAATCGAGCAACATATTGTTCGATTCCTTGACATCCCATCTACATCATCCAATTTTTCTTTTCATCTTGCGCCCTTTTTATCAACCGTTTCAATAGCTCTTCGTTATTTTTATCAAATGTACCCAATATGCGCCACCCCTATTTTCTTGTTCCAGCTGCTACAATCAACCCATTCATGGTAAATATCCGCCAAACATGGTCGAAAGAAAATTTAGTTCAAACTCTGGAGCAGGTCAAGAAAGGTGAGATATCGCAGAGGATGGCTTCGACTATATATAAGATACCTCGTCGAACATTTCAACGATATGTCAAACAAAACATATCCGAAAAAAGGAAAATGAGTCGACCATATGCGTTAACGACAGTACAGTACGAAGAATTGTGTAGTCGAATTAAAACTCTTAGCAGATATTGGCTATCCTATAACGAGAAAATTTTTGCTTTCTCAAAAGAAAGCTTTGTAACGGGGTAAATCGACCCACCGAATCGGACTTCGGGACCTGATTTTCGTAATCTACGGGTCGAAAAACATGGAAATCCCAAAATGTCTGTATGTATGTACGTCGTAGTGCACTTTTTTGTCGTACGATAACTCTCGAAGGAATTGTCCGATCGTCCTGAAATTTTGCACACAGGTTAGTCGCCGCAAAATCTCGGTCGAGTTCAATTTTCAGCCAATCCGTTGTTTATTTCTCTAGAACCGTTGCTAACGTGTTTTGATAAAAGCTCCGAAAATCATCATCAATGCACGATGGGTCTCCAATTCTTTCGACGACGATCGATGAGAATCGATAAGAATTCATTTTGGACAACCATTGTTTTATTCTCCTAGCAACCGTTTGCTGTGGAGATACAAAATTCAGCTTCAGACTGACTTTTTTTTGTCGTACGTTAATTTCGAAGGAATGGTCCGATCGTCCAGAAATTTTGCATCACAGGTCGGTCACCGGCAGATGTGAACCGAGTTCGGTGTTCAGCAACGTCCGTTGTTTGATTCCATGGCAACGTTGCTAGCGTGTTCTCGATAAGTTCCATTAATTCATGATAAATGATCATTTGGGTTTGTTATATTTATGGGATTCTATAACAATCAAGAGACCTTTCCCGTATAAACAATTGTTTGATGTCTCTAGCAACCGGTGTTTTATCTCGTTGCACCGTAACTAGGGAATGGAAAAGTCAGTTGGAGGTTATTTTTGGAACTGTTGATGACTAAGAAGTAAAGAACATAAAGCTCCGAGTTTACCATAGCAACCCGTTGTTTACGTCCTTAGCAACCGTTACTATGGAGTGTGAAAAGTTCAGTTGGAGGTCCATTTTCGGAACTGGTTGATGACTAAAGAATAATAACGTCGAAGCTCCGACATTTACCATAGCAACCGTTGTTTAGTCCTTAGCAACCGTTCCTATGGAGTGGGAAAAGTCAGTCAGAGGTCCATTTCGGAACTTGTTGACGACTAAGAAGTAAGAAACCGAAGCTCGGATATTTAACATGCACCGTTACTATGGAGTGGAGGAAATGAGTTAGAGGTTCCATTTTTTGCTTTCTCAAGAGTGGTGATTAATGCAAGTTGAGGTTTCAATGCATACTTGAGAAAGCATACATGCTGAGGCACTTGGCAGCGGTTTTTTTCACTTGCTTTCTCTAAGAGAAAGTTTGTAACGGGGTAAAAAATCGACCCAACTGAATCGGACTTCGGGACTCGATTTTCGTAAATCTACGGGTCGTGGCTAGAAAATGTATACATATATGTGTACTTGGCGCGTTCGACGAGCGCTGCACAAATCATTGACCGCACCCACCCAAGCCCGCCGCACTTGTGGCTGCGGCGCAAAACGAGCCGTTCGCCCCGCCTTCCACCCCCGCTTCCGGCGAACCCGCGCAAAAACCCCCGACGGCTTCCCATCGGAAATCAGAAGCCAACTCTCCGTGGCGCGATCGAACGTAATAGTCCCCCGGGCTCGAGCGCGCGCCGTGTAATTCGTGTCTTCGCGCGCCCCAAGTGCCACGTGCGTCCAGTATGGGGCATTTTGACTCACCTCCGATTCGCTTCAACGTTTCCTTTTTTTTGGGGAGGGGGGGAGGCTTGTTTGAAGTTTAGCTCGGCTTACTCTGAGGTTTTGACTGGTATATACTTTCTTGGGTTCCTGATTCTACAAAAAATAATCGTTAATTTTGAGGATGACATATTTGTTTTTTTTTTTTCACTACTTAGAGCTCAATTAGATAAGTTCAAATGAGAGGCAAAAAAGAGTGAAGTACCCCGTTTGACCGTATTGATTGCTCTGTAATATATGTGCATTGGCGATGAGCATACGAAGCAAAAACGCGTTTCGCAATTCCAACTCTGGATGCGAGTTGTACAGATGAATTTTTGAATGGTCGATTGTGTATCTCGGCGCTTCAAAAGGGCGGCCGAGTGTCCCCTGCGAAATCTTTTGCACATGCACTCGAAAACTGCTTCGATTTTGGATCGGGATCATCGAGATATAAAGTATAGGGAAAGATTTTCTAAGAATTAATTGGTTCTCATAAATTAATGGTGAAGTTTGACAGCGTATGGGGAATCAAGTTTTAGATAGACTCATAGACTGGGCGAGACGAATCGAACTGTACTGTTCGAACTCTCCTCATTTCATCTTCACAATTCAATTTTCTTTCATCGTCCGTTCTTCCTAGCTAGGGTTCCGATAGATTTTTTTCCTCCGCGAGACTCTTTATATAATTCTCCCTGAATCATTGATTTTATTCTCAATTTCACAAGTCCAACAATTTTTTCCTCGCTCCCCGCTTCCAATGAATAAACTCATTGGAAATATTCCTCTTTCGTCCGTATTTTACTTAATTTTTATCGTGACCCGCGCTCGAGAAATATTGAATCGTATGTTCGATCGAAGATTTGAGTCTCCTCGAATTTTAATCCTGAAAAAAGAAAAAATACTCTTTGTTAGTAGTATTTCTCAGCGTAGGAAGATTCAGGATCTGATGCAGTTTGACCTCTCACTAGATGCGCTGAGAGACTCGCTTGAATCCATGAGAGAAATTCCAAGCTTGGGTGGGCGTGTTCAGCTCTCCATACCCTCCGTCGGATTCGAAAAGGAAAACTTTTGAAGAAGCGTATATGGTTTCAGTCATCTCAAATATCTCACATAATTGATCTTGCGATAATGATTCGGGTTTCGTTGATCGGAACTTCTCCGACCACTAGTACTTGAACCAGGTAGCGCTGAAGCTATAGGTACCATATCCCGTAGGCTCGAGGAGGCCCACGGTATATTGATAGTGAATTTTATGTATTTTTCTCGTAGAATCGATTATCCGATCAGAAGTCTATAAATACGGTATAATTTTTTCAAAATGCGATTATTTAAACGAATTGCAAAGTAAAATTTTTATGGTCTGGAATTTTTTTTTCAAAATTCAAGAAGAGTCTCCATGCACCATCAAAAGTTATAAATCATTTCAAATATGAAAAATACATGACTTTTCGGTAGTTTTTGTTGCTTTGCCATGGCAATAATAATAGGCTGTTTATGAATGTAAAGGATTCTCTTCGTGTCTTTTTGTCATAGAAAACGAATATAGATAAACATCCCAAATAAACCAAGTTTATACTTTCCAACTTGAAATAATTCATAACTTTTGATAGAAGCATTTTCCATGAATATTCCATGAAAATATTTTATTTCCTTATTTGTTGAAACGACCTCGTTTTTGAAAAATAGCACCACCTTCATAAATTTCCGACTAACGAGTACGAATTCTACAGGGAAAAAGGATTCACTAGTGATTCACTAGTAATCCACACTGAGAAAATTCCAATTATGAGAGTTTACTATTTCTACGTTGTAGAAAAAAGGATAGTGAACGTATAATACAGTTTGCTATGTAAATTATTGTAAAGTTTACCATCATTCATTATAATATACGCGCACAGCGAATGTCCTTTATGAACATAATGTTTTAAGTCATTTTCTCCAGTAACGATTACTATGTTTTGGATAGTGAAATTCACTAGAATCGCATGCCAGTGAGAATATAGTAACCATTGCTAACTTTTTGTTCTCAATATACCGGGGGCCTCCCCGGGCCTACGGGATATCCCTCCACGACTAAAGTAAGATGGCCCACAAGCTATCAGTACAATCATTTTTTTCTCCCTCCACATATTGCCCGAACGAACACGCGTTTATTCTCGTGTCGATGTACAACATCGAGAAATTCGCGCGCTCTCTCTCGCAGGAATCGCGAGCCGGTAGACGGGGGATGATAATTTAGGTGCAGGTAGCTACAGTAGCACATATGTAAAATACCCATGTATACATATCAGTCCCTCGAGCTCAGCAACTTTTGACGCGGCTAAATTTTCCAGGGCGCGGCTAAAGGTCTTGGTATTTGCCGGTGCGCCAGGGCGTATGTGTAGACACGCGCAGCGTCGCGACTCGAGAGACTCGAGAGCTGCAGAGCCGATATCGGGTATGTATATACACACGTATATAGGAGGCGAGAGCTGAAGAAAATGAGCCGCGGAGAGGCGGCCCTCCTCTCATCCCTCGCTGCGTTATACGGATGCCCCGGCGCCACGCGTATACATGTATATGGCTCGTCGAATATATCCCTCGCGCGCTTATTGCGTCAACTCGTCGCCCGCCCGCCCGCGCGCGCACCTTTCCTTTCTGCCAGTTCCGTCCGCCCCGCTGCTGCTGCTGCAGTGTGCAAATGTGTTCGCTCGTGCGGCGAGTCGAGAGGGAGACAGAAAGAGAGAGAGAGAGAGACACGGGATGTGTATAGAGGAGAGACGCGCGACAGAGTCACGCCCGACGAGGGTTCGAGTCGTATTTGTTTTATATCAAGTAATGAGCGCTTGTTATATTTTGCTTTCGTTTTACTCCCCTTCCCCCCTGCCCGTTGTGCGTCTCTTCGGCTTATTGACTTCTTGCTTCTTTCGCGCGCGATGGAAGAAAGTGAATGGTACGACGAAACATTATTCACTACTCTGGATGGTCTATACGTTTTTTCCTCTACCAAATAACAGTGAAATCACACTATGTAAGAAGTTGACCAAAATTAATCACTGAATCGAAGGAATATGCTCATGAGTTGTGCAATTTTTTAATGAGGAAAAGTAAATAGTCGCTATAGAACCGTGACTTTTAACCATTTTGAATTTTTACAGCTGGGTGGATTTTACGCGCGTCGGAGAGACGCTTTTGGAGCAAGTGAAAAATCCCACTTGAGCGCGACTAGAAGAAAAGCCCATATACTCGATCATGTCGGGTGATTTCCACATGCAGCGAGTGGATTTGAAAAAATTGAATGAAAATGATATTTCACCCGTGATACATGGGAGATTTCTACTTCGAGCTGGTGCGCAATTCGATCTTGCTGTGAGTTCGTATATGTATACCTGAAGCTCCACTAGTAAAAATCAACTTGATCCAAGTGCATTTGATTCAATCCATTTTTTTTTCAGTATCCGATTGGTATGCAATAAAAAAAAAGTGCTTTTTGGGAATCTTACTATTCCGTGACTATGATCTAAACTTGTATAAATGTCACGTTTTGCCTTTACAAAATATAGTGGAAACATAGTGACATTCACCATATTTTTTTCAGCGAATCCAAGCTTTACCTCGATCATGTTCAGTATTTGTTTTTTCTCCTGCTGTTCTATAGATCTTCCAAAATCCACAGTGAAATCCTCGACTCCATACCCTTGTTTTCTAAATTCCTAACAGAGAATATCTCACTGTAAGCTTCAGTGAAACATTTTTTACTGTACTACATATTAAAATTCCGCTGTAACATTCAGTTTCAATATTTTGTGCAGCTCAGCTTACAGTGAATATACGTTCACCTGAGCACATTGAGATTTCACAGTAAGGAATTTGCAGATTGCCGGGAAGTCGATTTTCAAAAATACTCAACGTCAAGGAAGTTCTCAAAATCCAAATTGGAACGACCAAAACCGCCCGACGCGATCCGTATATATACAGAATCGTATATCCCTGATGAACGACAGCTGCGGGCGCAAAATCAACGTCGCTCCGACGCCTAAGCGCGCCCGCATTGACCCTGTGCCGCCAACGCCGCGGGTGTCTCCCCTGGCGCCAAGTATAATCCAAGGAAAGCTGCCGAGTTAAAAAATGCGCTGCGGCCGTCGGCGTCGGGGCTTATTAAATCGGCGTGGAAACGTCATTAATGCGCGCAGCAGCTGGGGAGCAGGGAAGGGGCGATATTAAGCCGCGCGCGCGCCTTGTGGCTCATCTGGCGCGGACAGGCCGAGCCTCCCCCGCGCAGCCGGGATTTATCGCCTCGACCCGGCGCCTCAACCCTAATATGTATATACTCGAGCACGAATGGTACATCTCGGCCGTTTTGACGATCGGGGCGACCTTTTTCTTTGCCTTTCCCTCGTTGTTCGTGTCGCACACGCTCCTGCGGTCTCGCGGGCGAATATAACCATTCGACGCGGGAGCCGATTCGATGCCTCTCGTTTCACCACACCCGACGGAAGTCGTACCTGGTCGAATGATCGACCTGTTCAACCGCGTTGCGCATCAGTCGAGCCTGGCCATCCGAAAGAAAAGTTGCGAAAGACCGGTTCCTTCTGGCTTTGCGAGAGGGAAGACGTGCCCCCCGCCAGGCCGTGCAATCCGAGGATTCTCTCGGGCAGCCCCGCGGGCAAAAACTTCGCCATCCCGACGAATTATGCAGCCGACCGAGCGAAGGGGACACGAGGTCAACCCCCGGCGTACCCTCGAATTTTTGGCGAGCCGCAGGGCTACGCTTGCGCGCGCGCGTGTATTCGCACACGACAGAGAGCTGGGGGGGGCGCGCATCCAATCAGCCTTGCAATGGCTGACTGCAGCAGCCGCCTCTCTCTCCCCCAAGAGTCAAGTGCAAAGGTTCAATTAGCGCGCGCGCGTCAGAGAGCCGAGGGAGACTCGCGCGCGCGCGCACCCTCTTCGTTCCCTTTTCCCTGCGGGCCATGCGCGCCCGCGCGCTGCTTTTTTTCTCTTTTCCCCCCTCGCGCGGCGAACCCACGCCTTTTCACGATTCCTCGAGCCTGACACTCGAGACAAAGTCCGCTTAGATCTGTATGTATATACGTACGCGCGTGTGTATGTGTGTATACGAGAATTCGAGACGCACCGCGACTCCACCTTGACTATATATGTATACTTGTTTTTCGCGCGCGCGACCCGGGCCGCGTTTCTTCTGCTTTCTTTTTTTTCCATCAACTTTCCAACTGCGACGTTGAAGTAGGTCAAATTATTATGCTCGGGTATATATACATGTATATACGCTCATCCTGGATGGCTTCTCGCTTGGTTCCGTCAGCTGACGTATATATACTTATACACAGATCCATTCGCGTCCAACGAGTGTCTCAACTTCCAACTCTTACCATCAAACGGAAATATCTTTCGATAATGAAACGCAGTACATGATTATACCATCTATTATTTGGGTATATAATGTAATATGGATATATAATGTAATTGGGTATATAATGTCGGTCAGGGACAGGAGAAAATTCTTACTCTCTTTCGAAAAATCGATAAATCACTAAAAGTAACCATGAGAATACAATTAGATAGAAGGTTTCCTAGTGATTACAAATTACTGTCGCACCAATTTGTTGACTAGCTTCTTTTTGACGAAATCTTTGAGAAACCCAGACTGAGGTCTTTTTAAATTATTTCTCACATAATCATATATATCTGCGAATCTTTGTTAAGTTTCTCGGACTATTTTTTTCGTTCATACATGCAAGGTATAGGGGAACAATGGTCCCTTTCTACAACAGAGCTTATGCCGCAGGACGTTGATGTGTGATTTTTTATTTTTTCTGTCAATCCCATGTAAAAATTTATGTCAGGCTCGAGTCTGGCTTAAGTCTGGCCATGCATGTCTGGCATAAGTCTGGCTGAAGTCTCGCGTTGGCCACTATGCCAGACTTACGATTTTCCCCGAACAAGTCTGGCAAGTGTTGCCAGACTTAACGCCAACGTTTTTGCGAGACTTAACATTTTTCTTGATTGAGTCTGGCAAATCAGCCCAGACTCAAAGCCAGACTATCTGATAGACTTATAACTTTTTTTGGTGAAGTTAGTAAATTAATTAATTAATTAATTTTAATACAAATATCCGGTTGATAATACGCGTATACGTATATAATTTCCGAATCTAATCGCATTTAAAATTAGTAAATATCAAATTGAATAAACAGTGAAATTATACGAATTTTCAGTTGAATATTCACTCTTGGTTTACTCGCGATTTTAACTAGTTTTTTATCTCAAGTCGTAGGCTTGATTTTTCACAAAGGCATTGAGAAGACATTATGTTAGCCACTACCTGTGTTCTGAAACTCATTTTGAAAAAACTTTACAATTCGTCGTTCCATTCAAACGAGTTTCCATATACATCTATAGTGTATATACAAAGAATAAGCATCGTTTGTTTTCTGGCTTATCAGTATTGATAAAAGTTTTAATTTCGGGATAGTTTTAAACCGCGGTATCTTAGCGTAGAACTGTTCAAATCAAAAAAAACTTAGCTCATTCTGTAGGTATTGAGTAGACCTTTCATTTGACACCAATTATGTTAGAAAATATTCATTGACGCGGCGTAGTGACCTTTCTCGCTTAGGTGGCGCATATTGGGTACAGGTACCTTACATGTATATAGCCAGCTTAGCTATTTCAATTATTAGCAATTGCTGGACGTACTTTCGGCCGGGGCTGAAGAAAAATAGTATACGGCACTTGGCCATAGAGTTGGATTCACTGGCGTGCGATATGACTACACTTATGCGATATGATCACACTTTTGAAACAGTTTCTACTGTATTCTCCGATCATCACACTTTACAAAAAATTTTTTCCGAGTATTTTTGGTGAAAATGCTTGCATACAGATCCCTAATAACTAAGAAAAATTGGGTTGGTTGCAACGAAAATCAATGAAAATGCTGGATATTATGATATTTTACGTGCAGTAAATGATTTTTTATAATAATTATGAACATATGATCTTATATTTTTAGTATACAGTCCTATTGCACAAACTTCATAAAAATCATCGAATAGCCATCAAACACAACAGAAGCATGGAATCCTAAGGTTTCGTGGAATGGCTCATATAAATTTGCAACTTAAGTTATAATGGCTGGCATATGTTTTTTCTTGAATTAATGCGTATAAATGAAGGAAAAATACTCTTCGACAAGCCCGCAGGTGATTTTCAGAGAAAGCCATTCGTTTTTCAACCTAGGGGCGAGTTCACCAGCGTAAACCGAGATCTGAAATGCTCGCAAGATGCAGAAAAACGTCCGGAACAGCTACTCACGTCCACCATGTAAACCGAGCTTGTAGTGAACGAAAAAATCCAGAAAATTCGGACGGCGCCCCCTATGTAATGAACGCACAACCAAAATAGTCAAACCAAATGAAATTTTTCGACTTTCGCATTCGGCGGAGAAACAATCGAGACATATACGTATATGTGTACACGGAGCACGACGACGAAAGAGTCGCGCGCTATGCAACCGTGGCTGTGCATAATCCGCACTTGTCCGAGCCCTGATCGATACGCGCCATGTGCGCGACGCGCGCCAGTTTTATCGGGCAGCGCTAATGCGACCGAGAGAGCGGTTCTTGACACTCGCGTCCGCGTCGCGCTATATACGGCTCTGCGGGGAATTCGCGAGCGTTCGCACGCGTGGCAAGAGGAATAGAAAGAGGAGAGCGTTGAGTAGAGCAAACCGAGTGTGGTCAGACGCGCACGATTCTCGGCCGGGGTCCAAGCGCGGACAAAGAGGCGCTATCGGAGGAATGCGGAGGCGTGTAGGGCGCGAGCTTTTGCAAAACCGGGTACGTGTGGGCGAGAATCGATCGATGGGGATGAATGAAGGAGTATTTATTTTGAGCATCGTATATACGACAGTCGAGGACAGGGATTGGTATCTTGGGGGGAAAAAACACACATTGTCACCAAAATTTATTTTTGCCATGGCCTGTTTGTCAAACTCGACGCAGATCAAGGAAAGCACCGGCGGAGTTTGATGGTTCACGTGTGAGGGAATTTCCCGGCTCCCGACGCTCGTTTCTGACTTTTCTAAGATTTTCCCTACTCTCAGAGGGTCTTTGAATAGATTTATACACAACAGATTTCCACTTACAACACAGCTTTACCAATGAGTGCAACCTTCTTTCTAACTCTAAATTAGTCAAAAATACTATTTAGTAGAAATTGCATAACCGAGAGAAAAATGGTAAAATAGCTATTTCTATCCATAGATTTTTATGATGGGATGGAAAATTTGTTCAAGTAATCGATCATTTTTGTACTCTCTAAATTTAAAATAGTATAAATTGCATAACTAATGAAAACAAGTGAAATTCAACTAATTTTCGAGTGTAATCGTTCACTATCATTCATCTGTGATGCAATTTCTACTAACAGATAGTAGTTTTTCACTATTTAAAATTGAAAGAAGGTCTGATTGGAAGAAGTTCTGCCCAGATTCTACCTATAATTTTCGCGAAGATCAGTATCGAATCAATCATACCTTTCAGGCCTCTTCTATTTTACGATTAAGCAGATTCAAATCATTTCGATACCGGTTGGCTTCAAACAGAAAGTTGGAGCCCTCGGCGGAGAATCAACGAGCTTGGAGAGAAAGATGGCCGAGTATCGAAAGTGGCGGCACGTATATATATCGCAGACGGTATTCATATCTGGCTCCTGGTGACGAACAAGCCGCGGGGGAGGCGTATGCTCTGGGTTATATTCGGGGGCGCGCTGCTCACCCGCGAAATAATGACCCGCCGTTGGCACACGCGCACGTCCTCACGTATAAGTGCCTCTCGTAATCGCCCCGCGGCCTTTTTGTCATTATTCCTGCGCGGCCTGCTTATTGCGCGTCCTCGCAGTACTTGCGCCTCTCCCGTGGCGGAATACAATAAATACATAGCTCGACCTGCAGAATCGAGTCTCTATTCATATGGGATCCATTCGCTACGAGCTGAAGTTATTTTGTCTCCTGTACGTACTGTACTGTATAAAATAATTAATCTGCTTTATACCATATGGACATGTGTATATTTGAAATATAAAAGGTGGCGCATATTGGCAGTATATCTATAACCTTAGATATTCAGCCGATGGGCGATTGACTTACTAAAATATTTCGCTGAAGAAAGCCAAAGAATAACCGGGAGTACGGGGGAATACCAGGCAGTACCAGAGTAGTAACAGGGAATTCCAGGTACTCAACGAGATTTTCCCCGTAGCAACCATTGTCCATATCCCTAATAACCATTGCTACGACGAAGGGAAAGTCAGTTTGAGATCTATTTGTCCATGGCGAAAGACACAGAAACTTCATGCCTCCATAACAACCGTTGTATACGTCCCTAACGATCAGTACTTTCGAGGGCACACGCCGCTTTATCTTAGTTTTCCCAGAATCTGCTGTTAAGTAATTTGGGAAAATACTGTGAGGTTCATTTGTTGTTGCCAAATGACAGAGAATCTTTTTATACAGCAACTGTTGTTATTTTTTCTGTAGCAACTATTGCGAAGAGAATAAAAATTGAATTGAAGTTCATTTTTTCCACAGCAAACCACTTTGAGTGAGCATACTGTTAATGCTCTACTGTTAATTGATCTACTGTTAATGCTATACTGTTAATTGACACTGGTTTTTTAGTGCTTTACACTCAAGAAAGACGAATTATTGGAGCCGAGAGATTCAATCAAATGCAGCTACACTTTAAATTGAAAATAATAAAAAACTACTCTTTCCAAATCTAAATTGCATTTAAAATGAGTAAATATTAAATTGAATAAACAATAAAATTATACGAATTTTCAGTCGAATATTGACTCTTGGTTCACTCGCAATTTTAACTAGTTTTTAATCTCAAGTCGTAAGCTTGACATATTACAAAGGCATTGAGAAGACATTATGTTAGCCACTACCTGTGTTCTGAAACTCATTTTGAAAAAACTTCACAATTCGTCGTTCCATTCAAACGAATTTCCATATACATCTATAGTGTATATACAAAGAATAAGCATCGTTTGTTTTCTGGCTTATCAGTATTGATAAAAGTTTTAATTTCGAAAGTCAATTGTTAAATTTCGACCTACGTCAAACCACATAAGTGTCGGAGTGCGTTTTCGTTGGATATTTTACTTGCCTCACAATTGTTCGCAAGCTGTTAAATCGTGTGGCTCGTGCACAGTTCCACATCAACGAACATGATTCTCCTAATTATCGTTTCATTAATTTTTTGTGAAATTTCAAGTAAGTTTGTCAATCGTATAATTTCTATAGCAATTGGAATTCGGAAAAATTCTAGTTTCTCAATAAAAATTCTTAAAATTATGTATTGTAGGAAATTCTACTCCGGTCGAGAGCTCTGTAATTGAGAACTCACGTAACATGACGAAGCGCATAGTCGGAGGATATAACATCCCAATTCAGATGTTCCCATGGATCGTCGCGATTTATTCAGATAATTACCGATTTTGTATTGGTAGCATACTATCGGAGACCATAATTCTCACTGCAGCTCACTGTGCCCTCACATACCCTCGAGATAGTTTAAACATACGAGTAGGCAGCTCGAGAGTCGATGCAGGAGGCACGAAGCATACATTGGTTAATCTAAAGGTCCACGAAAACTACACTAAAACACTCGACTTTGTGTGGAATGACGTGGCGTTGATAGAAGTGAAGCCACCAATGGAGTTCAATGAAGCTGTGACCAATGTCCGTCTGCCCAAAGCAGGAGATGCCGTCGCCCCGGGTACAGTGGTAAGCGTCGCTGGATGGGGAAAAAACAGTACAGAAGGCGAAAAGTCAAAGTCGCTAATGCAGACCCACGTACACATAGTCGACTATGCCAAGTGCTCGAGGGAATACGAAGCCGTTTCCGACACGTTCCTCAATTCGCATGGGCTTCTCTGCGCCGGTGAGACTGGAAAAGACGCTTGCAAGGGCGATTCTGGTGGACCACTTATGATTGGTAGTCTTCAAGTCGGGATTGTATCTTTCAACAGAGGACACTGCGCCAGCCCTAATTACCCAAGCATATACACTAATGTTTCTTTCCACATTGATTGGATCAACAAGAATATTGCAAATCTCCAATCACCAAAAGTCACTGAACCGCCAAAAGTTTCTTTCCACCCTGATTTGATCAACAAGAATATTGTAAATCAACAATCACCAAATGTCACTGAAAAACCACTACACCTTTATAATTTATGGCTACGTGTGCCGTTGCGTGTGTTCTGAGAGCGAGTGCGAGGAAGGGTTAGTAATCAACTATTGAATTGAATGAGAATGTGAATACTGAATCAAATTAAAATAATTAATCTTATACACTAACAATCTACTAGAAACTATCGCAAAATTTAATTGTAATTTCATGAGTAAAAAATAACGGCGACTTATGTAACTATCGAATATCTAACGAGGAGTTTAGCGCGCAAAACTTATTGACGCGTAAAAATGATCAAATAGGCGCATATATATATATATATATATATATATATATATATATATTCCCGTTAGGAAGCGACAAGGTGGATGTGAAACGTTAAATTTGTTACAAGGCGAGTAACGAAAACTTTCGAGAAACTTATAGTTTTCCAATATGCTCGACCTTTTTCTGCGATAAGTTTTCCCCATTTCATCTTTTGTACTTTTTTTTGCTCAACCTACATAATATCAAACGTAATAACCGTACCTCGAGATAAACCGTCCCCGTCATTGTCATTTTTAGTTTTCATGTGCATCGTAATATGTGTGTAGGTAAAGTGTGTGTGTGTGTGTGTGTGTGTGTGTGTGTGTGTGTGTGTGTGTGTGTGTGTGTGTGTGTGTGTGTGTGTGTGTGTGTGTGTGTGTGTGTGTGTGTGTGTGTGTGTGTGTGTGTGTGTGTGTGTGTGTGTGTGTGTGTGTGTGTGTGTGTAAATGCATTGATCAGAATCTAACAAATTTTAGAGGCGTGTTCAAAATGCCCTTACTTGAAGGTTGTTTTGAAAATGTGATGTTGAACCTTATTCGGGTGCTTATTTAGGACTTGTAGCCTCAAGGGCGTATTAAGGGTTCTCAGGCATTATGTAGTTATGTAAATAAAATTTTCCAAGCGAACTTGAGACCGCCTATAATCTTGAAGATGACTCTGTTATGAAAGAGGGTGGTAACTAATAGTTCTTTTTAAGAAATAACATTCAATACATTTTTACTCCAAAGAACCAATCTAAGAATTCGGATTTCTATTCCTTATAAAGTCTTAGATATGTTTAGCCGTGCTCCTTCGATAATACCTATATAAAACATGTTTTCTCGCAGCACCATTTCTCTGGCGAGCGATAGCACGATATCGCTGTATACAGTTGACGATTGAACAGAGGGACCAAGTCGTAACAAAAATGTTCTTTGCGGGGGCTAAAAAAATCCTCATTAAACTGGGAGAAGAGGGAAAAAGTTAGGCGCGCGCGCGCGAGCAGCGCAGGCCACGATTTATCCGAGTCGAGCTGCTGGCAAGCGGAAAGCGAGCAAGTCGCGCGTCGTTACGAGCGAGCGCCTCTGCAGTTTCCGGACCAAGTTGGCCGAGGCGGAAAAGTTTGGAGCGCTCGCTAGCTCGCTACTCCATATCGCGCCTTCGGCGTCTATCGCTCGAATGCCGCCCGGGAAGCTGCAAGTCTGCTCTACCAATTAGGCCCTTCGCTCCTGCTGATTTTTTTTTCTTCTTCTACCCGGAGTTTTGCAACTCCTTTCGAATTCGTTCTCAAATTAAATTTATATATACGCGTACACTAATATTTACAGAGTATTTGGTTCTGACAATCGTTCCTAGGATTTTAAATCGACCGTGAATCTAGTGAAACGTGATTCAACGTTCTCAACTACCCATCCCACTACTTTGTTTTCACCCTTTTCTACTGCTTGCGATGCAATACTGAATATTTGTGAACGCCAATGCTGTGAACCGATTTTACGCGGAATATCATGAAAAACCGAATAATCTAGAGCGAAATAAAGAGTAACCTAAAATCGTTTTGTCTCGGATTCCGACCTACGTGCAAAAACGTCAAGACAATAACTTATGAAATGTGAGTGAAATTGATTTACGCAATAAAGTTTTGTTGCATACTTCTCTCACTTTCAATATTGTGAATATGTATCTGACAATATAAATTCAAGCAGCCTTAGACATGGATAGTGGAGACTGATTAGGACTACATGAATTGACTTATCCTCACGCGAGTTTTGTTGATATCTATATCTTCGATCGGTAATTCTTCTAATAAACGGTAAAACTGATCTGCCATAATCGAACCTCTGCGACTACGACAGCAATAATTCTCTAGTATCATAGGTAAAGCTGTTCAACTTTGTTCGTAAGGAAACGTATTCTCATGCAACTTGAAACCATGTTGATATCATCTGGAGCATTTGTCAGAACGTTGAGGGGTTTCTTTTGTCTGTAGTAGACTGATGAAAAAAAAAATACACTTGATTTGATCAAATTACTTTATTATAATATTTACATTGAATGTTATAAGGTAAATATTTGAAAAAAAAATCAATAAAAGTTTATGATTTGATTTTTGATTAAAATACACATCGGGAACTTCGATTTCAAAAATCAACAGGCCGAGAATCACATCCTCTTCCTCAAGTGTTCAACAATCAATATCATACACGTTGACTGAATTTAATTACAAGTAAAATATACACCGACTTGCCATCCTCGTTAACTTCTTCCGCGCACGCAACAGTGGGATACCAACTGTATTTCGCGAAAAAATTATTTTGTCCGGTTTCAAATTACCAACAGCATGTGCGAAACTCATCGCCATTCAAAACTTAACTACATGGACTGTCACTTGTTCAACAAGTGGTAGTTCTCACAGCACTCGACGCGAGTGACTCTCGCACTCTTTTCTAATTAACAACTTGGTCGTTAATATAAGTTAGTTCTTACATATTCGCAGATTCTTCCCTCATTTACATTCATTTCTCTTTATTCAACGCTTGGATGAATTCTTCGAGTTTCTCTTGTATCTTCCTCACGCGTTCTGAAAATAGAAAAAAATAGTTGCAACATTTACCAATCACGTCCGAATGTTTACTTTTGAGTGTCAATCAATTTTAATAATTTCTTACTCAATTCTTCGGCAAGTGTAACTCTTCTTCCTGTTAATAGTTTCTGTTTGGTGTCATTGTCCTGACTGTAATCTTCAAGAACTTCTTTGATCTCCTTGTCTAATCTACGAGCCTCTCTATTCATGACCTGTTGGCGCAATGCATTTGCAGTCACTTTCAACATTTGCTGAATGCGCCAGAATAACACCACATCGTTACATTCCATCTGCAAAATTATTAAAATTATTTTCAATTTAAGTACACGTATTTGTTGACTATAACATTTTATGGTATGGATTTCTCTGACTTACTTCTTTGTCATGACCAGTGTGATATAGGTAAAAGCCTTTTCTGCAGTCATATGCTCTTGATAAACTTTGTTGAAGGAAAAATCTTCTGTACACAGGATGCCACGTTTCTCGAACAAACTCATTGTCAACTTCTAACCCATTGCGTTGTAAATTCTTCCTGACGGTGGTTAATTCATCTTGCGACAATGTAGGTGCATGTTTCTAAAACACAAAATTATTTGTATACTGTTCAAGATAAAACATGGAAGTCTTATCTCTGGCGATTCACGTGTCCTACCTTATCAGCATATAAAATTTTGTCAAGTTCATTCTTCACACTGCTACGTTTCTGCTGTTCCTCGGTTGCATATTGCCAATACAACCATCGATCTTTCCGACTCGGTCCAAGCATGTCGCGTAAAATTTGTTCCGTAGCTTGGAGTTTCTCTTTGACCGAAGTTTCCAGAAATCGAACTGCCTGGTCCCAATCTCTTTTGTCACTCACACTCCTATCTTCTAGCGTATTCAGTTGGATCACACGTAACATTTCAGAAGCCTATAAAGGTTCGAACAAAATTACATAACGAATATGTTGATAATGACTCATACCAACAAGAAAATCAAGTCTTTTATTATACCTTGTCTTCCCAAGTATGCCTGGTAATAGCTTCAAGTACCACAGCGTTTTTCAAATTATCAAAAATATTGTCATGATCCGGACTGTTTCTAGCCTGAACCATAAAATTCTGGAATTCTTGCTGTAAACACTCCCAACCAGATTCAACACTTTTCGATGGAAGTTGTTGTTCTGCCCATTGCCTCAATTTTATATCTACAGTGGTGTTGAATGTACCTATTAAATATCATTGATTTTAATATTGTATTAACTTCATAATCATATAAAACTTCAAATAAAACAAATCAAAATAAACTTCTTACCAGGACTACCTGATTGAGCTGCAGGTAAATATATATTTTCGAAAACGTGCATGCTGACTTTATCCCACAAACGAGTCATCAAAACTTCCTCCCAATGCCTTGGAGACACTTGTGAGAGATTTACTATCTCATCTAATATTTCTCCCCTAGCTTTTTCAAAAAGTTCATCTCTGTCTAGCTCTCGTAATCTGGTGAAAAGATAGACGATTATGTATAAATATAAAGTTGCACAATTGATATTTCAATGAATTCATTCAACGTACCTCGGGAAATTATTTTTCCATTCGGTTTCTAGATTGAACCTTGTGGCTTTGAAAGCATCAGCTTGTTGCTCAACAGTTTCTCGTACCATTTTCCAGAAGCATTCCGCAACAGCTAAGCTTAAATTTCTAGTAGTAACTTGACCAGACATTGCCAAGCCATCCCTAGAACATTCAATTTTATAAATCGAATACTGGGTAATAGAATATGATTAATTTTTTATTTACTAACTTGAATAATTTTGAATTCCTGAAAAATCGTTCCTCGTAATCTTTTATTGTTTGAATGCTGTCGTCTTGTCGTCCACGGCCAGTAACGACAGCAAAATATCCTAAAGCTTTCATTGGAAATAGTTTTCCTGATAAAATTTTTTTCAAACGATCAGGATTTGCCAAATTTTCTTCAGCCATGTCAACCTATGAAAATAATTCAAGTTAGGATTTTGATGGGTTGTAAGATTAATTTGAATTTCTTTATTCCACTGACTTTCGTGAGAACAAAAATGGTACGCTTGCCAGTTGGGTCCATTTGGGAAACTAAATCGGTGACATTACTCCTTTCAGCATCAACAGATCCATCCTGGATGCAAAGAATGATGGCATTTGGATTACTCATGTACTGCTGAGTCATGTGACGTATAGCATCCCGAGTATCTTCAGCCATTTCAATGGTTTGTGTCTGTTAGAAAAATATATAATTGTACAAGATAAAACCAATGATCACCTTATTGAATGTAATGAAACTATCTGAAAAAAACACATTTAAAATACTCACACTAATAATTCCAGGCAGATCAACTAAAACCATGCGAGGTAATCCTGGACCTTTAACTGTCATTGATATAACGTCTTGACTAACAGTTTTTCCACCTTTTACACTATTTTTCATCCGCAATTCAACTTCACGACGAAGTTCAGCCAATTCTGATTCTTTTGTCAAGTCAAATTCTCTTGTACTATCCTTGAATTGAGCAATATGATAAGGCCCTTCACTTAACGTAACTTTTACTGGAGCTCGTGTCATCATTTCTCCTCCACCCCTATGGACATCAACAAAATAAAATGTAATTTAAAAAAGCTTTTATTAATTCATTCAAATGAATGAACATTACAGCATTTCTACAAACTGAAAACATAAGACAGCAGGTGAACGAAAAATTAATAATAATATAAGAGATATTAATAAGAGAATCAAAAATAATAGGAACAAAATCAAGAATGAATCTCCTTTTAAGTTCAATTTTTCAACCTTGGTTTGAAAGTAATAATTAATCTAATTTCTCTAAGATCATTCAATGATTGACGATACCTTGGGAAAATTCGCGCTTGGGCAATCATTTCAAGTACTGAGGTTTTTCCTGAGCTCTGATCACCTACCACAACAACTCGAGGTAAATGATCAGCTGTTGAATATGCACTATCATAATCATTGAGTTCATCCAATACATCACTATACATGTCAATGAGCGATTTCTGAAAAAAAAAAAAGGTTTCTTCAGTGGAGTTAACAATTCTCAAAGTATGATACAAGTTGAACCATTGAATCTTACTTTAATTTTTCGACTAGTTTGTTTGAAATTTCCTCGAAGTAACATTTGCTTCCTCAACTCCTTATTTTCTCGCTCAAGCCTTTCCAGTTCTCTTTGATATTTCGATTGTATTTTCATAACTTCGTCATGCATTGCATCTATCCTTTGCTGAGAAGATTCTGAAAAAAAATATTTATTATGATACTATGAACACAGCAAAACACTTACATGCAACTACTGTAACATTGAGATAAAAACATACGAGATTTTTTCCTATCATCATCTACATCAGATGTTGCAGGCAAAGCAAATGCTACTGTACTTTTTGTTAATTCCTCCTTCACATCTATAATATATAAAATAAGAAAACTTAATATTATATGATAACATTACTTGTGAAATACTATATATATTGCTCTACATTAAGTGAAACAATCTTAACATCCAGAAATCATTCAATAGATAAATGATTCAGATATGTGTGATGATTCAGAAATTGGAGAGTGAATCAATGTAATTTAAAACATTGCAAAGCATGAAAACGGTCTGTCCCATTCAGTATATAACCCAATGTTATAAACAATATAGCGCATAACGCTGAATGGACAGACTAAAAGAATTTTTTTTTGCACTCTTACACACCTGAATAAACTTGGTTTGCAAAGGCTGTGATCACTTCAATTTCACCTGAACAGAACAGACCAAATTATAAATTATATTGCAAAAGTGAAAATGCACTAGCTATCAGTGTATTCATAATTAATAACATTTTCAAACAGCGGAATTTACACACATATTCTCACTAACAAGCAAGTTAATCTATGCAAAATGTGACGTCAATCCTGGATAAATTTCATAGAAAGAAACATAGAAAGATTCATAGAAAGATTTATGAAATTATAAAATTTAATTTTGTGTAATCTCCTTGCATTAATGTCATATTTAGCATATTTTTCTTATTGATTGAGAGACAGAACAGTTATGAAAATAGGATGTAATGGAGGATCTGGTCAGGAACATATGCAGGTATCTCAGGAATTCTGGAAATAATAATTTGCATTATGACTCACGATTCGATGGATTGTTATTATTATAATGAACGATGTTGGAATCTTCAGCAGCTTTGATAGCATCATCTAACCTTTGACCGAGCCACAATTTGTATTCTCTGTACTTGGCTTCACCAAGTTCTTTAATACGTGGATCTATTTGTATTTGACAGAATCTTATCAATAAAAAAAACTTAACTCAAGATTAATTACTCAACAAAAAATTACTAACCAATTTCAATTTTGTCAGCAAAATTATTTTTGATGGTCATCAAGGAACCTCGAAATTCCTTCCATTGCTGGTCATTTGGGATTACATTATCTATCCAAGACATATCTGGCAATCCATCTTTCCATTGTTCATATTTCTGAGAAAATTTTTCAATTATTCAACTTTTACATCAGTACATTTTAATCAAATGAGTTACAGCTCAATCATAAATCTACATTACCATTCTATTTTTCTATTTTACAGTCATTTATTTACAAATCTCACAAAATTCATTAATTTGTTTGAAAATCAAAAATGTTTAAGATTATATTTCAATACTGTAAGACTTCATGAATTACTTTTTCAAATCATTGATAAAAATATAAATAGTTCAGTTCTGAAAAAAAAATCTTTTTCACAAGACTGAATTTGTAATTAGTAATTATTCGAGTATCAATTACCTTCTGCAAAGTAACACCTCCTCCAACAGCTCCTCCTAGTAGTAAATAACGAATTTTCAAAGCACCCCTAACAATTCTGCTCACAACCATAATATATTTCCGATGAGAGTTGACTAAGATGCGAGTCTGAGGGGATGCCAAGAGAGGCTTACAGTACCTAAACTTCCCAGACGTCAAGTATCGTGTCCCCACGATAGAAAGAGGATAACGAGATGATTTAGATACCAGCAAAACACTGTATCTACAAAGAACAACAATAAAATCAAATCAGAGCAAACATAAACATCAGTTGCATAATCGGGTATTGCAATATACGATACTATTTATGTAGATGATTTCCAATATTCTCAATTGTTCAAACAAAACTAGATGCTTTGGGATATATTCATATTACTTTCATAAAATCTACTGTATATGATAATACACATAACCTAAAACTAAAATTATCATAAAAAACGTAGTGTTAACGAGATTTAGTGTATTTATTGTTCACAACCAAATAAAGAATAACCGACGTCATATTTAGGTAAGAATATTTATGCCTACGATCACTCAGAACCATTTTACGCACTTGTCAAGTCGTGCCGGTAATAATTTAAGGGATAAAAGTAGAAAAAACTCACCCAAATTTTCCACACAAGATCTGCTTCATTTTGAGTCAGCCAGTCTCTGAGATAAGGCTTAAAATGCTAATGACATCAAACAATTAGGGAACGTAAATCGTCGCTGGTTAAAACTTGCAGAGTCGCAGGCTCAATCCATGCTGGGTAGATTCGGATATCAGAAATTCCGGAGAGACGAAAAATCGAACTTCTCGGCATCGAGCTTGCAGCAGCCGCGAGCTAAAGGACAGTTTCTATACTTTTCTGTGTCGGCTGATGCGTTGAAAGTCCACCCATCTGTTCGTTCTTGCCGAATCAGAACCTTCGCTGCCCTACTTTGCCACCTCTCCGGACTGCACCACATATATATAGGTATACAAACTGATGCAAACTGCAAACAGCAGTTCTGCCCCGCATTGCCCCGCATCACGCATCATCAGTGCACTCAAGTGCACTTCAGTGCACTTCTGTCAGTCTATCTCACTATCTGCTGTTATATTATCGTGGAGGTTAGGATCGTTGAATGTACACACAAATAGCTTGAGTTTTCTAGGATTTATTGCGATTCCGAACGGGAACTACTGATTTTCCTGTGGGTTTCTGTGAGGAGAATGGCAGACAGCAATGAGATGGACACTAGCGAAGACCAAACAACTACAGAAGATGTAAAAACTGCTGGCCAACCGTTGTCAGAGTTTTTGTTACATTTGGAAGATTACACTCCCACAGTAATAATAATTTACGTTTTTAACATATTTCGGATAATTGGGGGGTGTGATTTTTCTAATACGCCATTGCGATTTTAGGTTCCCGATGCTATTAGTGAGCATTACTTGCATTCTGCAGGTTTCAATACAACAGATCCCAGAATGTAAGTATTTTAACTGTATTATGTATCGATTTCAATGATTATACATTGCCAATTGGAATTCTATTATTACAGAGTGAGGCTTGTATCTCTAGCAGCTCAGAAATTCATTTCTGAAATTGCGAACGATGCTCTGCAACATTGTAAAATGAGAGGAGCTAATCAGAACACCAAAGCTAAAGGAAAGGACAGAAGATTCACACTGACCATGGAAGATTTGACACCTGCTGTTGCTGAATATGGAATTATTGTCAAGAAACCTCATTATTTTGTTTGATTAACTGAAATCAAAAGGTCAAGGAATATGTCATGCGATAAACAAAGTTGTAATTTTTATATTTCCCAAGCTTTTGTAATATTTGTACCAATCAGATAATTATAATTGACAATCGTTTTTCATATATTAAGAGATAGATGATATTATCTGATCAATTAAGCAACTTTAGTTTATAAATTATTATTTCATTAAGAATATGCAATTTATGTTTATTTTTTCTCTGGATATTAAATCAAAATAAAACTCAATTATTTTTTACAAAATTGAGAATCTCTTATTCGATGCCTCATAATAAATCAGATTAGTAAGAAAAAATTATGTTATTTCAAATATTGAAATATTTATTTTAGTTTATAGTTTTAGAAACTCATGAGAAACCAATTTCCTCACTTTATTGGAACAAGGAATTCTCATAGGGTACAATTGGAATTTAGGCATTTCTTTTAATCAACCCATAAGAATAAATTCAATACCATTCATACTCATCACAGGATATTTACTGTAAATAGAAAGAATTAATAATATATATTGGCGTAAAAGGAAATAACAAGTCAACAATTTGTGCTATTTACTTTATTAGAATCACCATTATCCTTAAATCAGTTACCTTTCACTAGTTTATCCTCTGTATAAATCTCAAATTTCTTTCATGTTACTTTTTGAATATTTTTTTGTGACATGCTTGTAAAAAGTTCACGTACAAAAGCACTTCTCTAGGACACAAGAATCAATATGCAGAAGATTTGATAATGATTAATTAATTTATGTGAATACATTTTCCAAAAAGATTACAATATTTTTCATATATGATATTGATTATTGAATAATAGATGAATCATATGTGAAAAAATGTGAAGTATGTAAAATTAGTTGATATGTCTAATTTTTTATTTCACTTATGAAATCTGTTTTTAACTTCCAATGTCATTTTATAAAATGGTGAAAATACTACCTAGTATAACAAATAGTATCAGTAGCTCAGTGATTCTCTAATTGGAATGCTTACAATTAAACAACTTTCCTCTTTGTACAGAATAATAGTACATACGGTATACAAAAGATAGTAGAATATAAAAATTCGAAAAGTTTAATGGAAAGTATTGTTTGAATACCGATTGAATTATACAGTTAGCGACTTTATATAACAAATGAATTCATTTACTGTGTTGCAGTTTGAATCAGTAGATTAAAATTTCTATCAAAAAAATCAATGTAGTGTGTACTTTGAAAGCTAACATCGAAATGCTAGCGACCGCGGAAAATATTTTGCTGTGCTACAATATTTTCGCAGACTAGAGCGATCGTGAAACAATTTGAGTTTTCAACATAATGCCTTATCGACTATAATAATAAATTACAGCTAAAAATTTACTAGCTAAGATTTGAGTAAGAGCAAAAAACATAATACTGTGGAGAACGGCTTGCTGTCTCTCACGCTTAAAATTTATAAAACATGTAAATCTCAATGAATCTCCAACATTTTTTATAATTGACTACATATTGAGTATCAAGAAGAAAATATAAATTCAACATTATTGAATAGTATTTTCTTGAAGCAGTTCAAGTTTAAATTATTTTGGAATGTTAATATAAAATATTAATGAAATGCATAATACTTTTTTCATTACAACAAAATTTTAAAAAATTGCTGAAATACTATTAACGCCAATTTGACATCAACTCCATGGAGTACTTTAGATTGTTGTAAACAATTCCATGAATGTAACACACATTCACATAATTTAACAAAGTCCAGACCGTTTCTCCCGCTCATTCATTGAAGATTCCATCTGACTCATGAATATTTCTAGAAGTTGGGCAGATTTAAGAAACTGTATACGTTTATAAAGATTTGAAGCAATCACGCTTCAAGATAATCGACTGCAACAATTGCTAGAGTCTCCTATCGCAGTCGTTTTTCCATTTATAGAAGTTGAATTTTGTTCATATCTTGGTAATTCTTTGCATCGTGCTTGCTGTAAAATAATTAATAGTAAGTACTATAATAAATATTAAGTACTATAAAATGTAAAAGTGATTTTAATGATGAAATTTCCTACGATCTATATCAAAATAATTAATCTGAACTTACTTCCATGAGCTCAGCTGCGATCTCCATAAATAATCTTTCTACATTTTCAGCTTCTTTAGCTGAAGTTTCTAAGAAGTACATGCCGTGACGTTGTGCAAAATCTTCTCCCACGTGAGTTGGAATCTCTCGATCTTCCCTGTCAATTTTATTTCCCACTAGTATCCTCAGAACTTTGTTACTAGCATACTCTTCAATTTCTCTGAGCCAATCGGGTAAGCAATCAAAAGTTGGCTGACATGAAATATCATAAACAAGTATCAGTGCATGAGCTGATCGATAATAGCTTTGGGTGATGGAGCGAAATCGTTCTTGACCTGCAGTATCCCAAATTTGAAGCTAAAAAATTGATAACGTTACTAGATTTATGTCCAGAATAGTTGATAGAACTAATAATCTGAAATATAGCTATTCCAAGTCAAATTTAATATTTTATCTGTTCTATTAAAAAACAAGCGTTCAATATGTAACATTTCTTGTTACCTTGACTTTTTCATTTTCAACTTCAACAGTTTTGATCATAAAGTCTACACCTATAGTTGCTCCTTGACCTGGTGGAAACAGACCCTGGAAATAAGATAAATCACTATTATATTAATGTTATATTGTGTTGACCAAAATATTGCAAAATTACAAAAGCAGTGATTATCTTGAGCAGCAATCAGTAAAGTGAAATACCAAACGAAAAGGAAAGCTACAACTATAATTTTAGTTGTAATTAAGGAAGAAGCCAAACTAATGAAACATCATGATTCTAGACTCACTGAATGATGCAAGTCATGTGAATATTTGTAGAAGAAATTTCTAAATAATTTCTCATCTTACATCTTTTGTATAAAACTGTGTATAATTCAATGCATTCAATTCAACTCAACAGAGAGCGTGGATGTTTTATCAACGATAGATGTCAAAACGATCAAAGATAGATGTCAAATGTCAAAGTGTTTTTCTTTTCCAGTGGAAGCAGCCCACTGGTATCAAAGGACTCAAAAACAGGAGGAGCCATGAAACAGTCATCCCTCCCGCATCATTGGAACTCAGACAATATATTATCAAGCAAAATTGAGCAATAACAGTCAACACTGCACAACCGCATACATCAGCTTTCCCCCCAGGCTTGGCAGAATTTACAGTTAGTCCTTGGTCAATGAAGGTAAGTCACCTGAGTGAATCGCCGTACGAGGCAGGTCTTGCCGACGCCGGCGTTGCCCACGAGTACGACCTTGAAGAGGAACTTGTAGTCCTCCATGGTCGGGTGGCCTTGTCGCACAACCCGAGTCTCGGGAGTCTCGCGCTGCTCAGGCCCAGTGAGCAGCTGTCATCGCTTATTCATCGCCAGCTGCGCCCTGACGCGGAACTGCAGAGCCAAATCCGTCTGCTCCGAAACGCGACCGACGACCACCCAGCTGCCAATTCGTAGTGGTCCGTTCGTCTAGCGCATAACTCTGACACCCATCCCAATATCACACCCTGCACTGGCGGCAGGCCTCGCAGCCATCTCGCAGCTGGTCGAGATTATCTCTGACGTCATAGACTTCTTGGATCGAACAAACCTTCGCATATCAAAAGGTGTGAATTTTTCCTTGGCGCACGTTTCAAATTGATTTTGATTGCCATTTTTCATTGGAATTTCGCGACTTTATATACAAATATGAATCAATCTTCCCGGGCATACTCCACAGTGATGTTTCTATATGATAATAGGACAAATTCATTGGTTCATTGCATAAAGTGTTTGCTAGAAGTGCTGGACAATTTTTAATTCTGTAATTTTATGTCAAGTGTAAAAACAATTACAATTATCGGTACATTGCAGTAACAAATTTGAATGATGATGATACGGAGCGCGAATATGATTCACTATACTTGTACATATAATATGTGGACATAAGTTTATCGAACGTATTCCCAAATCAATAATAACAATGTAAAATTCAAAAGTTTACGCAATGACTGCAACGATGTAATTGTTGTACAGCAAGCTAATTCCAAGTAACGCCTTAAATTTCAATACTAATTGAAATCGCCCCGAATAACCTTATCCGTCATCTGTATATAGAATATCATCAGTAAGTAGTCCTTGCAACCGCGCGGTTTGTTTATCCTATCAGTCACCTGCTCCAGGCCCCCCGGTGCCCGCATGTCAATAAGACACACAGTTTTCCGCTGCAGACTGCACGCCGCAGCGGCGCAAGTGTCCTTTGATTTCTCTGAGCTCGCGACAGAGTTACGGAGATCGAATTGACGGTAATTATGAACGATAATCCTACGACCAGCCAACGATGGATCGGCAAAAACACAAGATATGGTGAGTGCTTTTCAGCCATTTCCTTTTTGTTATGACATAACCTGCTCCACAGTCAAAACATCACTTTCTTTTTCACCCTTCGCAGTATGGTTTCCGATTTTTTCTACCCAAATATGGGTGGTGTCGAGGAGCACATCTTCAACCTGTCCCAGTGCCTGCTGGCAAGGGGCCACAAAGTTGTGGTCATGACTCACTCTTATGGCGACAGGATTGGAGTGCGATACATGACAAATGGCTTGAAAGTTTACTACTTGCCTATCAAGGTCTTCTACAACCAATGTATTCTGCCCACTATGATCTGCTCTGCTCCCCTCATCAGATATATTTTCATCAGGGAGCAGATCGAAATCATTCATGGCCACTCAGCTTTTTCTGCTTTGGCTCATGAGGGAATGTTGGTTGGTCGCTTGATGGGCTTGAAGGTAAATTTATTCATTGTCTGTACTTAATTTTTTTCTTGGTTCATAGATTTCATAAATCATAGATCAAGAGAATAAACAAAAAAAAATTTCATTTCATTAGAAGATTCCAGTATAAGTCCAGATAACATCACCTTATTTTTTTCAAAAAACTGTTTAATCAGTCTGATTAAACCTATCCTTCAGTCGTTTGGATAAGTCTATTAAAAATGATACTCTTTTAGGCATATAAAAGACATAGTGAGTGAGGAAATTGTATTTCTCAAGCTCAATGAAAACTACACTAGTTATTCATTAAAACAAAATTCATTTGATTCAAAATATTCTCGAACTTGGAAATTTCATAGAGTAATTAACATAAGTAGTAATAGTATTAGAAGTTTCAAAGTATTTAAAGCTTTCAACAGAGTGTTTCTATGACAGTTGTATTTTTTTTCAATTGTAGTGACAGTTTTAAATAGGAAAACATTTTATAATCATTCCTAGACTTTTTGAGAATGCTAAAGACCTCTAATCCATTCTAAAAAATTTTTAAGGCAGAGAACTTCAGAATAATAATCTTTTAAGATGATTGTTAGTGTAGTTTTTATGGGATATGGAATATAAAATTTCCTTGCCTACCATACATGTGTCCAACAGGTGTCTGTTCAAGAGCTCTTAACAAAAGAAATCAAGAATATCTACGTACAGGAATTTTAAAGGTGACCTTCGATTTGTGGATTATTCCATATAGATAACTAGCTAGATAATTTAAAATTGATTCTTCAAGTTTATTAGAAAACGTTAAATTCCTATGTCTGATCAATTACTGAGTTATAATATATTTTTTTGAGCAAGAAAAATTGAACAATTATTATATCCTAAAAATATAAAGCTTATGTAAAAGTCTTCAGCCCAATTAGTCAATGAAGAAATAAATAAATAAATTGATTGTGCAAAGAAGATTAATGAGTGTACCTGTTAGACGGTTTTTACAGATCATTCGCTATTTGGCTTTGCTGATGCATCTGCTGTATTAACGAATAAATGCTTGGAAATATCTCTGGCTGACTGTGATCACTGCATATGTGTGTCACATACTGGAAAAGAGAATACTGTACTGAGAGCCAAAGTATGCAAAGAAAGAGTTTCTGTTATACCCAATGCTGTAGATACTGCTTTATTTACACCTGACACTAGTAAAAGAAGCCAAAATTGTAGTAGGTTTTTCTCTTATTTATCACTTATCTACTGTATTAATCATTTCTTATTTCAAAATCTAGGTCTATACTAAAAGACAATTTTTTTGTAGTTACTATAGTTATAGTATCTCGATTAGTATATCGAAAGGGTGTTGACTTTCTGGCATGTATCATACCAGAAATTTGTGCACGCCATGATAATGTTCAATTTTTGATTGGTGGTGATGGTCCTAAAAGATGGCTCATAGAGGAAATAAGAGAGAGAAATCTATTGCAGCATAGAGTTACGCTTCTAGGAAGTTTAGAACATTCCCAAGTGAAGCATGTACTGAACAAAGGTCACATTTTCCTCAATACTAGTCTTACTGAAGCTTATTGCATGGCAATTGTTGAAGCTGCATCTTGTGGGTAAAGTATACAAAAATCATAATTTAACTTTATCCAATAGTAAAGAATACTATTATGATTTTTAAAACTTATACTTATTTGTTATATACAATTGCTTGAGATAATTTAAATTGTTTCCATTAGAATTTCCATCTTCAGTTCCAAATTAAATATTTCAAGTATCAAGGCATTTTCTCATATCATTGATGAACTTCTTAATCAGTATCTAATAAAAATGTATTCGTCGTTTTAGTTTACAAGTTGTTTCTACCAAAGTTGGAGGAATTCCAGAAGTCCTACCACCAGATTTAATTTACCTAGTCGAACCAAATGTTCCTGCTTTAATTGAAGGTTTAGAGCAAGCTATATCAGATTATAAGGCAGGTAGAGTGATTTGTCCTCTAACAGTGCATAGGAAAATCGGTTCATTTTATAATTGGCACAATGTAACCAAAAGGACAGAAATAGTTTATAACAGTGTTAGAAATAAAGAAAAAAGAGACTTGGGAAAACAGCTTTCGAGCTATCTTCAGAGTGGAGTTTTGCCTTATCTGCTTCTTGTATCCTGGTGTTACATTGTTCTTCTATTTTTGGAATATTTTGTACCTCGCAAGGTTAGTAAATTCCCTGATCACGTTATTCAAGTAAATTTCCATAGCAACAAATATTTTCAATGATAGAAAATTGATTTAATTTCTTTAGTATATAGATATTGCAAAAGACTACAAATATATCACAACGTTGGAAGCCAAGAAACCGGAACAAAACAAAAAAAAACTCCAATAAGTCTTATGCAACTCACCATTCCGTTTGTAGTACAAGAATTTTCATTGAAAGTAGAAAAATAAGCACAATTGCAAATCGGAAGATAATTAATTCTAAGATCGCGAACGTTCTAGTTTCTGTACAGATTATCGTGAAGATAATATTGTAAATATGAAAAATACTTGACCAAATTTCTTCTAGCCAATCGAAGTACACTCATATTTACGTACTTTGTTGTGTTCATTTGTGAAAAAAAAACAATATTTTTATATCTATGAAATAGATTACACATGCATGTGAAATATTTTTTCAAATAATTTTTATTACAATAAAATTTTTGTTTCAATAGTTTTTTTTTAGAATACAAACTTCAGCTCCTCTTTGGCTAACTTATTAATGCGAAAACTGAAAAGTGTCTTGTATTTCAGAAAGTTAAGATAGATGTTTCAATTAACATAAGTCTTTTACAATCACGTTTACAAACTTCTAAGTTCCAAAACAGCATTACAGTCCTTTTACTCTACTATGAGAATGTAATACGTCGATGGAATTAAATTTTTACCTTTTTCATATAATACATTCATTGATAGTTTTTACAATAATTCTTATTCATTATGTGTAATTATATTCAAGGTAAAAACCTAAAGTCTAAGCTTCATGTAAATTATGTAAAAAACATTGGTGGATGTTTACACTTTCATTCCCGTTGATGTTTAAAAATGTGGTATTTACATATTATTGTTGAAGGGTCATTGATGATGATCGTAGGTGACAATAAAAATATTTGTATTTTGTATTACATATATATTAACTACAAAGTTTATCTTCATGCGCAATACTTAAATGTATTGTTATATTTAATTTATAAAAAAAGTGTAATAATTGAAAAATAAAAAAGATATTTGAGAAGATACTAATTGAATTTTGAAGTAAAATAAATAAAGGAAACAAAAATCCCAACATAATTAAAAAGACCAGATCGAAAATATAATGTTTATTTTGCCATGTTGCAAGTTACATTCAGTAATAATATTTATATTTATGATAAAGATAATATTGATACAATATCAATCATCATTCGTTCTTGTCTGTTTAATCACCACTGCATTATTGTACATTTGTTTTTATACATAAATCTTTCTCAATTAAAGATCGTTGTTTTTTCTTCCAATGTGTATCTGAAAAAATCAACGACCTTTGGATCAACAACCTTTACAACATTACAAACGAATCGACTTATCAAGAAAATCAACGTTTTCATATAGAATTTTTCAGCCCCCAGTAGGACACGTCGATTTTCTGAAGACACTCATTCACAATTTCTCTTCTTACCGTAAAAATTGATTTCTGATGACCCTTGGAGAGTCGCTATAACTTATCAGCATATTTACAAGTAATAGTAATCAAAAAACTAACTTACGCAAAATGACTCTTCACATTCACACTTTTACTCAAACAGTTCATACGCTTATATACTGCTAATAACACTTTAGGTTTTACAGGGACATGCATATGATCATTTTCCGTTTATTGAAAAATGAAATTGTATTCAGTTTATTTCATTATAATTCAGACATTGTGAAAGAGCATACTAAATTTTTCTATCATAATTAGAGTAAAATGAATACCGAAGTATTCGAATCAACAATACAAAACAAAGTTCAGGCAAGTCAAGAAAGTTGAATTTACACCACTCGTAAATGCGTGTACATCTATATTTAATTATATAGAATTTCACCCTGAATATAATTGATTTTATTTTACTAATATTATGATTCATCAATACGCTCTTTCAAATATGATTTTTCGATGAATTCATTACTTTCACGAAATTACATTTTCTAAAAAATGTTTACATCGGTCACAGACATTAAAACATCCCGAGTTTTACACTAATTCATCTCATCTATAATTATTTTCTCAATTGCATGAATGCAAATGTAAGTTGGTTTTGTGTAAAAATATAAAACTTAGAAAATAAACTGATAGTCTATAGAAGCAATTTTTTTCCCCCAGAAGCACTAATTTCAGTTTTTAAGAAATTAATAAAATTCGAGAAAAAGAGTATTATTTTTTAATTTTTGAAGAAAAAAAAACCCTCAAAGGTATAGTATTTTTTTAATACTTGTTTTCTTAACGGTGTAGAGAAAACATTTGCGAAGTGATATGAATACATGTTAATGATTGTTAGAACAAATATTGGATATACAAACCATAGCATCAGAAATTATTCGCGCTCAAAGTATATTAATATTCAAACAAAAAAGATGAAATTCAGTCAAAATAGAAAACTCGTTTGGATTTCAATACTTTTACGTACTGGATGAGATGAATTAAAATAAGCTTGTTTGATGGATTGAAAAAATAACAATGTCAAATGACAACATATTCTTCCTTTTCCTTCGATGTCTATACAATTATTCATTCAACATATATTCAATGTGCATATGCATGTACCTTCCGAAATGATTCTTTATAGATTCTCCATAGATTTAATTGCCTGAGTTAGAAATAAAAGATGAAGACTTCATGACTTCTCGACGTATTAGTAAATCCAAGAATAGATTTGGGATTCTCCGTACAAGTTTTCACAGAAAATCTTTATGGTTAGCGGAGTATCCTTGTCGAGAAACTTAAAATCTTACCTCAGATAGGATGCGTGAAAAATAAATAGAAGTTTCTTTTTTGGAGTGATAAATTAATGCGTGAAAAGTTTAACTTCAAAATCAACTTTTGAGATCCGGAATAGCTCACGTTTAGACGCCTTCTGCATAATCACGATCTCCGACGTTGATGCGATCTGGTGCAGACATGACACTGAAACCGAGCATTTTGCTATCTACTTTGTACATCTTTCCTTTTTTCGGTTTCTTAGATTTGCTCTGGAAAAAATGTTCTACATAAATTTTCTAGAAACTGAGTCTTGGATTTTTCGAATTAAAATTTATGATACCAATAATGTTACAAGTTTCAAAAAATGGTAATTTTGCGAAAAAAACATTTTTAGATGATAAATCTCAAACATATATTGGAAACCAATGTAAATGATGAGAAAAGTAGAATTGCTTACCTTCACTTCTTGGAACTCTGTAGAAGCATTTGGATTTATAGCAGGAGCAGGCTTGCATAAATCGTCTGCCTGTGTTTGTGGTCGTTGAGCTGATCTCCATTTGCTTCTCTTCTCCAGAAATTGTTTAGCAAATTCAGAGCATTGCTTTCCATCACCCAGGTATAAGCGAACATATTCCTTAACTTCATATGCCGCTTCGATATCACGTAAGAAACCAACAAAAGTAGGTACTGGAAAATTAAATGCATTGAGACATTGAGTATGCATTAGAATAATATGATAATATAGGTTTCTAATAGTGTTCGTATTATAAAAATCCTTGTCATTTTCAAATAAATTCATATAATTCTGAATATATCAATATCTGATGTAATATAAAAAACTGACAAAATAACATCAGTATGAAACTAGGAAATACTCACTATCTACTGAGACTTGAAGGCCTGTTAGAGCCTTGTTACACCATTGAGTGAAATCATCAGTCTTGGCAGTGGTTTGTTCAAAAATCTTCTTCACCACTTCTTCCTCTTTCTTATTTTTGTTCTTGACTACCTTGTTACTCTGCAACTGTTGTTGCTGTAGTTGTTGTTGTTGTAGTTGTTGCTGCTGCTGTTGTTGTTGCAGTTGGAGTTGCTGTTGCTGCTGCTGCGACTGTGCCTGTTGAACAGGTGACTTGGTTGTCACCTGTGGTTGCTGTTGCTGCTGCTTTGGAACCGGTTTAGGAGCCGCTGCGTTGATAGTCTTTGGAGCTTGTACCGTAGCCTTGGGAGTAGGTTCATCCCAAAAGCCACTACCTCCAGCAGCGTAAATTTGGTTTGCGGGATTCGCAGTATTAGACCAGTTTAGGCTCTGTCCACCAACACTCCAAATATTAACATTACTGAAAGCTATCGATGCTTCTTTTTGGTTGGCTTTCTCTTTTTCTTGCCTTTCTTTCTCTTGCTGTTGAAAAATTAATTCTTTTAAATAGATTTTCCAAAATGTAAAAGTAATAACCTATAATATTTCTTGTAATAAAATATAAAGTTGCATTTTCTTCTATACTGACCTTAACTTTGGCGATTCTTTCTTGCTCTTCCTGCTGAATCTGAGCAAGACTTTTCACTTGATTAACATTATTAGCTGGGACAGCTTTTTCGGCCCACTTGAATTGCAAACGTTTTGCGGAATCAGTAAGAGCTTCTTGAGCTGCTTCTAATGCTTTCTGTTGAGCCACCTGCTGCTGCAACATTTGTTGCAATCGTAGCTCCTCCTAAAACACGGGAAAGTTGAGGTAAAAACGAGGATTTTCAAAAATGTCTTCATTAACCCAGTGCGATATACTAGGGTTAATGGATTTGTTATTTTGACAAGTAGCATCAGTGCCATAACAAAAATCAATACAAATGTCATATGACCACTCATAATAACAAAAAGTTCAATCATTATTTCTTTGAATCCATCAAAATATAATTTACTCACAGCTTTTTTCTCTCTTTCAAGCCTTTGAATTTCGGCAAGAGATGCTTGAGCAGTTGGAGGAGGAGCAGGAGCAGCTTGAGCCCAAGGAGCCTTGCTGCGTTCTTGCAATTTTCGAAGTGCTTCAGCTTCGCGTCGTCTTTGCTCTGCTTTTTTCGCTTGCTCCTCGGCTTCAGCTTTTTTACGAATCTCCTCTTCTTTTCTGAAAGCAAAGATCATGAATCTTAATATAAAAACGTTGTACTAATAATACGAAGAAGCCGAATGAGATCACTTCAACGTTGTTTCAACTTCGAGAGTCTCGCGTTGGCGGGCTGCAGTTACCTTAATTGTTCATTGCAATGGAAGTACCAAACTCACCTCAATTTCTCTTCCTCTAGCTTTTTTTGCTCCTCTTCAATTTTTTTTCGTTTTTCTTCTTCTTTCCTCAGCTTTTCCTCTTGCCTCTTCAGCTCATCTCGCTTGCGTTTTTCTTCCTCTTGTTTCTTTTTATTTGCTTCCTCATCGTGCTTACGTTTCTCCTCACGCTTTTTCTCTTCTTCTTTTCGCTTTTTCTCGTCAAGTTTTCGCTGCTCTTCTTCTATTCGGCGTTTCTCCTCATCCCGTCGTTTCTTCTCTTCCTCACGCTTCGTCCTTTCAATCTCTTCACGCTTCGCAACCTCTTCAGCTTTCATTCTAGCCAGCTCTTTCTCGTGCTGGCGCTTAACGCGCTCAAGCTCCACCTGCTGTCGATCCAATTCTTCTTTCTTGCGTAGTTCCTCTCTTTTCTTTTCTTCTTGTATCTTCAAATTTTGTTCCTCCTGTTTACACATCGAAAATGAAAGTAAAATAGAATCAATTTTACAAATTTATACCTGGAGAATGTCTTTACTCACCAAAATTTGCTGCTCAGTCTTCATTTCTTTAGGATGAACGTCCCACAGCGTACCACCCAATTGACTTGCAGATATTGCCGGCTGGATCGCGCCAACCTACAAATAATTCTCAATTTCAGTTACACTCTGAGATACATACAAACTTGTTACCATAAGTAATAATGCTTACCTGAGACATCCAGTTCGCCGCATTAAAGACATTGGTAAGATGAGGCGGAGGTTGGTGCCATAGCGAGTCCATCGGTGATTGAAGGTGGGGCTGCGTGGGCTGAGATTGCAGAGAAGTGTTTGTATTGACTCCGTGCTGCCTTAGGAACGATTGGAAAACATTATCTTCTTGAGAAGATGATTGAGTCTGGGGTTGCGGCTGTGGTAGAGTGGGTGCGATAGTCGGTTGAGGCATGGGTGGCAAATTCCGTATGCCACTCATGTGCTGCATCAGGTGTTGTATCGGATCTATCGGCGTTGATCCGGACAACTGCTGAGCTGGGCTAACTACGTGTTGACTTGGCGCTCCGACATGTGACACAGTTTCTGCCTGCGTTTTTGCAGCCTACAAATAAAATAGCGTTCAGAAAAAATTTTAATCAATTAGAAGATTATTATTCAATTGATTCATCTTCAAATTATTCTAGAGCGAAGAATTCTGCTTAAATTATAAAGTTATTTTTTTCTCAAAACATGATGGGACAATGATCACAGGACTTCTGAGTTAAAAAATTCCAACGGAAAACGAACAACGCTTGCGTGGTCAACTATTTTCTTTGAAAAAACAAGCCACAGAGTTTTCAGCAAAAATAGAACCATAATGTTAGCACATCGTATTCTCACTTGATGAAGTTGCGGGAAGAGTTGCAGTACAGAATTGGATGGGGGCTGAGGCGCACTCTGCGGCATAGTAGGCATAAATGCATTTGGCACGACCGATGGAGGTGGCTGGGACTGGGTTATATCCAAGAGCTCCGGATCAAGAGTTCTCATATACTGCATCACCAGCTGATTTTGTTCGACAGGAGATAAAGAAGGCCACTGGTCTGTCTGCGATAATTTGTTAATGGCCGTCGCGCGCAACTGCTTGAGGAACATCTGTTGTTGCTGATTTTGAAGCATTCGATACTGTTGGAACTGATACATCAGCAGCGGATCTTCCATCACATTGTTTGGTTTAGGTAGACCTGCTCCTGGCGTCAAACCCGCGGGACCCAGGCCCGCAACACTAGGAGGCAGCAGCGTGTCGTTGAGCTGTACACGAATTATCTTTGTTTGGTACGGAAGAACGATATTATGACAGGTCACATACAAAATGGAAGAAGCATACCTTGAGTGGAGGGAAGTTTGTACCCATCTTGAAGGGTACCGTGCCGCAGATGTGGATGAGATCACCGAGAGTGGTGTATCTTTCGTCGCAGGTCCTTCTTACCAGAAGATTAGGCGCGAAATAGCCTTGTTTATGCCACTCAGCCATCTCGCTGGCGAGGAACGGGCCCTGCACTTCACCTTGAGGATCCCTGTAGAACCACTTCTCATGGACGGCCGAGGCCTGCACTACTGTAGCCTGGTCGAGCACCGATGCTTGGCCGACGATGGATTGAAGGAGGCCAGGGGCGGGTGGCTTTTCATCCCGAGAGCTCGCGCCCTCAATCAACTTCGTCATCTCCTCTTCTATTCGGCTGTCCTCCTTCGATTTATCATCCGACTGATCAATTACACTATTGGTTTGCTGTTTTTGTTGCTCTCGGAACTGTTGCTGAAGCTGTTTGAACACCTGGTCGTTCGGCAGTTGCATTTGCCCACTCGGTACCCCGGCTTTTTCGAGCTCCTTGCGTGTCTCAGCTCTGGTCGTTTCCTCCCCTTTGCTTAAACCCTTCGATTTCTGCTCGACCTTGGACTTTGGCTCTTCCTTCTTCGAGCCATCACCCTTTTGTTTTGCCTTAGGAGCTGAAAGAACAGTAAATCATTGGTTTCCTCTGGTCTTTCAAATAATACCCAACAACGAATGGGACAAAAGGAGAATGTCCTTACTGGATGGGTTAGCCTGCACAGGTTCCTTGCCCGACTTAGCTTTGTCCTTCTTCTTCTGATCGACATTGTTGCTCTGCTGCTGAGGTGGCTTCTTGCCAATGGGGCTGCTGGGCTCTGGGTGAGAGTCGATGGGCGACAGGCTGCGTCTCGATCCGTCTCTATCGTCGTGCATCGACTTGGGCCTCTCTCCGTTGAGCGGCCGGTCGTTCTTCCGCGGCGGCGTCTTGGAAGTGGCTGCCGCGGGACCCTGGACGCTCGGCTTGACGGTTGCGCTACCCTCGGAGACGCGGCGGACCCGCGAGCCCCGCTTTCGCTCCGCGAGTCTACCCTCGTCATCTTCATCGTCCGAGTATATACCGTGGAATGCGCCCGACGCGTCGAAGCTGCCGCCACTCTCGCTCGGGTTTTCTGTCGCCCTGGAAGAACGACTGCGTATAGTTTGATTTTTGGTGGGTTCGTTGTTAATGCTTGGCGAGGGCGAGATGACGGGTTATCTCAGATACATTAGTGATCGCTCTCGAAGTATTCGTTAACATCACGCTCAAGGCGAAAGCAGAGTTAGGTAACGTCAATGCAATCGCCGAACGTTCAAATTTGGCTAGTTTTCATCATTGATATTTTTCTTCGCAAGTGCGATTAGGCGAAGTCAAGGCGATTTTGAATCGCCATTTTAGTTTGATACTTGTTACGTTCTGAAAATTTATACAGCTGTGGTGCAGATATGACGATCTAGTTCAAAGTGAAATAAACAGTTATCTTGATGACTAATATCTTCAATTTTTTATTCTTTATCAACATGGAATCAATCCTTTTGTCCGATATTTGCGATGAGAACAAAGTATATCAAGAATATAATCGTATTATTCAATTTTAAGTTGTACTGAACATCTATTTATAATCGAATATCCCGAAATTTACTGAAGATAGCGCGAAAAAATGATGATGACGATGATTATGATAATGATAACAATGACTTTATTATTAAAGTTTCTTCAACTACGATCGTGCAAAAAAAATGTTATCATCTACTAATAAATTTTTCATGTGAACAAATCACAGAATATTCATTCACTGTATTAGTAATGCAAAATAAATGTTGAAAATGCTACGAATCTTTGAAGAAAAAATTAATCAATTTTTCTGTTATTTATAGAAAGAAGGATTACCATTCTGGGAGATCGTGACTATCGTGATGATTAGAGCGATTTCTACGAATCGGAGGTGGATGAGGATCAAAAGCCCGATTCCCACCTTTGTGATCCCAGCGTTCTCCTCTTTTATCTTCATCCACATCAACTCTTTCAGCTCTCTCCTTCTCTGCATCACGCCAACTACTTTTCACTGTATCGATTTTTTCTTGTTTAATTAAAAAGAAATTACTCAAGATACCCATAAATATTTTTCTACTTGAGCTTTTTGTGAAATATTTGAGATAAACAAATTGATTTAGCTTGTAAAGCTGATAGTTTCATTACATAATACAGGTGTGCTTTAGAAATATGATATTATTCTACACACCCCATTTTTCTCCCCTTGCATTAGTTCGCCAACCATCATCTTCCTCTCCTCCACCTCGATGACGCCTCCAATTACTCTCCATTAGAAAACTTCCACTGACACCACGATTTAGTTCTTTTCTTGGACTAGTGGATCCATTCCACTCCACTGGATCCACTCCATTTCGCTCTGCCCAACCACGTTCTGTTGGAGGCCTATCAAATGCTCTGGTTCGTGCCTAGATGAAAAAATAGATTTTACTTGTTAAACTATTCAAAATGATTGATAAAAAAAGATGATAGCTGAGCTTATTTACAGAAAATGGTTGTGGTTCAGCTCTTGGGACTTCTCCTAGATCATCAAAGCCCACTCCTCGAAAATGAGGACCAGTTCTTGCAGTTCTAGCACGTCCTCGATCCACACTTCCACCTCTTCCACGACCAATAGCAGTTGATACTCCTCCAGTCCACAAACGCTGTTCAGAAAATACTTTTTAATGCATCTATTGTAAATATCTGAAGACTGTGCTATGATTAACTACCAAGAGGCTACTACTCTCTGATGTTTCTAGAAAAACTCAAACTACATTCAAAACAATTTAGCTTGGAAGCTTGATCAATTATCAATCAATCAATCATATCAATTGTCAATATGCTAACTAGAATGACAAATTTGTCATTTCACATAATGCACTTGAAACAATGACTTGAGAAAGTTGAACAATAGACAATATCAACACTCTTTTGTAATCAGTTTACATTGAGTTTTGGCCTCAATAATCTTATCAAAGGAATCTTTGTCCAATGAAAATGAGAAAAAAAGTGAAATAAACATTGAGTCACTTACTGCTTCTTCTTCTGTCATTTGTATGAGAGCCAATGGTAACTGGGTCTTTTGGATGTAGAGCCCTGTGAAACTGGTCAACGGCTCTGGAGGCTTGTAGTGACGGTCGAAAAGAGCAAGCATCTCCTCTCGACCGTAACTATGTTCGGCCAACTGATAGCGTGGAGGCACGCTTCCTCCGCCTCCAAGCCCTCCTCCGGTGTTGCAGCCATCGCTAGCCAAATTGCGTATCCTGTGAACAAAAGCAGCCTCTATGATGCAGTCGCTCTGTCTGGCTTTCTGGTCGCAACAATTAATCATAAAATGCATTACCATTCTGGACCAAACTTGAGAGAATCAGTCATGATGCTATGGAGTGCCTGCAAGATCATAAACAAAGGATATCTGAGTGTGATAAGCCTCAGCAAGTATGTGTGTGAGGGAGTGATGCCATACGGGGTCAACTATCGCCCTGAACTATACAGAGCTTTGCCAAGTCAAGTGGGTGGTCGCGCGAGAGTACGTAGGCACCACGTCGGTTATTATTATTATTATTGTTATTATTAAACAGCCGAGCAGACGATAGTTGGCCCCGAGGGGGGCGGTGGGAGGTAGGGGGGTGGGGAGGGAGGGAGAAAGGGGATGCGGACAACGGAGGAGGGCACGAGAAGCGTCCCCGGGAGGGGGCGACGCGCTGGCTTTGGGGGTGGTCGGGGGACGTGGGTCGCGCACCCGGAGCCCAGGCCGCTCGCGCTCGCTCCCACGGCCGAGTATAACCAAGAAGGAGTCGATGTTGTCGCGCGTGCTCGATGTCGGCGCGGGCGCGCGCTGGGCCTGGGCCGGGCGGGCCAGGCCACGTTGGGCTGCTCGGGGAGAGGGAGGGAAGGAGACCCTCCCCGGGGGCGGGCCAGCCCCGGCGGTGCGCGTGCATACCTTCTACGCTCTCGAAACAGTCGCCCTGAGCCAATGATACAACACACCAATATGGCCGATACCGAGCTTTTTGGGATATTATAAAAAGTCGCCGTACGTGTGCAGTCTATATGTCCGTCTCGCTCTCACTCGCTCTTTATCTGCGCTATATACTGTGTTGGGCTGGCTGGGAGAAAACGCGCACGCGTGCGCGATACGATTACAGCTCGAGTCTTATATTGGTACCTGGCACACACACGGACAGCAGCAGTATACGCACACCAGCCAACACCAGCACGCGCGCTGCGGTAGATTACACGCTTATGTGCGTGTGTGTGTGTGCGCGGCGCGCTGCGGCGCGCGCGCGCGCGTGTATACATATACATATTATGCCCCGCGATTCTCGCGATCGCCGAGCTCTTTGACAAAACGATTTTTGCGACCTCTACAAGATGGAACGCGCGACTTTCAAATATCTCGTAAAGTCCGCATCTGAACAATTTTTCACTAAATACGCTACGGACAAAATTAATTATAGGTCGCTGATCTTTTCACTTTGCTCCCAACTCAATGATCAGTCAAATATAGATGTTGAAAATTTCAATATAGTGCCAAGTATGTGACGTGAAATCGGGAGTAGATGAAAGATCGAAAAAACACGGACTATGTTCAATTTATGCCTGGCATGAAATTAATTCTCTCCTTCCGATATTTCTTTCATCATTCGTCCTACATCTTAAGATTCATTCTTGACGACGATTAAGTTTGTTTACACGGCCTCATAACGTGCGAGTAGACACCTCGAGGAGACTGCGGTGGATTTTCGGTACAGTCCGTCATATATATGGCCACATGTGGATTCTACGAACACAAGCTATGAACAACCTTGGCGTGTCCGCTTCTTTCTCTCGTACTTTTTAGAATTCATAAGATAGCAAAAAGATATACCTAGTTCTTTTGTTAAACACTTCACAATGAAACGTGGACCTTAGTTTCCGCCTTTTAAAAGCCCAATTTCGTGAATGCATTCATAGTCTTATCGAGTTGGGAGAAATTTAATGGTTTCTCTCTTAAAAAATGCGTTGAAATAGTCGCTTTACGGGGAAAACTTTGAAAATATAATTTTTTGGTCGAGTTGCATCAAATTATTTCATAATGTTAACCGCTATTCTGATGTAATATCGCAAGTTTTTTCATTAATTCATCAACTCAAAATTGTATCCCTTTTAAGTCGGTAATATAATCCGACATCTATTAAAAGTCATGAAACGTAATCAATACCGATTTCGATGGATTTAAGGTATAAACTTCTGCAATCTTATTTAAAGTATAGAATTTATTGTAAATATGTAATAAAAAATCTATTCATAAGATAAATCAAGAGTCAATAAAACACTTATAAAATATTTTAGGTACTATTCACAAGATTATCTACTCTAGTCATCATACAGTAAAAAAATAACTTCATCTCGTAATCCCACTCAATGCTTCTACAGCTTCAATTGCATCAACAGCTTTCAAATATTCCTTCACTTGTTTCACCGTAATGTCTGGTTGCTGGAGCTGTAAAAAAAAAATGTTCACCAATGTATCAAGATCTGGACTCATAGTATAACGCCATTTTCGTAATTTATAATTCAACGAGAATCAAAAAGTCATTTAAAACAAATAATACTGTACGAAAGTTAGACTAAAAACTTATTATCCTAAATAACGAGTTGAGATAGTAATAACTGCGGACGAATAACTCACTCTAATTTTGACAAAAAGTGCTTTCGACGGGTTAGACGTCTTTTTGTGCAGCCTGATTAACGAACCATGTCTCGTGTATTCGGCGAGTCTCTCCCAGCCACCGGTCCTGTTTAAAATGTGCATAATTCGCTCGACATGTTCATCAGTCAGTTTTTCATCCCCTGCTGTGGCAGCCTGCCCTTTTGCGGTCTTTTGCTTCGGCTGCTCCTGTGTTTTCTTCTCTTGCGACTTCTGATACAACGTGCTGGTGATTTTGGCGGGCGCAGAGTGTCGCTGTCTCTGCTCTTCGGCAAGAGCCCGACGGACTTGCATGATTGCGCGGTCCTGCAGCGTCATCTCGTCCTCCGACTCCTCCTTCAAGTCAAGTTCTTCCATGGGAACAGCGGGTGGTGGCTGATTTTCATTGAGTAATTGCATTATCTGTTGAATGCAGTAACTCGTGTTTAGATTCATAATTTCGCTACTTTACAAAGTAAAGATAGATCTCGTCGTACTGTGATACTCACTCTCGGGTTTCCATCAGCGAGATCAAATGAAGATTGTCCAGTCTTCGGGAGGTCAACTTCGCTGTCGCTGCTGTCTTCGCTTTTTATGGTGGGCTCATTAGTGGTTTGAATCGTTGATAGGTTTGACTGTTCTTCGGGCGGCTGTGAAATACCGTTACGATTTTATTATACAATCTCGATTATCACCAAGTATTAACGAAGATAAAACCAAGTTTGAATATTCAATTCTACTTCTTCAAACCTAGTTTTCATTCGTTGTAATATATAAACGCAACATTAGAGCGTATAATATGAAAAATCTTTTGTTACTTCAGAATAAATTAATATCTCACATTGCTGTTTTCATCATCTTCCTCGTCGTCCCGATTTATCGTGTTGTTTCTTATTTTCGGGTCAGCTCCGTGTTTTCGCAAAATTGTAACGAGTTCTTCGGCACATTTGCCGCCTTTGACTACCGCACAGTGCAGGGCGGTGTTGCCTCCAAAATTCATTCTGTTCACGTCGATCTTCGTCTAAGTTCCGAAAATTATGCAGTGTCAACATTTTTCATTCAACATACTCCCATGCGAGCGATCATCAAATATGGAGCACAATTTAGATATGTCGTTTAGCGACGAAACAATAAAATCAATACTACGATGCTATTTTGCAATAGACTTGATGAATCAAAAATTATAAAAAAGCTACGAGAAAACGACTTACTTTCGTAAGCAAATACTCGACGATATGCTTGTGGTTATTGTCGACGGCGATGTGAAGAGCCGTTCTACCGAAGGTCATGTCGGTGAGATTAACGTCACAGCCAGCGGCTACGAGCGCCTGCACAGCATACAGCGATCCGTTCTTTGCTGCCAAATGCAAAGCCGACGAGCCGGTGTCGGTGTGTGCGTCCAGGTTCAACCGGGAGGGGTACTTCAACAGTTCGTCGATGCATCTGCACGCGTTCTCTGTAGGTGCACAAGTTTATCAGTCAATTTGAAAAAAAAAAAATAAATAAATAGACCGCAATCAAGCGGTCAGATACAGGTACAGTTTCAAGTACCTGTAACCGCAGTGTGTAGCGGTGAAGCTTCTTCCTCGTCGGTGAGCTTGGGATTGGCACCTAACGTCATTAGTGCACGGACGATGTCGGGTTCTTTTTTAAGAACAGCGAGGTGCAACGGAGTCTGGGGAAAAACATTCAGCGTGTTTGACTTGCAATGAGTGAAAATTTTGCGACGCTTGGAAGAATTACCTTGGAGCTGCTGTTTTTCATGTTGACGATAGGTTTGAATGATGGATCCGCGCCCAAAAGCAGGAGAATCATCTTCGCGATCTCGTACTGATCGTTGCGCAAACAATAGTGCAACGGAGTGTCGCCGTAACTCGTGGTCTCTGACAGCAGGTCTCGGGCTTTCGCGATTGCAGCAAGCTTAGCATCACTCGTCGTTTTGCTTTCTTTCAAAATTGCCATAGCTTTTTGCAAACTTTCCTCCGCGAAATTCTGATAATTGAAACATCAAGTTCATACTTTACAATGAGTCCGTGATAATATATATTAATTGTCGAATGCACTTAAAACCTTACATTTTGAGATGGTGGAGTAGAAGTTGCCCCATCCATTGTGAGTCCAGGAGAAGAACCTAACATAGGACTTGTCTGATCGAGATCAGAGCCGTTCATAGTCGCCAAGTACTCTAAATAATTTTTACAAAGGAAATTCAGTTAATCAAAAAAATGTGACGAGTTGAAAATAATTTGAATAATTAAGTACTCACCTTGGAGAAATAAATCCGTCGAGATCTCTTTACGAGTTTCAGGATCAATGGATGGTAAATTAGATGGATCATTCAGCAATTTTTTCAATTCTGCCGAGATATCGGATATGTTGTCGCAGGGTAAACGACTGTACGTGTCCGATACCATTGGTACACAGTTTTGCAAGGGCGGGTTTTGTGTGGCAGGGTACTGACTAAATTCTAAGCTCCCAGATGACGACGTCGACATTCGAGGACGTTTCCTGTCTAGGATACATAAGATGTTGATGGTTCATTATACACATAAGCAGGCAAAATGCGTACAGAAATTTTTGTTACCAGGAAGAACACAGCGTTTTTTAATTTAGGCATCAGCCGGAAAACGCTTGTTTTTCTTCCTAGGAACAACATAGCTATTTTTATTATGATTACTATGTTGATTTCAAACTATACTCACTCAGTTCTCTGTCTGTTGGTTTGTAAAAAAATGTCATACTATTGGAATATTCACCGTCAGATGGTCTCTCTAATCTCACTAAAACTTGTTTTGGTTCTGTTATATTTACATCCTTGTATGGAGGTGTTCTGTAAAAATTGACAATTAAAAATTATTCCAAGTCCATGAACAATATTTGTTGGATAAAATTCATAAGAAATATAAATTTACCTTAGGGCAATAGCGTATTGGTGGTGAACATCAAGTTCAGAAAACTTTCCATCAGCTTCCCATGTTACATTATCCCTATTGTCTACTTCATAAAACTTCACCTTAATATTTTCTGAAATTGAATATACATTTGAATAAAAAAGTTTTTAACGAAAATAAACCAAAAAAATGATCTGCAGATAAGCTCACATACTTCTGCCAACTTTTTCGACTAATAACCAAACCTCTTCATTTCCTTCACAAGAACTGTGATGTTTGTCAATACGGCAAATTCTGAGTTCACCGGTCAATGCACTCTCTATTAATAGAATAGAATAAAAAATTATGAAATGGATTGATGAGAATACTTTATATCAGATTATTTAAATCGACTTACTCAAATTGTTAATTGGTCTAGAATATATCTTTTCTGTTACAGGTATAAGAACATTACCGACACCATAAAAAAATCCTTGAAAACACAGTGCAACACTATTGAGATTCATCCATTTTTGAGCCTTTTCTGCTTGGGTTTGTAGCTAGAATTCCATTTTTGAAGATATTTTTATAATGGTTCATGTATTTAGTCTCAAATGAAACATTTGAAATTCTACAACAACCTACCTCCAAATCTTCTCTAGTAGTTATAACAGGATTAACAATGTTTTTCCTCCTTTTTTCTTCTAAAATTTCTACTTTCCTCTTCCTCACAATCTCTTCTCTGATATTTTTCTTGGCAGTATGTATGATACCCATATTATAAAACCTGTAATAAAGTTCAAATAGATTTAATTTAAAATTTATAATGAGTGTGGTAAATAATACTTACATTGCAGTATAATCATTTGAATCTGTAACTTCAATATCATGCGGATCATCTCTATCTTCATTACCATGTTTTCTAATTAGATGATGAGCATGAGGAAATCTCCTGTCTTCATCAGCAGTAACAAGAGTGCATCTTATTACTGCGTTTTTTACTGAGCTACAGTTGGTTAACTGAAAGTTGGTATAAGTTATTATACAATGAAACAAGCTATTATACAATACAAATAAAATTCATGTGGGAGTCACTTTATAAGATATATTTAGAAATGTTTAGAACCATTGCTCTGGAATAATTTAAGATTATGCCATCCCTAACTTCAAGGGAAGAATAATTTTGTAACTAAAAGTAGTAAATTGGATACCTGTACAGTAGGAACCTCCTTTTTATGACTACTTTCTTCTCTTTCACCCAGGAGACATCCATGAGTTCCCATCATCTCAGATTTATATCTAAAACGGAATTTGTCTACTGGCTGAACTAAAATTTTTATTCCTGGTGCTGGACCTGTAAATGGAAAGAATTATTTCCAGAATACCTTAATTTAGAGACTATGAAAGATGAATTGAGAACTTTGAATAATCTATAAAATTCCAATGAAAACAATGTACTAAATCGAATTCTAACTTACAATCTGTGACTTCGTTGATGGCAATCATTTTCATTAATTCGTCAGGTGATAAGGTGTCCAAGTTGAGGGGTTCCAAGTCCATGACAGACTCGGACGAGGATGGACTGAAGGCCCCAGCAGTGCTCATTGTGCATGGACCTGCAAGCAGAATATAGCTCTCACAGTTCAAGAGGAAAAATAACTGAATTATATCCTCTTTATTCCTCCATCTTATCGAAATTCAATGAAATATGATCAAGAGTTGGAATACATGCAAGTCATTTACATTCAAATATAAATCGGAGGAGCGAAGTCGTTTCAACAATTGCAAATTCCGTATTGCAAATGCCAAAACAAAAAAAAGTTCCAAAATCAAAAAAAAAAAAAATCTCTACCATGAGTGTAGGGATTATGATAAAAGCTGTCCCTGTCGTGGATGACAGGCGAGACACTGTTCTGCAGTTTGTGGTTTTCGCGCGCATAAGTCGCAAAGTTGTCGTACGCGTCGGGCATTGTAAACACATGCACGTGCGCCCTCAAAAATACAGTTGATGCACTGCACCACTCCCGAAAAAGAAGAAAGCGAAATATGGAAAACTCAGCGGCGCAGCAGCGGTATGCTTCCCGATTACTCACCGCGCTCCGACTGATGTCACGCAGTTACCGGTAATTTTCATCGGCTATAGACGCCAGAGGAAAAATACTTAAGAGCTGCAACGCAACACGAAGCCAGTCATAACCTTGATAACGTTAGGTTCTTCCCCGGACTGAACAGAGACGGCTATTCTACACTGCTGCGCGGCTCCCGACCAATCCAACGCCGCGCTCTCGGCTCTCCCTTCCCTCGCAGTCGTTTGGGGAATCCCCGATTCGTGATACGCACCGCATTTTCCGTCGCTCCTGCATCAGATGCAGCATGCGAGTCAGTATATAAAAGACTTGGCGTGAGTTTCGAACTCATCATTATATGAGGAACGTCCGGCCTACTCCTGCGTCATCAGAATCATTTTCTTCTTTCACACAAGGGCGTAGTTTTATAGAACGTTTCTGTCACTTTCTTCTGAGAGAAAGGATCACAAATACAAAGTGGTATAAACAAATTGTTCTGAACTCATCTATTCTATTATATGAAACAAAACAAGCCAAGTTAATTTGAGATTTACTGTTGAGAAAAATAGAAGCTCAACTTTTAATAAAACAGAGTTATTAATTGAACCTATCACCTGTTAGGAATCTAGCTTTTTGGAAGACAATCGTGAATTGTAGTATCTTCCTGTAGGAGATGAAATTGAGATTCATCATTGAAAATAATCATACATGTACAGAAGGTGATTCTTAATTTGTGTGATTACCCTTACTTTCTTCAGACGATAAACCTTACAGCAGAAAAACGGCTATTTCGCACTAGAAAAATACTGTTTTAAAACTGATTGCTGATCACTATTAATAATTTTACTGTAAGACTTCTTTTATCTGTATTTTTCCTGTACATACCTTCTACCTCATCAATATAGTAAACTTCAATTAATCTAAATATTATTTTATCAACCAAAATTCCTTCTCTTCCCAATGTCATAATTGATATCAATTATCTATAGATTAATCATACTAATAATTATAACTAGTAATAAAATCTAAATAACATCATATAGGGGTATTTTTGCACTAACTAAATAGAAAATAATCATTAGTTAAGTATATTTAGACTAAATATAGTATAACAGTAAACATTTTTTATTATAGTATTTTAGTATACCCCATAAGCGCATGAGGTTGGATTCACTTGAAAAAAACCTTACTGATGAGTCCTATCAGATTAATGTAGGACGAAACGCGGTTTGATTATTTCGCCTTACGAACAATATTATTGTATAATATCAATAATTCAAAAGTAATCTAAACCTTTATTTAATTAGGAATTTATTCATTAGAAATAATATTTACTTTTCATATCATTCACCCACTTTCGAAAAGAGCTTTTGAATATTCTACTTCATACTTTTGGTACATTGATGTTGACTACAAGAAAATTACCTTATTGATAGTGTTAGTTGTATTTTCTAATGGCGAAGTGAATTTTTCGACAGAAATACTAGAGTATGAATATTTTGAGTATTGACTTTGACTTGATATCACTTGTGCAATCTAATAGTCCGATCACGTCTGCTGGAAAGAGTACATTTTTCATATTGCACATGCTGATATGTGATTTTGCGTTGCATTATGATATCCGACTGGATTACTAAAGTTTTGATGAATCCTTGCAAAAATATTCTGCTTTTGTAAAAAAGAAATGCATTTTGATGCGATTAAAATTGAACTTTCAAACTGGGAAAAATCATGTATTGGGATTGTGAAAGGTCACGATGACTCAAATGCCTGCATGTGCGTATACGTCATCGCAAATGTGACGGTGTTTTTGTGTTTTGTACATACAATCTGCCAAAAGTCTCAGAATCTTCAAAAATAGTCAAATTGGGCGAGCACGTACGCGATCATATGTGATAAGAAAAACTTTCATTTGATAATACTCAAATATTTGCTCCTATTTCCGAAGACTATAAGGGAGGCCTTTTTTCGGTATAAATACGCATATTCAATCGAGTTTTGGCATCAGTACTCATTCTGATAGCTTCAAAAATGAAACTTCTATTAAATATACTGGCTATCAGAACATTTCCAATCATTATTTCCCAAGTTTCTGGCGCGATTCGGCTAAGTGGTAATTATTATTTCTTCTCGATCATTATTTATATTACTCTCCAAAGTATTGTCAGTGGATTTCCACTGCTCTTCTCAAGGATTGAGCTATATTACAAGTGATTTATTTCAAAAAAAGGTGAAACAATTTATCTAGTTCACTATTATTGTGAATAATAGTGAATCCGTCTATGAATCCGTCTTCTTGCATATCTACCGTATACCGCCAGTAGAAATTTTTCATCACTGGCTTTTCACTGACTAACAGTTATATCCTCGGGTTCTTCAGTTTTAAAAGTTGTATGTTTTTATTCCTATCAAGCTTCTAAAAAATATCGACTTACTTTCTTTTGCTCATCTAATTCAAGCAAGTGCTTGAATTAGTTGATTTTACTTCCAAGTGAAACCATCCATATAATAAGACACCTGTGGGTAATACGGCTACCGTAATGTTTATCGAGTTTTTGCATGTATGTACCAATTGAAATGCCCATTGACTGAAAATTGAATGAACATTTTTCTATATGACCAACCAAGTGAAAAATGTATTTGGAATGGATGTTTTAACCACTCAGCTTCTGGAACATCGTACGTAAATGCGTATTCGGTTTATGCGAAGTCACTCCAATCACCGATATATTTGATTTGTACACATGTTCACACGCATATGTTCGTACGTATGCTTTATACTTGGGAAGTTAATTCTAACTCAATCAATTTGGCGCTCATTTGGAAACATCTGTGTACCCATTGATTCTGCTCGGGATCTGAATTTTATCAGAATCTATTAACAATATATCGGCAAACTTTGGCAAATAGCTCTAAAACTGTTAATTTCAGCGAGTAACAATATCCTTCCGATTATTTGAATAATGTCTCATATTATATTGACACAATAATTGAATTTCGTGTGTTACATTTCATTTTTCAAATTTTAGAATATGTCGATACTGAATGAATCAATTTTGACGATATACTTTTTTTTATCTTAGGCAACGCCCTATCTTTACTTGATATTTTGATTCACAAGTCATGCCACAGACACAATATTTTAAAATGATTGTACGACAGTTTTCCTAAACCATCTATCCCAAAGGACATTTTTTCCAAAGTTCTATTCCGAAGCATTTTGATTCCCCAAAACCCTTTGGGCCTTAAATAGTATAAATTTTCAAAAAAGGAATGTTAGAAGCAAATGAAAACGAGTTTATCAGGACAATATCTCTATTTCGTAATATTTGCATTATAAAATTTGCAATCTCCAACTTATTAACTTATTTATTTATTTATTCATTTATTATTCATTTGCAATTTTCAACACTTAAACTTTTAGCTACATGACGTTTTGGCCTGATAAATCACATAATTAATCAGATGACTTTTTGTAGCAGGGAGTAACATTGTCCTAAAATCAGTGACACCACTTAGAAAAGCCCCCTTTATAAGCGCGTATCGCGTGAAATAAAACTGAACACACATTTGAAATTATAAATGAGACTGTATTTTGATAACCGGAAGTGAATACAATCATTATCATTTCGATCTTTCGAGTCTGCGCAGTCCTGGTGGGATTCACTCTGCATACATATAGTTACGAGTACCCATTGGTTCTGTGGATACGAATTCTATAAATAAGATATTTATAGATACGAGATCGTCTTGAAAGATTTGTTTTTGAAATTAGTTTTTCAAATGTCAAGCCCCAAATGACTAGTTTGTATTGCGTTATTGCAGGGAATCTCGAACCAATCACATCAGGCCAGATCAGTCGCATCTTCGAATACCCATGGGTTGCCTCGATACAGAAGAATTTCAAGCACAGTTGTGCTGGTAGCATAATATCCAGGAACATAGTTCTAACCGCAGCTTCGTGCTTTGCAGTGATGGTACCAGTCAATAATATAACCGTACGCGTAGGCAGCTCCAGAATGGATTATGGCCCTGCAATCTCCGGAGGCTCGAGGCAAAACATTGAAGTTATAGTTCTACACGAAAGTTACAATACGGTGACTGATTTGAACAACCTGGCCTTGGTAAGAGTGTGGCCACTTTTCGAGTTCAACCGCACCGTGAACAAAATCGAACTGGCCAGCAAATGGCATCGTGTCGTTATGGGTTCGAGTGCAACAGTCGCTGGCTGGAGCTGGATTGACAATATGAGAGCTGATGATTTGAGGAGCATCGAATTGAAAATCACCAATTTGTGGGCGTGCAGAAACTCGGACCGACTGGTTTGCGCCATTCCGTCGAATGGACAGATTTGCCTGATTGATGTCGGTGCCCCACTCGTTGCAAATGGTACCCTGGTCGGGCTTAGTTACAGTAACACCGAATGCACTGAAGTCTTTAATAAAGTTTCTGTTTACCGTGATTGGATAGACAAGAGTATGAAAATACTCGGCTCAATTTCCGTGTAAAGGATCTCCATGATTGCGGAGCTACCGAGATAATTTCTTTGCCGATACATCGTCGTCGTTACAATCCAACCTTCTAACTCTCAGATATTGTCCAACATTATATGTCTGGATAGATTATTTTGTTGGAGAGTTCTGATTTGTTCGATTTGCGTCGCTAAAGCCACGATGAATGTCAATTCCTAAATCGTTAAATTATGAAGTCTATTGCAATACACGTTCGCCAGTTTCAGAACGTAATTATGAGGAATGACTTCTCTTATAATGATTATGGGGAACTATTCATCGTAGAATTAAATCAGACGTACTACGAAGTGATGGTAGAACTCATTTACCTTCACTATCGTTTCAAAATCTATGAATAAACTCCCATTCAAGGGGATTCAATGATCACTTTTACTTATCGCGAAACTCGGCAAATATGTGCTATCAGACTGTTAAAGCTAAATGTTTCCTCATGGCTATATCGCACGTTTAATGTAGTGAAAAATTTATGAATGGAAATTATGTGTATGATGATTTGATGAACAAAAAAAACTTTGTGCTCATCCAGAATACATTTCTTCGAGGATCGGATATGCGATATAATTTCAGCGTCAAAAAAAGTCAGTTATGAATTTCGAGGAGGAACAAAGTTCATTGGGAGTCGATGTTACTACTTTTTCAACAATTGATATTTTATTTAGAACAACTGACTAGTGCTGTATGGAGTAGAATTGAGATATATCAAGAATATTTCTTTTCCTTCCTAGTCTGATCGCCTGGATAGTCCTTCGACCTTCTGCCTGATCTTCCAGCATCTACTCAAATTTGAGGTAATTTCCAGGTCGCCACCATTTAGTAACGTTCGAATTTCATAGGAACTGTTTCTTTAAAGTTCGGTATGATTGGCTAACGTGCGATCGGTTATGAAAAAAACTTGTTTTCTTGAGTGAGCAGGTTAAACTATAAAAATGATTGCTCCATATTTGATTTTTATGTATCTATATCGATTAGTCTAATTTGTAATCAGTGAGCCAAAATACCTTTGGATACCAATTTTCCAAACCATCTGCCGTTTTTCGTTTCACCCTTTTATTCTTTTCCTTTAACTGAATTATTTATATGCAATTATTTATACAGTCGCGAAAAATGAAAAATTAATCAATGAATGAAACTACACAGAATTAATTGTTGACAAAATTAAGCCTGTGCAAGTATTTCTGCTTAGTGCTCACCATTCTTTCGTCTAGCTCAAAAATGGATGAACAACATTCACGTATACATTTTCTTCCGCAAGCTCTTCCCTCGACTTATGTATAATAAAGAACTTGTATGTTATCGAATTTGGGTTAATCTTTATTTTAAATGTTCTATCATCGACTGTACCTTCCCTGTGGGGGGAATTTCAATTTGCCGAAAATCAGAATGAAACTATGATTATAGCCATGGAATAGCCATGGAATATGTTCCATTGCCACAATCATAGTTTTGTATAGAACTGTCCAGTATTATTCCTGTACAATAATGATTCTATGCAAGTTGTATACAGTGCCCTGAAAGATGTCCAGTTAGTTAAGGTCGCCGATTCCGAATTTGGTTCCTGAAACTTTTCCTTGAAGAGGCTAGCTCTCAACTCGACAGAAGTCCAAGTAGTTGGCTACTTTGTCCAAAAATTCCAGGAGCGTTCCTTCGGAACACTGTCTTCGGCGACCCTATAACTACCTGGACATCTTTCGAGTCTTCGTATACAATTTCTTTACAATTGCGTATACAATTCTGATTTGTATACAGTTTGTAAAGGATAATTATTGTATAGGAAACATCATTCGTCATTATACAAGACAGTCTTATACAATTGTATAGAAATCATATACGATCGTTTTACTTGAGTGAGTTTTATTTTAATTTCTACATAATTTTTCACGAATAAATGATTATAACTTTACGCCAGTAGAGAGATGAGCTTCTCGTTGCGTTCGAATTCCAATATAATTCTTTTAGAAATATGGTTAATTTATTGAACTTCTACTCCACCGATTTTTTGGATTTGATGACTTGTACTCATTTCATAAGCAAATAAGGCTAAAAAGTTGATAAAAGTATGAAAAAAATCAAATTATCAAAATTGAGTGCTGAGTAAATTTTATCGTATATGGCCATGAAAAATCTAAAAAGATTTAAGAGTGGTAAGATGACCATTTACAACAAATCTACTGGGAAAAATGTTGACTTCCTGAGTTAGGAAAGACTCGTATATTTTCGCGCATGTGTTCGTACGTACGCTGCATACTCAAAAATGACTCGATCAATTTGGCGCAAACTTTGGGGACATCTGTGCACCTATTGATTCGATCCGACGTTTTTATTTCATCAAAATCAATCTATCGAAATACTTTGATAAGGAGCTCTGAGACGAATGATGTAGCGTTATCAGTGATCAATTAACTTCAACGAGGAACAAAGTCATTCCGAATATTTGAATAACATCTTATTTTATATTATATTTATAATTAGTCTCTTCATTAATTCAAACGTGTCATCAGAATACAACGGGATAGTTTCCTCGTACCAATATATAACTCCATCTTACACTTACATAAATATTTCGAGATAAGAATATGATTTTTTTACAATCAGAATTCAGGAAAGTTTCATTTCCTGAGTACATATTCCGGGAGTAATGAAATAGGAAAAAGAACTTACCGATTCGGAATATTAATTGTGTACAGTATTATGTGATAGTACGAAATCATATACCAGCCAAATCAGACGTAATCATTAAAATCTACGATCACCCATGAATTGCTTCAATACAGAAGAATATCATGCTCAGTTGTATTGGTAGCATAAAATCCAAGAACATAGTTCTGACCTCAGCTTCGTACGAGTAGCCACATTTAAAAAAAAATTTTAAGTAGTAATTTGGTAGAGGAAACTTACAGTGTGACAAAGAAAATTGCAAAATAAAATAGATAATCTATCGCTGTTCCACTTCAAAGTATTCTAAAAACGGCTTTTCAGAATGAAAAATGACCGGTACTTACTCTAACGCCTTGGACCAATCATCTTGTTTCAATACTAAAACGTGATCCGAGCGCCTTTATGCGCCGCTAGAACGGTTAAAACACTCAAAATAGGAAATATCAAAAACCGTGCCAAATTGACTTCACTTTTTTTTTATGCGAAAAAGAACAAGTTGAGTAGGATAGAAAATAGTTTAGGCAAAACTGATGTGACCAATCAAAAGATGAGATGTTTTTACATAAAAAAGGGTAATGACACTTTGAGAGATAAAAATTATTTACTCCTGTCTTTTTAGGTTGAGTGAGAATAGTGAAATAAGACAAGGGTGAAAAAATCAGTAAGTGAAACTTTAAAGCGTTGTAGGGGAGTGGTTTTAAGGGCTGAAAGAACGGGGAAGGTACCGAAAATTTTCTTTTAATGTCTCCAACATTACCTGAGAGCGACTGATGCTCGGAGAGCACCGGAAATACGAAATCTGACAAACGTGCCAAATTGCCTGCAGTTACCTTACTATTACTCTGTGAGTGCTGAAAAGTTCTTGCCATGATTTATAGTAAAATACGCCATCAACTTTTTTCATTTGTGATTCCAAATGCACAGCATCTATAATTGACAGCTTCACCTTACGTCTATCTTTGATTGCTGCATGTTGTAAAGCTTTGATGACTGACTCACATATACCTATTCATCCTATTCATCTTCGTGTATTTAGCAGCTCGTGAAATATTCAAAGACGGAATGAGGTATACAGATTGATTAGGTTATTTTTCTTATATTTAGGATTATTTTCAAAATGGAATTAAGATTCAGCTCACTCTTTCGTAAATTATCAATTCGTTCTGCAAGGTTTTGCCAGTGACTCATACAGTTTCCCGGACGAGTCATAGGTATGTTAAGTCTTTCATTCAAGTATTAAATTATTTCTTGATCTTCCATGAGTTGAGAAATGAGAACTTGATAAATGGAAGGTAAATCATAGATTGTTACTGCACTTGATAGATGCAACGTGACAAAAGTTAGTGATCCTATCGTTGATTGAGTTACTATTTATCCACAAATAAAATTTAGGGATCGTCCAAGTCTCAAAATTTCTCTAACGCTGAATTCAGTAGGTTTTGTTTTTGTTTCTATAGTGGACTCTGGGGGTGGCATAAGTAAAACATGATTACAACGAAAGCTTTCTATTTTAACATAAATTGAGATGAGCTTCTTACTCCATTATCCGGAAGTCAGTTGAAATTTTGGCTAAATTACGGTAACATTTTTCTTTCTCGAAAATATGCTTTTTGTTGGGATTAACATCAGATTTTTTATTTGGGTCAAATCATGTATAGACTTGAATGTCTGCATATGTGAATACGTAATTGCAAATGTGAAGGCGTATTTCCGACGATACTTTTTTTTATTCTCAAAATCTTTGAATATTTGTGAATTATTCAGTAAATGTGGTTCAAACAGCTATAACAATATTTTATCTGGATTTGTCTGGATATGTCTATGTGTGTCAATACACGTTACAGTAATGTATTTTCTACTAGAGTAGTTGCTTTTGGGAGAAATTTCTAGTTTGTCAAATGAGACGAGCACGAGAAGGTTAATCATGTTAACATACAGTAAATAAAGAAAATATTCATATGATAATACTCAAATATTTGCTTCGGTTCCCATGGGCTAGTAGATACGTTATTGAAAATTCATTAGCTCCAGATAAAATCAAGAGTGAGGGAAGATTCTTTCAGTATAAATACGCATATTCAATCGAGTTTTGGCATCAGTACTCATTCTGATAGCTTCAAAAATGAAACTTATAGTAAATATACTGGCTATCGGAATATTTGCAATTATTATTTCCCAAGTCTCATGCACGGATCTAAAAGGTAATTATTACTCTTCTCATTCCTGCTAGTTAATTCCCTTATACCTTTGTGACTTTTTTTTCAATTTTTTTTACGAGACTAGTGCATTTTCAGCGCGCTTCGCGCGCCTTTAATTTGGTTCCGCATCATATGCTTCATGAAATTCGAAATGTATATATATACATTTAGATATCTGGCGTATACAAGCGTGTCATTTTTATTCAGCTTCTGATGTCCTTTCAAAAAGTAGATAAAATATATACATTTAGATATCTGGCGTATACGAGCGTGTCATTTTTATCCAGCTTCTGATGTCCTTTCAAAAAGTAGATCCAAAATCTCGAATTTGCAGTTTAGGCTGGATGCTAAGAGCGAGCCTGCACGATATGTTCTTGATCCTTCTCCAATGTCTCCTACCTTAAGGGGTAATATCCGGCAAATGCTCAAAAAAACAAGGCTTTTTTTCATGATTTTTTTTAAACGACATTTGAGATGTAAGGTATATAAATAATATATCATTGGATTAAGCAACTCTTGGAGAATAGGAAAAAATTTTTTATTGTTAGTTTTTTTACAAAATGGCGGCTGTGCAGCGATTGCCGTGAACCGCTTTTTTAAAAAGTTCTTCCGCGGCGAGCAGTAGAACTGAAAAAGTTTACATCCGATTGACTTGAAATTTTGACTGTAGCTTCTTCATTAGATTATCTAGTGAAGTACACACCATTTTAGCGATTGATTGACAAAAAAAAAAGTTATAAACAATTAAAGTCGACTTTTTTTGTCGAAAAAAAAAAAAATTTTTCAAACCGTCGCCATTTTGCGAAAAAAAATTCTAAAAAAATAATGATGTGTACTTCACTAGATAATCTAATTAAGAAGCTACAGTTAAAATTTCAAGTCAATCGGATGTAAACTTTTTCAGTTCTACTGCTCGCCGAGTTTGAAAACATGGTTTTGAGAAAAACGCGTTTAAAGTTTCAAAATGCTATGTATCTTATACGAAAGTTGTTCAGTAAAAATTGATTTAAATGAATTTTGAGTTAAGATCAGTACTTGGGAGTTGTAGATTTCGATTCTAGGATAGTTTTAGCATGATTTAAGCCAATAAAAAGAAAATGAAAAGAAAAAAAAATTTTCCGGATATTACCCCTCAACCTAACCATACCATAGAGACATCTTTGTAGTCTATACCCTACCTATAGTCTCTCTATTGACTCTATACACTACATGTCTCATGGTTTGGTCTTAGCCAATCAAATTATCGAAAGCGAGGCTTCACATCACTTTTTTAAGGAAGGATTAAACACTTCATAAACTATCTTAAAATGATATAAAAAGTCGATCACGCAGGGGAAAGAGTTGTAAGTCCCTCAAAAGTCGATTTTTTTAACTCAATCGCGGAGCCTAATAAGCGGTATTTTGAGCACGCAGAGAGTTATACAGTTAAGGCTTTTATTTTTTTCTGTATAAAACTTCTCGCAAAGACGCAATTATATATGTAGAAAAGATGGGGAGTGAGTCTTCAATTGGAAGGCCAATTGTATTGAGCAGGCATCGCAGATTGGAGGTAAAGGACATTTCATCGAATTGATAGCACTTGAGACTTTGAATGCGTCTTTCTCAAAACCGTATTTTTTGAACCAGCCATACTGATATGGAATTTAAGTGATTTTATTCCCGATTTTTGAACGGTTTTTTTCCATCCTTTGTATTTTATACAACCGTGTGTCTAGAGCCTTGCAACGGCACAGAATCTTGTTGGCAATACAAAATAATGAGGAAAGAAAACATTTTTACCGGTCGCTAACGCTCACACTAATTTGTTACAGCTCATTTCATGCATTTTTTCACCAATTTTGATTCTTGATCTAATTTCACTCATGTAAGTGCGAAGTTTTTTAATACTCTTAGACTAGGCAAAAAAATTGAGCAACATACTATTTGATTCCTTGGCATTCCATCTACATCAACCAATTTTTATTTTCATGATACGTTCTTTCTATCAGTCGTATCAATAAGTCTCAGTTATCTTTGTCAAGAGTACTCAATATGCGCCACCCCCAAGAACAATATTTTGAAAATGCTATTATTCAGCATAGAAAAGTCCGAGCCAGGTGCGGCTTGGCTTATTTTAAAGGTAAGGTTAATAGACCTTTTCATTTTATAGTATCTAATCGGATTCCTATTAGAGAACTACATAAAGAGAGTGGATGTGGAAAAATAACCTCTAGGTGGTGCATACTGCGTACACTCATAATTTTTTCCCCAAACATTTTTTTTTTTTGACAGTTTTATATCTCAGCGTAGAAAATTCAAAGATTAATACGGTTTAGCTCAATTGAAAGGTATTGAGTAGGCGTTCCATTTGTCGCCACCCACATTCGAAAATTCACACTTGACGTGGTGTAGTGATCTTCCTCGCTTAGGTGGCGCATATTGGTGGTGCATGTTAGTGATCCTCCAGAGGATCACTAGTGCATGTAAAATTCACATGCGATGGTTTTAACATTAAAACGTTCAAACTGCCATGTAAAACCACGGATTTGTTCCAATACTTATATCATGTGTTAAGATGATATGTTAACTACTACTAAAAACACATAGATTAGCACTGTTTTTCCCCCATCCGTGGAGGTGACGCAATATTAAGCTGAGACGCAAATTGAGTAATCAGTTACTGCAGAATGACCGACATATTTTTTATGTTACTAGCGCGTGAAATCGCATTTCACACACTTGTGCTTTTTTCAAATGCTCTTCAAACGGGCACTAGTAACATGAAATATCGTATCCAACTGGTGGGTTCATTTTCAATCACTCGTGTGAACGTGTAACACTCGTCGCCGGCCACTCATGAACGCGTCTACACGCGTTTTCAAAATATCACGCATTAGTTGCATAATATACTATATTTGCATGAGTATGTTCACGCATGTGTTCTTGCGTATGCTGTATACTGAAAGAATTGAGTATAACTCGATCAATTTGACGTAAACTTTAGTGACATCTGTGTATCAATTGATTTTGCCCGTGGTTCAAATTTCATCAGAATCTGTTGGCAATGTAACGAAAAACTTTAACAAAGAGCTTCGAGTTCCCTGAAGAACTCGGAACTACTGCATATTTGTCCAAATATGCAGTAAAAAAAGCATACCTATTGTAAATAATGTTCAAAATAATCTTATAGTCTGTTCATTCACTGTGATACGTTTCTGAAGAAGTTTAGGTATCAGTGGTTTCCTTTCATGAATTCAATAAGAGGTGAACATTAATAGACGGTAGCTCAAATTGTGTAATGTTGTCATTGATCAATAAGCTATCAACTTCAGCGAGTAACAAAGTCATTTCAAATCTTTAAATAACATCTATGTTATATTATTAACTCAATAATTTCGAACGGTATTGAATTTCGTGTGGTACATACATTTCATTTCCCCAATTCCAGAAGAATCTGTTGATACTGAATTAATGAGCCTCTCAGTGAGTGAGAAAAAAAAACCAAGACAGCTAGTTAAACTATAGTTCTTTTGTCCTATAATGAGTCGCAACACGCAGATGATAAAAAAATTTTCCAAGCACGCATCGCTTAAAATGAAAAATAATCATTATCATTAATTGTCGCAAAAGATTTGTTCTTGAATAAAATCCCTTGAAAATGTCAATCTTTAAATAATTAGTTTGTATTGTGTCGTTGCAGGAAACGTCAAAATCTACGAATACCCATGGGTTGCCTCGATACAGAAGAATTTCGTGCACAGTTGTGCTGGTAGCATAATATCCAGGAACATAGTTCTGACCGCAGCTTCGTGCTTTGATGCGAAGGTGCCACTCAATAATATAACCGTACGCGTAGGCAGCTCCAGAATGGATTATGGCCCTGCAATCTCCGGAGGCTCGAGGCAAAACGTTGAAGTTGTAGTTCAACACGAAATTTACCGTGCGAATCGTAATTCGTACAACCTGGCCTTGGTAAGAGTATCGCCACTTTTCGATTTCAGCCAGAGCATCAACAAAATCGAACTGGCCGGTCGAGACTACGTCTCCTCTTACGGTACGAAAGCAAGCGTCACTGGTTGGGTCCGGACGGGTAGGATGATAAATGAGGAGTTGATTCATGTCCAGATGAAAATAACTGACTCGCCAGAATGTAACGTTTTCCAACATATTTTCGCCGTTCCGTTGAATGGAGAAGGTTCCATGACAGGGGCCGGTTTCCCAATTGTTGCAAATGGTATCCTCATCGGGATTAGTTCCAATAGCACCGGATGCGCAAATAGTATTGCTCATAACCGTAGATGGATCAATAGTAATATGAAAATACTCGGCTCAATTTCCGTGTAAAGGATTTCCATGATTGTGGAGCTACCGTGACAATTTCTTTGCCGATATATCTTCGTTACAATCCAACCTTCTAACTTTCAGATTTTTTCCAAAATTATATGACAGAATGGGCCATTCTGTTGAACAGTTTGGTTGAGAAATTCATAAACGCTAATTTGAACGACGCGATATACGTCCTGGCTATATCCTAGGTAGAACGCACTCCGAATTGGTGTCCATCCATGCAGTATCGCCCATCGTGCTGTGAAAATCTCTTGTCAAAAACGCGAGGTATACTTTTTTCAACCACGATTAGGGTGAATTCGCGAACTATCAAATTATGTATGACAAATTCATGTGAGTAATAAAAATAAAAATTCTGAAAATTGTTTCTCGAACAATTTGCGAATGGAAACAGCTTATGTGTATAATGATTTCTTGTACTCAAAACCTGGTGTACGTTTAGAAGTACGTTTAGAAGACTGTTAGTAGTACGGTAATCTAACAGTAATTTTTCATTTACATTTTAATGTAATATAGAAAAATATCGTATATTGAATATGAAAAATTCGTCTCGCTTCGCTCGCCAGCCCCCCAGTTCTTGTTTAAAGTTTAAAATATGCCATAAAAAAAAGTTTTATGCAGCTGACATTTTTTTGAGTTTCTTTTAATATGTGTAAGCTACAAAATTACGAAAACCTACGCTCTTAGCTTCGGACTAACAATCGGACTAACAATTCGGATTCTAACAATCGGATGACTCATTTCTATTTCTCCCAATGAACAAGAATTATTTCATTTAAAATTAATTTTGCTTCGAGTTAGAGGTGCAACTTCTTTTGATGATTTAAAGACATACAATAATACTGCATACGTTAATTTCACCGAAATAGCTGTAGCTATGGGACTTGTAGAATATGATAATAGTATATTATGCACCCGAGCGAGGTTAGGCGATTTCGGCACGAAAAACGTTTGCGATCCGAGCGCAGCGAGGATTGCAAGTTTGCGCGTGCCGAAATAGCCTAGATGAGCGAGGTGCATATATGTTTGATGAAGCGTGTCATATTATGTTACCTAAACAATTACGAAAATTTTTTGCATATTTTTTAATCTTAGTAAGCCTATCTTTTCTCTTAAAACCTGGGAAAAATTCAAATGTCACTTCCATGAAGATTTTTCGGAAGAACCTAAGAATAATTTTCTAAACGCTATAAATGAAATTTTGAAATCAGAAAATTATGAATGTTCAGATTATGGCTTACCAGATCCTGTCATATCTCATAAATTGATTGAAAATATAAATATTGGGACTTATAAAAATTTGTTTTACTTATCATAAAAAATCATTAATCTGGTGATAATAAATTAATTTTTATTGATGGATCTGCCGGCACAGGCAAAACTTTCCTTTTTACTTGTATTATTTATTATTTTTTAAGCATAGGAAAACAAATATTATATATGGCATGGACTGGTATTGCATCCATTTTATTACCCAAAGGTATGACAAGTCATAAGACTCTTAAATTACCACTTGATTCAAATTCCTGTCAAACATTATTCTTCAGAAATATATCAGATAAAATTAAAATCAGAGAATGTGATGTCATAATATGGGACGAAGCATCTATGATTTCCAAAAAAGCTTTGGAAATTGTAGATCTTACATTACGAGATATTTATAATAATAATAAACCTTTTGGTGATAAAATATTACTTTCGGGAGGAGATTTTCAACAAATTCTCCCAGTTGGAACAAAAATCTCAGTAATAAACGAAACCATAAAATTCTCTGCTTTATGGAAAAATTTTTAAATTTTTAATCTACATCATAATGTAAGATCAAAAGATGAAGAGTTTTCATCTTTCCTTATAACCAGTCGTAATGATGATGTCCGAATAATTAATGAAAAAATCTTAAACAAAATTGACAATGAAAAAAAAATTTTTTATAGCATGCTGAATTATCATATTTTACCTATTCTGTTTTTTAATTCAATGAGGGATGAAAATGAGGGATAAAAATGAGAGATAAAATGAGGGATGAAAATGAGGGATAAAAATGAGGGATGAAAATGAGGGATGAAATTTCCACGGCGGCGGCGGCGGTCTAGCTTTTAATATAGAGAGACATATCCCTTTGATTTCATCAATATATAAGTAATATTGATGGAAGGTTGTTGTAATTTTACATGTTCATACTAACAATATTGCAAAAGAATTCCGGTAATATTACTTCAAGATGTCGATTTTTGTATGGAATATTTCTCTGATCTTACGTAAGCACAATTAATTTAGTAATATCACATAAATATTTCAGTGATGCAACATTTTGATACTATTATATCGATACATGTAATATCACATTGCAATAGTGCAGCAACATTGCAGCAATATAACCTGCTAACTGGTCACGAATTTCGGCGGGATAAGGGTTCATTGGGAGACATTGATACTTGATCAGACTTTCAGACACGCAGCTTCTACAGGAAATATGTCGGCAATAGTTCTACGCTCCCAAAGCAATTGGAATGGGGTGGCTATAATAACTCCAACAGTCATTCTGACAAAGTTCGGACCGAAAAATTATGACTAGCCAATCGAGAATTCTGAACAGAAGTAATGACAATTGCAGGTGCAAATGAATGATCCGTGCAAATTTTGAGTGTTTCAATTATGTATTTTTACGTCGATACGACGTGCGACAGATCGTAAGGTTCGAACAACGAAACGAGGATTCATCTCTCACACATAAATCGGCCGCGTGAAATCGCATTTTCCTCACCCGACTCCGGGAGAACTTTATTTTCGGTGTCCAAAAAAAAGCCTATGCGCCACGAATTCTCGGTGATAAATAAAGTTTCGTCTTGGTGCATCGCAACTCTCGCGATATTTGACGTTCAATTTCGGAGTATTGACATTTTGTTCGCGCAGTACCCAAGGCTCGTTGCCCGTTAGCTCATCCGAATAGTGCGCGCTCGACTTGTTACTCGCACGAAAATTCGTTGCATAAATCGTTACGTAAATTTGATGATGCAGGTACGGTTCTGATAAAAGGTTAGTAGAGTATACAACCCGGCAGCGGACGATTTTGAAAATTCACGCAATCGAGATTATTGCACGCGCAGAAGAAGGTGGGGGGAGGGGGGACAACGAATCGACGACGTAAATATAAAAAATACCTTTATTGACTATGCATAGTGTCTATATATATATACGTGATATATAAATCGAAGCGAGCGAATATAAATATATACGAGTTCCACGTGGTTCGCGCGATCGCGCGCGCGCCGTACAAGAATTGCAAATGCATGATAAAAAAGAATAACACGGGAAAACAAAGCCTCAACACGCGATTGTGTGAGGTGTAATAAAAAGTTGTATACAGCTGAGTATATCATATAGTGTTGGCGCGTGTGTCCCTCGAGAGATTCGAGCGCCGGGCTGTACGTGCGCGCCGCGGCTTTGCGTAACAAATATATATGGCGGTTCTCTCGGTCGCGCCGCTCTCAACTCCTCAAGTCGTGTTCGATAACACACACGCGCGTATATATACACGAGCCTGCTCGCGGCAGTATCAACAGCAGCTGGGCAAAAAAAGAAACGAGCAAACGCTCGCCCGTAATCTATACACACCGAACTCGATGGTTTTTGCCATGCGCGCATTGTTCCGCCGATATATGTCGGTGAATCAATCCTCTCGCGCGTCACCATCTCGAAGAAGTTTCGCCCGGTGGCATTTCATTTTACAAAACGCTCGGTACAAATTGCGATCCGTTGTATAAAATCGGTGTGTGTGTATGCCGGGTCATCGCATCGGCCCGACTGCCGCCAGAAGCAGCAACAGCAGCAGCAGCAGTCCCAGAAGAGGATAAGGCGTCGTTAGGCTGCGGGCCCCACCCGCCAAGTACTTCCCTGCGAATCGCGAGATGAACAAGTTATTGAAACGCTGTAATCGGGGGATTTGGGACGCGTCACATTGGCATATATATTAAATATACTCACACAGGGAAGCCAAGTAAGAATGGCAGCAGCACTCGCGCAGCCTCGAGTACTCGGCGCAATCGCTCGCTCGGACTTGGCAGGCTTCTGGCCCCACTCGGCACACGTGATTCACGAACCCCAGTACTTCTGCAACATGCAATACGTCGGATTAGCGCCGGTCGGTTCATCGTCTCCAGCCTGTGCTCAATCTTATTATCTTTGTAACATAGTTATATATTGGATATGTTATTATATCGCGTGAATTATTATTCGTTTGAAAAAATGACGTATCGTGCGAGATTTTCTTTTCCTCCCTTTTTTCCCCTCTCTTTCTCAATCGAAGCTTATCGATTCGAGAAATCGGATCCGCCGAGGTTCAGGGTAACACGCGTGTTTTGCCAAGATAAAATTGATTCGACGATTCGAGGCGTATCGACAGCCTTCGATGTGCTACCTTGAAAATCCATGTTGTTCAGGCAGTTTTAATAACTTAATCAGTTGAATACTTAATTAGTATTAATACTTAATTAGTTTTTGCATTGTATGAAGATATTTATGCGGGATACGCTTATTGTCAGGCGGATAGATTTCCCGTGAATCATTCTATTTAGCCGAATATTCATTTTTACGGTGAGACTTGATTTGGCGCTTAACGTATAAAATAAACCATCTGGGCATTGCGTAAGGTGGCACGAGTGAAATATATAGTTTGGTCTTGAGCGAGTCGAATGAACTCATATTACAGGGAGTCCGAGAGCTGAGTCTTGATGGGACTGTGCGAATCAGTTTCCTTCCACGATGAAATCCCGTTTTTTCTTTACAAAGACTCATCGACACATTAATTTCCCGTGACATTTTTGTGAATCATAATCGGTATCATACACGATCAGTATGTCTGTTGTTGCGGCCTATACTTCCTCGCGAAACAAGAAGGTATTTCCGACTATATTATCGGCTATGCATGGAATATATACATCTTCTTATATCTTGTGTAAATCGGATGAATCCACGTGATCTCTAAATTGAAAAAAGCAGAAATTGCAAAACTGATGAAAAATTAGTAAAAATTCACTGTAGAGTAGTATATTATACTGTAGTGTATATCTACTAAGTTTTCCATTAGTCCTGTGCGATTTATACTAACGAATAGTAGTACAATTTTCGAAAAAAGACGAAGCATTCGCAAAGTTTGATCAAAATCGACCCGCGTCACGCGTGTCCCCTTGTTACCGCGGTATGTATGGTAACAAGATATGAAAACTTCCGGGGTATACGCTACGCGCTCGATACGTCAACGGTACATCCACTATCTCTTGGCATACACTTACGGGCTGTACAGGACGAGGCAAACGATTTCACGACGTTAGCTTCGCTAGTCGCAATAGAAAAAGAAGAGTTTTCCCATTTACTCGAATTCCAAAAAATATTGGCGTCAATCGGAAAAAAGTCACGGATGACAGTTGAATCCCACGGGGGGGAATCTACACGAGAGTCGGATTTTACATTCAACTTACATGAAGCTTTACCGGCTCATACGCGCGTGTAAAAAACAACGTCGGCCGTCACGCACGCGTCGTATCTCCGGTCGCGAAAGTTTCCCATCTTGGAATAGGAGTGGATTCGAACGATAGGCACGTATGGGGGAGCTCGCGAGCGACTGTCGCTGATCCGTCCATACATATACGTGCCATGAGAATAGAATCGCGGCGGGGCGGCTGCAGTGTCACGCGTTCGATATTGATGCGCTGCATCGCGCATTGCACCGGCTACATACTCGATTCCCTCTGTGTCTCGTGTGCAGTGCGTGTTTGTGCGAGCATTTCAATTCGAGAGCACACGGAAGGGCCGAGCCGATCAACGAATACGCCCTTGCAAATTTGACAAAGATCATCGCGAGTTATTGCAGTGCTCGCTCGACTCTCCTCCCCCGAACGAGAGTAAATTTAGTTGATTTGACATGCGTATGTTACTCGAAATAGTTATAAATGTACTATTAGGTCGTGGAAACCGATAGTGGCAATGCAATTTTTTCCAAACAAATATTAATTTCACAATTATTTTTAATTCATTTCCCCAATTCGAAATAGTTAAAAATTATTGATGAAAGTTGCATGACTGTGGAATGATATATTTTTGACAGTGTATATTTCTCTACTGATGAATAGTATAATTGCACTGTGAATTTGACCAGAACCATACTATTTTGGGCAATGAATGGCTATTGGCATTTTTTAGAAAAAAAATTCACTGTTCAAGACAGTGAAAAAAATCGTTTTTCACTAACGAATTGTAAAGACACTCACTACTGAAAAGTACATTCTTTCAGACGTACACAGTGTGGAGAGAACGTTGTATAGCTATGCGCATACACGCATGTGCGAATAGCAATAGTGACTATATACGCGACGCGCCCAAGCATCTCAAGTGCGCATCCCTTATTTAACATTCCTGACTCGCGCGCGCGCGCCCGCGACTATATAGCCGCCTCCGATGCAGTATTCCACCCCAGATTTGCGCGCGCCGATTTCCTCGAACCATAAGTATTAGTTTAGATCACGATATCATACATAAGAGAAAGAAAACTTCACGCGCGAGTTACGACAATGGAGTTTATTTGCCTTTTTGTCACACGCGGCGATTGTGGATTTTTTTTCGTACTCAAGGTGGGTTGAATACAAGTCTCAATTGTTCCGAGGCCGTTCGATAGCCGATGTATCACCGAATCAGGGCTCAACTTTTTCACGATCGCAATGATATATGTATATACGCAGCAGCTTGCAAACTTTGCGTCATACAACATCTGTTGATGGTTGATTGAATGATGAGACGAAGGTTTCCTTTCCAGCATATTCTGTGTAAAGCTCACTCGGGAAGTATGCTCGAATAGCAGAATAACTCAGAAATACTTCAACCCTTGCGTGAATGAGTATAGACCCGAATAGTCAGCTCCATAACGGCATGTTACATTCGAAAATTCGAGTTTCACACGTCGTTAGTTTTGATTGGGCAGATAAAGAATATTCCTGGATAACAGTGAATTGTCAGTTCTAGCAACATACGTTGTAAGCTTACTAAAGGAGAATGTAAAGGCATTTTCTGTATACCATACCAAACTGTTTGGCTACAGTAGTGCTGATGGGTGGTATAGATTATCGAAGAGCACACACGAATGCGCTCGGCTGCAGACCACGAGCTAAACATTCGCGACATTGCGACGAGTGACAATTTCAATGTTTTCGATTATGGAGATTAGTCGGATGTACAAACTACGCAGATAAGACTTTCTCTCGGTTCTTTCTTGGAATTCGATGTCCAAATGATTCGTGGCTGTTGATTTTGAAAGTGATCATACAGCATTTTGAAATTCTTAAATTCCACGCAGAAGAACAGGAACAAATGGATAAATTCCATTCAGGTCATTATTTTCCTCTGGGAGTTATTCTTTCATAAGCCGCAGAAAGTCGTGAATGATGAATAACTTATTGCGATTCATTGAAAATCTTCCCATTTTTTGAAATGAGTAATGTTAACCGTGAAAAACAAAGGTAAATCGGTATGTACACTCGAAAAAATCCAACTTTTGTTGAAGAAGAATAATCAGCTCGACAAGCTAGAGCAAGAAAATTTCTTCAAGGGTTAAGAGCACGAACTGTTTTCTTGAAACGTTCATCGATGCGTACGTTCTATAACGATTCTGGAAAATAGTCAACAATGTGTTTACCAAACGTGGAAAATATCCGCCAGAAATTCAATTAAACCCATTGGTATTAAACACCAACAATATTTTCGAAAATGTGAAACATCCTTCAAACGTGTACAAAACATTCGACGGGTATTTGTGCTTGGAACGTCTCACCCAAAGTCTAAAACTAATGTTCATAAAATGTTACGCCTTCCTCTCGGGGCAATCGACACATTCCGGTATATACAACGTCCAACAACAATCACTTGTAATATCGATCGCCTCGAATTTTCCCTCCCACACAAAAATCCGACTGTTTCGATCGTCTCTCTCACCGTTGTACGCTCCGTCACAGCAGCAGTGGTCCTCGAGGACGCTTCCGTCCCGGCAGTACTCCATCTCCTCGGCGCTGCAGCTCTTGCAGCCCGGCTGGCCACCTGTGTGAAAACGCGAAAAACCCAAATTAGACACATATATACATTATATCGCCTCCTTCCCACACATCGGGCACGACCGAATTCGGGTCGTCATATCCACGCAATGACAAAGTGGCGCGACGGCCGTCCGCGTCAATCTAATCATCGTAAAAGCTGCCACGCACCGCCTCGCACTGCACTAAGGGAGCAATAATTATCATCAGCGGCAATTGCGCTTACTTGCGTCGCGCGGCCGAGTCTTAGCGTCAATTAGCCTTTACGCAATCGTCAGGTCGCGAGGCTGCACGAGTGACGCGTCTGTATATACATGTGAGCCAGCGAAAAACGTACTAATTTTACCCCGCGCGCGACCTTGCGATCCCCAAGTCGCTTCTCGTTCCGATTTCTCGAATAGCAGCTTTTGGATATTAAGCTTCTCGGCCGGAATTTCAAGCGCAAGCTACGGGTAATTATATGACTAATTAGCTATTTCAACGATTCCACGCGCGCGGAGATTTCACTTTACTTATTTCCAACCCGAGGCAGTTTATGCTTCTCGTATATCGGGCGACGAGCGCTATTCTTATTGTCCCAACTAATAAGCGCTCTTCGCGTCGATTGTATATACGAGCACGCGACGATATCCGCCTGGTGCGGCGCACGTAACCCGCGGTTGTATTCGACAATAAGCTTTGCATATGTACATTTTTTCATCTCGTACTGTGTACCTTTGATAATAAATCGCAGTTGGTTCTCCGATCAAGCGACTGTTAATCTAGCTGTATACTCTCGCGATTACGTGTATGTATATATCATACATTTGTACCTTTCTCGTTTTCTCCAGCTGTTTGAAAGAAGAACGACAGACGAGTAGGGGGTCGGAACGAGGATGATATATATTGAGTATCGACGTTAGGAATTTTCTACTGGATCAAAAGTCTACACGAGGACGGATACAATAGGGAATTCATTTTTATAACACGCGAGTTTATTGGACATTTTCTTTATTTCCATTTATTTTCATGCGTTTTTTCAAAAGATACGAACGTTGAAATAAGTAAACTAAATGGACAAAATATGCAGCCGTTTCCGAGATGTACACGTGTACTTTGAACGTAACAAGCATCTCATCTCCTCGCGGTGGTAGCTCGGATTTTGATTGAATCGAAAAATAAAAAAACTACGCAATGGACAAAGCACGCGAATTCGGACACCTGTTCGCCCATTATATATACGTATATAGATCGAAAGCACACCGAGGCCTTTGCAAAACCGTGACAATTGCTCGAGCGTATGTATAGATACTGAGGAACGAGACGCGCAGCGGGCGCTCCGTGAAACATGAGTCGCTCAAACAATTGAGAAGATGCCTCCATCCTATACATAATCGTAATCCCAAGAAGTGTGGTATTCATATATTGGATTAACGAGTCGCTCTCTAGCTCGCGCCCCAAGAGTTTGATTCGCGTAAATGTGTGTGTGTGTGTGTGTGTGTGTGTGTGTGTGTGTGTGTGTGTGTGTGTGTTGTGTGTGTGTGTGTGTGTGTGTGTGTGTGTGTGTGTGTGTGTGTGTGTGTGTGTGTGTGTGTGTGTGTGTTTGTGTGTGTTGGTGTGTAAGTTCTCGGATACGATTGGCTGGATAATATATCTCAAAAGATATTTTACGTGACAAGTCATACGAGAAAACATACGAAGAGAAATCACGTTGTGAAAATTAGTGATTCATTTTAGTAACGCAAGGACAGAAATCCGTTGAGAGAATTTTGAACAGCAACATTTGGAAAGAAAAGTAGTGAAAATTGAAAGAAAGATGATTATTTCCACTACTTTCTTCGTAATTCTCTACAACTGTTTAACTATTGAATGCCAGTACAAAATAAAAAACGATCTGAAAATGAATTTCGCTGATTTATATTTGTATAGTGATATTGAGTGAAGAAAATAGAGTGATTCGATCCCAACTTCTTTTCGAAATTCGGAAAATCAAATGAATAATTTACTCTTAAGGGCGAAGAAATATTTCGTCAACTCGTTTACAGAAGTAACCGTGTGATTTTTTTGCTGTTTTAATATTTATCTCCTAATTATATCAATTGCGTTTCGATAAACATAATGATACTCGTACGATACCGACTCTATCAAGATGGAGATATATTTTCGATACATAAACCAGACGATAACATCCATCTGGATAAGATTTTTCCCCCGTTCTAACGCTTTCGCAAAATTCGCAAGTTTCTCAACTGGCAATTTCAACGATCCATGATCCCAACGATCAATTTTGAGCGAGCAAAAATCACGAAGAAGATGCGCGCAGGATAAGATTCGTCTTTATCTGCACGCGTCGATAATTCCCTATTGTTCGCACGCAATCACCGCCGAACAAAGCCTATGTTTGTTCTCGGCGGAGGTCAGAGACAACCCAATTGATTTTTCGGTTCGCGAGTAGAATAAACACGCGTGATATATCCCGAATCGAATGGTTTCGTCGCGTCTTTCACAAGTCCGAAGATTCGCCCAAAGTCGACGCGGAAAAAGCTTATCGCTCGATTCTCAGGCGACGCGTATACCGTGTACTGCGTTACTCGCCCGAGTTGAATGAAAAAAAAAAAGTATCTCGGAGGAATATACTGTTGCGCGTATGATATCTACAACAACGCGCGACGACAGCCGAGATTAAGAGGGTTATGCGACTGTGGAATTTAAAAAAAAATTGTTTCTTTTTTTATTGGCTCGATCGATGTTTAAACTACTCGAGAATATGACGAAGGATAATTTTTTCCCGTACGGATTTAGCAAAATGTTGAAAATAGTAAGAGCTATCGTTTTTTAAAATTCAATATATTTTTGGATGGTGCATTATTGAATTCAATAATACATATCATGAAAACCCCGAAGTCTTGTGATTTGGAAAACTGCAGTGTGCCACGAATTTACTAATTTTTTCGATAAAAAAACTACACATTTGCACACTTAATTAACACGCGATGAGTTTGGTCTTACGAATAAAATTTGAAAATAAAACACGACGCATATGTACTCACCAGGGTAGATTTTTAGGTTCCTGGCCCGGGCGAACGCGACGTCCCGGGGCACCTCGTGCTCGACGACGTACTCGTCGACGGGTCTGCGGCCGTCCACGACCATGGCGGTGCGCGTGCCCTGCACCAGCAGCACCAGCACCAGCACCAGCCAGCGACCAGCGGGGGGCGGCCGGCACATGGCAAGTTGTCATAGTATCCCCGGGCTCCCCGGCACCAGCTCCTCCCTCATCTCTGCACCTGCGCCGCACACACACACACACGATCTTATTGAGTATTGCAATGTTTGAAGAAAAAAGAATCTGGGCGGGACGACATATACGCCCGGTACACTCTTTGATTTTCATATATAGTTAAAAGACTCATTCGTAAGTATCAGTTGCATGGATGAAGGATAGTACCGGATTGGCACTGGAAAATCAGTATGAAATATTTAAAATTTTTATACACCGATAGATAGTGAATATTGCCGTGTATCAAGTTATTCATAATTGCTGTCAAAGAACAAAATTTAAATTAAAAATGATTATTTGGTAGTAAATATTTACCACTGAATAGTAGTTTTTGAGTATTTTAAATTTAGTGAGTACATAATAATAAAAAACTGATGACTATAAGTATAACAAAACGACAAGAAACTCGAAGAATAACGTACTAGAAAGTACTTCTATATATCTCGCAGTTTATTTTGAATTTAGGTTTTGTGTCTATAACATTAGCTTGCCTATTGTGATTTTGGTATAAGTTCTTTCGGTCCGTTCGATATTAAGTATATACTTTTGCTCTTTCAACATATCTGCTTATTCATCTGAGATAGTGCGACAGTTATATTTCTAGTTTCAATTGTAGATATATCAAATTTCAATTGCAACGCATCGTATAGTGTGTAGCATTAAAGATCCGAGTTGAAAACTCCCCGTTAGTGGATAGGCCATCTCGCGCTCATGATCTTTTGTAATATGAGCCCATACTATTTTTATTTTTGTCGAACTTTCGACGATCCGATCACTGATCGCGGCCGGCGATTGTGATACACTGTTTTTTTTGTTCCACGGCATGCGTAAAGAAAAGCGTATATGCAACCGTTGCGACATACCGGGTACTCGTGCGCGACGATCGAACTCGTGCGTGAAATCGCGTTTTACCGCATTTGGATATACTCGCGGGGAAAAAGTGCCGTTTCGCAATGTAAAATGCGCTCGAAATGTATACTGCCTTGACGATCCAGTGTTTGTCCATACTTTGGATTATCGATGAATTACTTTTGTTGCTTTTGAACGGAGACAAAACGCGATTTCACAGACTTTCCCTGGTGCGCGTATTGTCTAACCAGAAGACCACTTGGCATTTGGGTGTCGCACGTGATTTTATTTTCCAGAATTATCAACCGATCTTAGACAATGGTATATACGGAAAGAAGAGAACCATAAGACCGAAGGTATAGATCCATTGTATAGAAATATTACAATATCTACACAGAAAATCGAAACGTTTGCCTATGAATGACTGCATAAATTATCTATTTGAGTAAGGACGAAGCACCTCAAAAAGTTCCAACGAACTCGGAGACCCAAAAATCAATCCGGGTAAGTCCGAAATAGTAATTTTCTTCAATTATTCTATCAATCGTTAACTATCAACTATTTCCAAGTAAAAAATGCATAACCGATAAATGACTTGCTAATAAGTAACTCTTCGCTCTTCGAACAATAAATTGGTATAATATACATATAAATAGTGAAGTAGTTACGGGCGAACCAATCAAAATCTCTATTTCTTGTCGACCGAACAGTTTAGTATCTTCAAAAGGTTACGCAATTATCACTAACGAATCGTATAAATCCACTATCAAACAGTAAATTTCCAGTTATCTCAAATTGTGAGAGGAGACGCGTCGTTTCCCAGACTGCGGGGAAACGCAAGTGTGACAAATCGCTGTTGCAACAAACCGAAATCGCACGAACTCGTTGTCTCGAAGATCGAACTCTCCTTTTTGTTTTTCTTCTCCAACCCACTAAAACGAGGAAGCGTATTATGGAATCTACTGCACGTATAACTTGTTCCTTTAACTGCGCTATACGACCAAACTATAAGTACTACACAGTCGCGCGCACCAAATCCTCGGCTCATAGTGATCTACGAACGGGAGATTTGGATTTACGCCGCAGCAGGCGCGCGCGCGGGGTGAATTGCAGATTGGATCAAGGGATTGTGTATATACGTGCGTGCATGAATCAGACAGGGGGAGGGTCGCGCGCGGCTAGCGCGCCACAGAGCGGGCCAAGGGCGCAATACACACAAAGCCAAGTGTGCACGTATATAGATGCGCGCGTTACACGCGTGTACAGTCGTATAATGCGTGTGTCGAGCTGGCCGCGGCTACGGGAGACAGGCGCCCTGTATACACACACACATGTACACTTACATTTATATATCAGAATAACGTGCGGGGAAATGGGGGTCTTGCGCGCGCGCGCGCGACGTTACACACGGGGGCAATGATAGCTACGCGCCGGATCGTGAGTCAGAGAAAAATAGTGAGAAAGAGCTGCCGTAATGAGGCCCCGGCTCTCCTACATATACACGATGTATCAGTTGTAATTGAGCCGAATTGACCGAGCCCGGCTTTTCTCAGCTCCCGTATCTATCCAATATACACACATACACACACACACACGTCTCACTCTCGGAGGAGGATTATCTCTTTCGGCCGCTGGCGCGAGTCAGTTCTCACGCGAGCACAAAAGTCTTGGCGCGCTCTCGTATCGTGTATTATGTTGTTTGTGACCCCGCTTATCGCACTCACTATGCGCATAAATCCGCCGATACCCCATTATACATACACGACAGCCCGTGTGTGTGTATACGGATGCTTATACAGATCCAGGATATATTTTTGTGCGCGTGTGCGCGCATATACAATATACATATATACTCACGAGCGAGACAATTGTCGGGGGCCCCGTGCGTGCAGCACGTGGAGCGAGCAGCGGGCCCGTCTATATAACTGCGCGCGCGAGCGACTGATGTTATTGTCCGCCGGCGAGCAGCTGCAGCGGGCGCAACTGCCGGGCCAACACTGACATGTATATATGTATATATGTACCAGCAGCAGCACCACCACCACCACTGACGACCACCACACAACGCGCCGCGACAAGTCGTCGCGAGCAACTGCGCCCCGCGATCGGCGAGCGCAAGCGGCTCTTACGGGCGCCGCGCGCACAGTTCACGCAGACGCAAACGCGATCGATAGGTCGGCCGAGAGACTGTAGTTGTGCGCACGTGTATTTGTGAGCGCCTGGTCGCGGGGGACCCATGGGAAGGTCCCGCGATTTTCGCATCTTGATTTCTTGATTTTGGAATGATTTTTCGTGGTATCGACATTGATTCGAAACGAAGTTCATATTGATTCGATACTGTGATAGTTTGAACAGGCGCATTTCATGTGAACTCCTGTGAAAAGTTGCACGCAATAAAATCTCGCGACACTCGAGTGTATATCCATTGATAATGCGGTGAAGATTTCACTGTAACCCACTCAACCGTTTATCCGTACCGACCTGCAGTGTGAATACTCCACTGTGTGGATTTCAGGGGAACAAGACGATATTTCGAATCTAAATGTATGATCATTTTTATAATGTTTACATAGCAATTCCCATAGTACAAAGATAGTTCAACCGTAAATTTCATGTAAAAAACGAGCCTTCCGAACGTTTTTCAATATAAGGTCATTTTTCCCGAAAAATTGTATCAATCTTTTGGACCGACAATTTTTCCCACTCTACGCAAATAAAACGACGCGCTTCCATTGGAAATTTTCCGTTCGAGAAACTCCAACGATTCGTTTGTCAATATTTGATACCTTTTTGGGAGCAATATGCTAATAACCAAATGAACAAGTGTTTTTCCTTTCCTGAAAATGTAGGAGAAAAAAAAACATTCCACACTCACAAAAATAAAGTCTTAGTTCAAGAAGAAAAATCGGTTTGACGCTATGGCAAGAAGATTTCCTCTAGAATTGAGAAGAATAAGAATAAAGATTTCCTCTATTCTTTATTCTAGATGAGTCTGTTCAGTACGAGAATAAATCTTCTTGCTATAGCGTCAAACCAATTTTTCTTCTTGAACCAAGACTTTATTTTTGTGAGTGCAGTATTCAATTTACAACTTTGAAACGAGATCGAATATTGACAATCGATTTGATGGATTCACATCAAGTTCGAGTAAGAAAATTAAACGAACAATAAAAAGGCCCTGATATAGTTTTTGGAAAACGACATATTAAAGATCCAATTGTATCTTTGAATTGGAAGCTGATATTGAAGAACGAATTATTGTTGGGTCATTTTCTACAAGCAATTTTCGTTTAAAATGTATACTCATGTGTATAAAAATTACTTTGGGAATATTGAGAAAATGATCACAAGTATTATCAATAATTGAAACACTGTGTTATCCTCATTGACAATGACCCGTGATGATTTATTGCACTGCTAATACAAGACGATCGACATATTTTAAATTTCATTAAAAACCAGCTCCTCACAGACCCCTATATATATATATTCCATTTGTCATCTCGTGGAATGTTCTTTATTTGTAAATTTAATAATAGAAGTTATTGTTAGGTGGGCGCGGGTACTGCGGACAGCCATGTGTAAAACGACCATCCAGTTTGCCAGACCGGATCAGCGATCCTTGACATTTGTAGTGTATACCTATTGAGAGCTAATAGAGCGCGAAAAGTTACTGCATCAATGGTATTCGTTTTTAGAGAGTGACGATTAACTTGTTTGGTTTTTTTTTCAAGAGTAAAAACAGTAACTACGCATTTGCGTGGAATTTTTGTCCCAACACAATTTTTTTCACACGTTAAAATCACGCCAATTTTCTAAATTTTCACTTATGACAGATCGATTATCGTGGCATAATGCAGGTCTATATTTTATTACCTTCAAGAAATTGAATTACAACGAATTCACGTATAATAAAAAACGTATTTGAAACCTCTCGACCAAATATCTGAAATACGAGATGAAATAAGAAAAAAAGTACATACTCTTTATTAGCTTAATCACATGACAAGTGACTCTTTTACATTCGTTATGAAAAAAACGTTGCCTACTGGGATTATTGTCAGTATGCTTCTCGAAGAGATCCAAAGCTTGAGGGAGATTTTTCATATTTTTGATTGGACATAGGTATTCCGAATTCCGCAGGGGAAGTGAAATGGTCCATATGTCTAATAGGTATTCTTATTCACACTCAAAACATTATTCTTCATTAGTAAAATTTTTGAAAAACGGAAAAACACACATCACACGAAAAACGGATCCTCCGTACGATGGAACAGTGTACATTGTCTGAAGATCAGATCAAGATCAAGAAAAGAGCGCCACCCGAAACCTGTGCATTCGATATAGCACTCGTGTGTGCAGCATACAGCCGACTCGTATGACGATGGACCCTCGAAGTTTTTCTATAACGCTCGAAGAATGCGAGAGAAGAGAAAAGGTGTCATATTGCGAGTTGTGCATGGAAAAAGTGGAAGGCAGTGTATGCATGTATTTTTCGCGCGGCTGCTTGCAGGACGTATATAATACGAGTAAAAGTCTGTCATACTCGGTTGTCTTGAGGATTTTCTATTGTTTTTCGATCGGTCATCACATAGTCAATCATACGATGTCGATGATAGTGAACATTGGTAATCTGATGAATATATATCCGTTAAGCTTCGATTATGATATTATACTTATTTAATATTACGTATCAAGGATATACCCCCGCTGTAATATTCTATTGTCTCCTTATTTCTTATTTTTTGTTTTATTTGACTATGACGAGCAACATATCCACTACATTTTTTAAATATTCATGCGAGAGAAACACTCACACAGTCAATACTACCTCGTGTATTTCTGCAGAATCTCGTTGAAACAAGACTCGTCATCTCTTATCAGCAGTATTTTAATTTATTCTTCTCCAGCTTTCGTGAAAACAGAGATTGGGGGAGAGCATATTCTCGATGATGCAGAAGAAAAGCTATTTTTCTCTCGACAAAATAGTGTTGGAAAGAAGCGAAACTCTGCAGCTATGAGGGCCGATTTAAGTTTCAATTCTTTGGGAATAAGAATATATTCTTGCGAATGAATTTCTTCGCAAATGTGACGTTCGTTGAGCCTGCCGCAACGGTAATAAATTTATCAATTTTCTCGGCAAAATACTCGCTAAATTATGCGAGTAGCTTTTGATAAAGCAACGTTAGCCGTGTATCCTGTAGGAGGCATTGGCAAGTGTGTAACATTGCAACCCACGGCCCCGCACTTCGTTACATGAATTTCATTATAAAAGTCTCAATTCGGAAAAAGTTCTCTATAGAAATGTTGATAGGATCAGCCGCAATGGAAGATTTTTCGGTTTAGCTCGTGCCGCACGACTGACTCAATTTTACCTGTTTAATTACGTATAATTATGTAGATTTGCTTCAGGAAGAAGACTCCTCCTTTATCCTATAGGAGAGTCTGTTTAGCAGCCGAGAAAAAAATCTTCGCTTGTTACGGCTCGTCGAGCCGACTTTTCTTCGTCAACCAAATATCGAATTATGCGGGCGGCGTGTTGAGCTGAACTGAGGAAAAAACGAGACGGACGTTCATGAAAAATTCCGTCGTGTATATAAATCATCGGGAGTTTGGAAAATCGCGACGAAATAACGTAACAACTCATCGTTAAAATGAGTAACGGCGCTGAAAAAAAAAAGAGTCCGAGGAGAAAGGTCCTTGTTTTTTTTTCTCCTCTTTCCGGGCGTTCTAGCGCCTCGTGTTGTATGCCTAACACGTGACGGCGACAAGTTGCAGCTAGTGGGCGTAACTATACCTATAGGTATGTATACGTAAGCTAAGATGTTCACGTTAAAAGGAGCAGCGATACTTGTGTGCGGGTACCGGTTTTTCCGACCAGAGAAATTGCGCCTTCGTGAGTACAATCGGTTCGCGACGCTTTGAACCTTTGCTATATGGTGTATTTTCGCATTTTTACATTTTTTCCTGCTCTCGGAATGCATTTATATATAGATTGGAATTTCTTACGGGACAATTTTATTCTGGTCATTTTCGTTAAAGTAAAATTTCAATTTTTCAACTTTTTATTGTGGGCTGGCAATCGAAGAGACTCGAAGATGAAAGTTTCTCCATAAATTGCGGGGAAACAAAATGTTTTAGTTCAGCCGAGTAAGTAAATTCGTCAGTATTCCAAGAGAGTTGCATTTTTGATCCATTCAACTTATAAATAGATTCATAATTATCCAATGATATAAAAATTTGTATGTTTTAATTAATAATAAAGTTGAGGCTAGATATGGCAATAAATAGTAAATACTTATTCATTAGATTTATTAAATTATATTATAGAATTTTTCCTAACATTAGTATTGGATACAAGTTTCAAGTGTGTGTGAAGTTGGATTCACCAAGAAACGAAATCATTTCAAGTGGATCTAGGACAAAAAATCTGATTATTTTTACATTCTCATATTCACAAATTTTACATGTATCTGAAGGAGGTAAAAGTAATTTTTTTTTTAAATCTTCCCTCTGCCTTTACAAGAAGTGTAGCGAGACACTTGAGCGCGTCAGATTGATCATTAAAAATTATATTATAATGTAATTATGAATAATATTTTATATTTATTTTGCGATAACATGATAAATTATCAATGAATAAAATTTGAGATTGCCCAAGATTGTTCGTTTTTAAATTTCCCTCCATACTAACTGAACGTTTTTCATCTGTCGGTAATCAAGAACCCAGCAGAAGTTATCAAGATACATTAGATGCGCATATATAGATGTATGAGAAGAATTGCTCATTGTGTGACTATAGTGCGTCAAATAGGTCGCTATTTACCGCGTTTCGCTCGAGCGACTTAAGAATCATTGGTTCGCACACATTACACAATGTTGTACGATTTTCTTTTCCAACGTATATGCAAAGTTGTAATGTATTCCAAGTGCTACTAGATCTTTAGATTTCTTACAATAAAAATTCATTGTAAGACGGTGAGCGACTAATTTCGAAATTGTAGATAACCAACTGAAAAACTAGTTCAGTTTTACTCATTTTTAGTTACTCATTTTTAGTTGAATATTTAGTATTAATATCAGCTATGCGATTTCGAGTATTTCAATTTTTCAGGGTAATTGTTTAAAGTCAAAAACATAACAAAGTAATCTTACATTATTTCGTATAGTATTAGTATTTCCTAATACTAATTTTTTACCTCCTCTGGCTTTCCCGAGAATAATGCGGCTTGAAACTTTTTAAAGTGAGATAATCTTTTTCGCACATGCCTAATGAATATCACACCCCATGCTTTGAAGATCCAACACTATTCATTCGAGTAAATTATACCCATTCAAAAAAAAACAATATCGAAAAGTTGTTAGGAACTAAATATTGCAAGCCTCTAGAAGTGCTGGTGGGAATCAGCTATACAAGTAAAATTTTATCTTTTCAAATTTGAAAATGAAATTTTTAATAGTAGATCGTTTAAAATTGCTACTGTCTCCCAGTGTCACTGAGACACGGAATATTCCATGATCTGAAATTCTCATGTCGTCACCCCAATGGCTCGAGCATCATCTCAAAACTAGGCGACAGATTATTTCTGCTGTACCAGATGCGACAGCGCAACGTTCGAATCTGTAGAGTCAACTGATTAGTCGAAGTAGTCGGCGTGGTGCGACCCAACATTAACTTATCACTTCTTATCACTCAAGATTGTCCACTGACGCAACGGCGTGTCATCTAAAATTATTTTTATCCAATAATCAAGCGAGTTAATGTAGTACAGTTGTACATTGGTCGTCTGATCGGCTGAGGAAACTTTTGAAATTTATCATCCAAAGCCGTATAGCCACTGGGAATCGTTCACAAATTTTACATTTCACTATTCCATATATCGTGTGTCGATGTGCAATACACAGGTGAAAACGCGATACGGGAAGCGATAAGGCTGATCGTTAAATGTGTACCGCGTGAAAACCAACACCGCGGCCAACTGAATCACCATTGTAAAATGAGTTTGAATTAAATATTTCGCGTCGAACAGTCCGGCTCCGGTGGCGGGGTCTAATGAGAACCGTATACATATACGGAAAAAAAATGACTCGCCGCAAGAAAAAACGTCAATCGGTGCTCGTGATATACAGTCGTGGAAATAAAAAGTCCGACCGAGCGACGAATTTATCTAACGAACGGAAGGAAATGACCAAGTTCGATCGACAAAGAAAACGCCGAGATACGAGATTCGCGGTCTAAGTTTCTTGTGTATATACGTGTATCATAAAGCTTCGTGTACGATTTGTCACTGCTCCGTCAGTCGATATCACGATTCGACCGAGTGAGAATCGATATTTCTGATATAGTGTTGTACCTTTGATGGATTTACCGTCGACCCAACCGAGTTTTATCATGTAGTGATTTTATTCGCGTACTCAAAATTTTACATCCGATCGTCTGTTGTTGAGGAGGAGAGAAAAAGCCAGTGAATTTCGCAAGTATGATAATGACGAATCCGATGTCGATCGTCATCGTTTTATTAGTGAATTGTTTTGTCATTTCATCGATAGCAAAACCTGAAGGTAAATGAGCATATACACAAGATTATTTTTCAATTGTCAACTCATCGTCACTGTTAGAAACTGGGAGTGAAACATTTTCTTAAGCTCACTAAGAAACCATATCGTATTTTGGTGTCCGATGCCGCTAAAACTTTGGGACGTGGTTCATGGTTACCCATATATAGATAATACTTGCAGAATCTATACGCGAATGACATTTTGTATGTATGAATAATCATTGCATGCCTCAAATCAGTGACGAAAAAGAAAACTACCCCCAAAAGTTTCAGTGGAATTGGAGATGTGACGGTCTTGGTCACTTTTAATGAGTTTAAGTCAAAGTTCTCCGCTACCTGTCACAAATTAAATCTTCAATAACTTATTTGTACGAACTTTATTAACAGGACCTGAGTGCCACGCTAATTATTGTGGATTTAATGCAAAATGTACAGTAGTCGAGGGCAAGAGGGTGTGCTCCTGTCTGTATTTACATCTGGGTGATCCCAAAGTCGGTTGCAATCGTGTCGAGTGTTTGGGTGAGTTATATTGGTATTTTCCATACGCTTCATTTTTTATAAGCAGAAACTGTATTTAAAACAATGCTCCAGTGATTTGGATATCATTATTTTCGTTAGTTGAAACAACAAAACGAGACTTCTATAGAATTAATCTCATTGTTACTCATCATGAATATTCAGTGCTATTTCGAATCATGTCAGCATAAAATGAAATGTTGTCCATAGGGACTGTACATCATTAAAAAAATTTACTTCAACAATAAATTTGTTATTTTTAATCGGATCTTCTTGTATCTAGAATCATTCTCTTCCTACGATAATTACCTAAAGATTGTCCGTAATGAATATTGAGAAATATTCGTTGGTGATATATGAATAGCTAATTGTTCATAAAATTCAATTTGATTCATGAGTAAAATTTGATCAACTAATCATATCCTACCAACAAATATTCTCAATATTCAAAATCGGCGTGTATACTCTCGTGTCGCACGCAATGTTTCTGGAAATAGTTACGCTTGGGATTCTTAATACAAGTACTATCACTTTTCACATTTCGTGTCCGAGGTTGAATACATTACTGATAATTCTTATCGGGCGAATCGAGAAAGAAACGCTACTGAAACAATATAAACATTGAACACGATAAACGAGAACCAACTTGAAATAGAAAAAAATCTCAATCGTCATTATGTTACGAACGACAATGCAACATTGATACAACAGTGTTCCGCATTTTACATGCACTATATACTTATATATTATGAAAACTCATATCTTACGTACTTGTTGCGTGTAATAGTACATTTTGCAACTAAAGCGCCAAGTTTTTTTTCCCCAACTATTCCATTCCCATAGGAAATATACGATTGATAACGTCATCTCGTTAATATTCGCAGTCGACGAGGATTGCAAAGACGACAAGGTCTGTTCGATGAGCCAATGCATGAATCCTTGCTCGCATCTTTGCGGCCCAAAGACTCAATGCGAAACGAGGAACCATCGCGTCTCGTGTACTTGTCTCCCTGGCTACGTTGGCGACCCCATGCTCGGCTGCTCGCCCGACCCCCGTGAGTTGATCCTGCCTTTTCCAAGACACGACATTGATTTTTCACTCTGCAACGTCATTACATCACATTCTTTCCGCCCTCCATTGTTTTCGACGACAGACAGACCCTGCGAGAAGTACCATTGCGGCTCCAATGCCGAGTGCGAGGTGGACGACGTCGGAGCTCCCTTCTGCAAGTGTCTAGAGTCTTACGTGGGCAACGCGACCGAGGGCTGCCACCACCTGTGCGAAACCGACGACGACTGCCCGAGACAGCTTCGTTGCTCGGGCCACAAGTGCGACGATCCCTGCCGCAGGTGCGGCGTCAACGCCCACTGCACCAGCTTCAAACACGTCGCCAAATGCATCTGTCCAAAGGTCGGCTCGCGCGCATCCACGGAATGTCGTGAAAATGGACTAATTTCGATTGTTGTTTCAGAAGCATCACGGCAATCCGAACTTGGAGTGCGTCCAAAACTGCCATGCGAATCGCGATTGCCCGGCCGAGAGACCGGAATGCGTGGCCGACCAAGTTACCAAAGTCAAAGGGTGCGTGAACCCGTGCGAGAAGAATTGCGGCGCACACGCTACCTGCCTGCTGAAAGAGAGCAACAATAAAATCACGACTGTTTGCACCTGCCCCGAGGACAGGACGGGTGATCCCTACTACTATTGCAAGCCAATCGAAGATGGTAAAGTTATTTTATTGCCATTGAATATAGTTCTATCAGCCTTCAGCGCGAGAGGTGATTCGCTTCGAGATGATTGGTGACTTCCTTTGATTTTTTTTTGTGATTTGTTTGAATTTTTCGTCAAATTCTAGACTGAATGGTCCTTGTTTTCAATAGAGCGAATGAAGCTGGAAGGTTTGTCCGTAACCAAATACCCCAAGGGGCTATTCGTTCCAAAATAATACAAAAAATCACGGAAAAAAATCACAAAAAATCACAAGGGATTTCGAAGCGAATATCCCCTCAGCTTCAGCGGGTTGCGAAATTTTCTTGAGAATTCGTTTTCAAATGTACACATGACTTGATAATTTGACTTTTTCAGAATGAAAAAGGCGACGAGCCCCGACGAAACCGTACCTCTCTACCAGAATCGCATTTGTTCGACTATATTTCAAAAATTTTTAGCCAGGCTTGTACGGATTGTATGTTACGTATACATGACGAAGCGAACACACCGATTAGTGCACGTATGTGGAGCAAAGGGCGTGTGTCAATCGGACCGATCCGCAACAACGGGCAAGCGAGCCAAGCCTGGCATTGTCATTGAGCTCAGGCCATCCGAATAACTTTTTCAATCTCAATTATCTACCGTGTCTGTGTGTATGTGTGAGTGTGTATGTGCGCGAAAAGAATGTTTTTGGAAAGAGTAAAAACGTTGTTTGAAGTAAGTTGACTTTTCTTCTAAAGCTTAGCTTCAGTGCTTGGCGTATGTGTGTATAAGACTTACCTTGATTAGTGTCAATAAATTACTTAAAGTAGATTTTTCATTATACCTTATATTCGTGATTCATTTGAATAATGCACTGGACTGTTGTCTTATTGTATCTGATGTTTGAGTAGTTGTATGAACAGTCGGAAATAAATTTCCGACAATTTGGAAGTAATATATAAGCAGACCATAACTCGAGTGGGAGAAAGTGTATTTTTCAAATTTAAACTGTAATTTGAGATTTGAAAAAAAAAGAAACGTTCACCAATGCTCAGTCAGCTCGATACACTCGGAGACGAAGCACGGCCCGGTGCTTGTGACACAGCGGAAGGAAGATTGCAGTATATAGCGTTTGCCGCGTTGCCCTTGCAAGCTCGTATAATTAATGGGCGTCGAGACGCCGGTGCCAACGACGACTAGAGCCAAGGCAAGTTTACGCCTGGCTCGTAATCTCCTGATGCCATACAATAATTCACCGCGGACTCACCCACACTCGTTTCGCTTTGGTTATTCGCATTGCTCCGTACTCGGTTTTCGCCACAACTGAAACGCTTCCAAGATCCATGCTTTATCCAGAACGACAGTATCTCCGTTTTCGCTTTTCTCATTCTATGGTTTTCGAACAGGGTGTTTCGGTGGTGTGGTATGACGATCGTGCTGGATTAGCCGATTCTTCCAAGTTGATGATATATTTCAATAGTAACATGCATATTTATTGTTTCACAGAACTCAGACTTTCTAGTGCTGCTTACAAAAATATTTGTGTTCGACGTAATATTTCAAATTGTTGTCCTAAAATTGTTTGAATATTACATTACGATAAATACTTTGCACGCCATCATGACACATTGTCCGGAATCTTGAGATTATTATTTCGGCCGTTGGTTACGATTTTTCTAATACCTTCATACACTAAGAATATTTACAAGCAACCGCCGGGCCATTGCCATGGATTTTTTCCGGTAACAATGGACATGTGATGTGACCTTCCCTTCGAGGACCAATTGGATGAATTTTTAGGCGCTATTGGTATCTGCATGAAACAAATCCGCTCGAGCCCCAATGAGCATTTATGAGGAATCGTTTAAGGAACTTTCCAAAAACACGTTAGCAGTGGTTGCTAGGAAAATGGACAACGGATTTTGATGGAAATCGAACTCGGTCCTATAAACTACAGTACAATTATATGTTGCGTTCGGTTCCGAAACCTATCAGATCAAAAAAAATCACAAATCAAGTTAGACCAATAACCATATCGAAACCTTCCAAGTCCAATACAACACAATTGAAATTACGCGGCATCGCTGCAAGCAACGCGACAAAAGTACAGTGCTGCGCCATCTGTTTGCCCAAGTGAAAAACGTAATCTCGTCATACTGTACGTCCGACCGTATTTATGTTCTCTTCGTTGTCTCACATATGCTTCTGTCACTATGACTTAAGAGTAAAGTCTTTGGCTGCCTTTACGATGAAACTTCAAGATAATCCTCGTGAAAAAACGTAATTTGAAAATGTCTCTGCGCATTTTCACAAAGTTTTCGCGTCTGCTAAAACATCCGAAGACCGAGCCGTACAGGCTGGCAGACGGTAATATCAACAATGAACAGAGGCATCATCTGTATAAATTATCCGCTGTGTGCATGAGCAACGACGCCACGGACAAAGATGCGCCGTCGAGCGAGCATCGGAGATCAACGGTTGCCGGGGTTGTGGAGCGCTGGTCTCGCCACTTCGAAAAAGAGGGAATTTCCGAACCAATCGAATCTGCCGAGCATATTGCTGCCCATATTTTGGGAATCGCCAAGGTATAATATTATAGTGTGTTTTTTTTTATTAAAGAAAAAAAAATCTAATTTAATTATAGTGTGCTACGACGTAATGTTGGAACGCGAGAATCAAAAAATTTTCATCAAAAATCAAAATTATTTCATCCAATGTTCAAACTATTTTGAAGAGTAAGAAAAAAGTAAAAAAAAACGACACGCAAGACTTTGGAATCAAAAAATTTCTATTCGAAACATTGTATTGAACAAACAGTTTGCTTTATGCATGAGAAATTCAAGTTTTTATAGCATATCAGCAAACTGAAAAAAGTGTTCGAAAATAAAAGCCCGTTGTTTTTGTAAGCACACGATTTTTAATAACTGAATCTAATTTTATTTTTTTTTCCTAGATAACAGACTTGGTCATGCAAAATGACAAACAACTGATCCCAGAGCAATTAGAAAAATTGGACGAACTGTGCGAATGCCGATTGGCAAGGTGAGTCCACTCAGGAAAATTCATTATGAAATAAGGTGAGTTTCAGTGAACATGATATTCCATATTCTCGCAGAATGCCAGTACAATACATAATTGGAGAATGGGATTTCCGAGACATTACATTGAAATTGGAGCCTCCTATTCTCATACCTCGACCCGAAACAGAAATTTTAGTCGACTTTGCTTTGAGAAGGATGGGCACATCGAAAAAAGACATACGTATTCTGGAAATCGGTTGCGGATCCGGTGCAATCTGCTTGTCAATTTTACACTCGAACAATCGCGTAAGCTTCGGTACATAATTTTGCACATCGTTAAAATCACATTGTTTGAACTTATTTGTGATTATTTCGTAGGTAAATGTCACGGCGATCGATGCGAATCCTTATGCGTGTGAATTAACATTGAGAAACGCAAGAGAATTGAAGCTGGAGGATCGTTTAATTGTGTTGAATGCTGCGTTGAAGGAAGATGGCTCGATAGAATCGATGAAAGATAATTCACAAGAAACGTTCGATAAGAACAGATACGACTTTATCATCAGCAATCCCCCATATGTGCCTACAAAGAGAATTTTCAAACTCCAACCAGAAATCACATTGTAAGTTATCTAGAGTTGTTAATCGTAACTTTCCTGTAAACGTATTTGCCCAACGACTGATTGAAACATTTCAGATACGAAGATATGGAGGCACTTGATGGCGGCGAAGATGGCTTGAAAATTATTAAACCCATCTTGAAATTTGCTTCCGAGTCTCTCGAAGCCAAAGGGTTTCTCATCTTGGAAGTAGATTCCGATCATCCTGATAGAATCAAATTCTTGGTTGAAAAGTTTTACTCTGGTAAACTGAAATTCGAGCATGTCCATAAGGATTATTGTAATCGTGATCGTTTTGTAGAAATATCAAAATTGTAAATAGCTCAGCTTAAAAAGTTATCCTTGAGAAACTATGGATATTGTTATGTATAGAATGAATTACTGTTGAAAATTGTCACTGAATTAGTTTTTTCCTAATTTTCTCTCGAAGTCTATGAATCAGTCCCACATTATCTCTTCCCTCTGTATTTTCTCATACTAAAAGCAGTTTTCGAAATAAGTAGTACAAAAGGTCCCATCTAGATAAAAACAAACGGATCCCAAATTAGAGATAAGGTAGGTGTACCCAATATGCGCCAGGACCCAATATGCGCCACCCTTCGTATTTCATATATACGCGCGTCTAGAGCATCGCCGCGGCACATGATCTTGTCGGCAATACTGAATAATGAAGAAAGAAAACATTTTCACCGATCGGAAACCCTCACACCAACTTGTTAGAGCTCGTTTTCTCCATTTTTTCAACAATTTTCATTCTCGATCTAATTTCGCTCAAGTAAGTGCGAATTTTTTTAATACCCTTAAACTGGGCCAAAAAAATCGAGCGACATATCATTCGATTCCTTGACATCCCATCTACATCATCCAATTTTTTTTTCTTTGTATGACCTTTTTATCAATCGTTTCAATAGCTCTTCGTTATTTTTATCAAATGTACCCAATATGCGCCACCTCTATTTTCTTGCTCAAGAAGCTACAATCAACCCATTGATGGTAAATATCCGCCAAACATGGTGGAAAGAAAATTTAGTTCAAGCTCTGGAGCAGGTCAAGAAAGGTGAGATATCGCAGAGGATGGCTTCGACTATATATAAGACACCTCGTCGAACGTTTCAACGATATGTCAAACAAAACATCCGAAAAAAAGGAAAATGAGTCGACCATATGCGTTAGTACAAAACGAAGAATTATGTTGTCGAATTTAACGCTTAGCAGATATTGGCTATCCTATAACGAGAAAAATTTTGAGGTTATGCGTTTATAAGTACTGTCTAGCAAAAAACATCAGACAGAATTTTTCTACCATCATGACAATAGCTAGCCCCAAGTAGGCTCGGACATTTTTTAAATTGAACTCTTCCATTTCAGTGAGAACATCTCAATTATATTTAAAATTACACAAATAAGAATGTTCATCAATTTGAGAGATTAATATTGGAATTAGATGTTGCATAAGTTAATTTTGTTAATTCAAAAACAACGGTTTTTCATGAATTTTAACTGAAAACTTGATTTGATTTAGGTTGTTAGAAGTTCATATAGCCTATGTAATATGGTTTAATCAAAGACAAAATGTATTTTCCAATAGAATTATATCAGAAATATAATTTTTTGTTTGTATTTTATCCATTTCAGACATGCTTCATGCTTCAAATTGGATGAAAAGAAGTATTTTCAGGGTGGCGCCATATTGGGTACACTAAAAATTTTATTCCGAAATTTTTTTTTTTTTTAAACCGCGGTATCTTAGCGTAGAACTGTTCAAATTGAATAAGACTTAGCTCATTTTGTAGGTATTGAGTAGACCTTTCATTTGACACCAATTATGTTAGAAAATATTCATTTGACGCGGTGTAGTGACCTTTCTCGCTTAGGTGGCGCATATTGGGTACAGGTACCTTATTATAATACGAAAGAAGCGTGTGTTGACGGAATTTCTCGGAAGTTATTTCAAGTCGTATCATGGCGTTTAGATTGGAATTAGAGCAGATTCTTAATTTTCAAATTTCAAATATTTTCACCGTTACAATGCTTTCTCCTCGAGAAAGCAAAGTCCTTAATTGATTTCCAATCGTTCGTTTCTCAATTCTCTCATCAACGGAAGAATGCAAAATATGTCGAAGAAAATGAGGAGCGGTTCACTAATTAATGGCAGCCAATTCACAGACTTCATTTTATAAATAAAACCTGCAAACACCCTTACTGTGAAAATGATGAATTTCCATCAATGTTGTCGTTGTATAAATCAAAGTTTTTTTTTTAAATCTTCGCGATAAGTATCAATCCGAATTACAATAGAAGCATCGTATATATATACGTACGTATATATGGAACCCGTACTACGTATCTTTTATAGCATCAGTACTGAATCATCATCAGTTTAGATGTTACGCGGCAACGGAGAGGCGCATTCTCCTAGGTAAGTTAGTTTTACTTTTGTTAATCGTACTAATTATAGGAAATTATCGATAGTTTTGAGATTGTCTTGGGTTTTATTTCACGAAACACCTGTTAAATTAGAGTTTTTGAAGTTATGTATCATCTCTAAAAGTACAGAAACACTTTTGAGATATCCACGCTCTGAAAACGATCACATTTGGCCGTACTATTTTTATAAATTACCCGTTTACCAGTGTACAACGCCAAATCTTCGAAGGCACAACTTTTCGTTTTGCGCAATGATTTCCGATAAACTTTTTCCATGCCGAATGACGCAACAAGTTGGAAAAGGAAAACGTAGAAGTTCGCACAAATCAAAAGTAGCGTTATTGATATATTAGTGTATTTAATTTCAAGAACAGAAAGCCCACTTAACGATTGCTCGATTTTTTCTTGTTCTAGTCGAAAGAGAAGATTCCAGAGGTTGAAAGAATGAATGCATTGTGGATCATTACTTTGCTAGCCAATTGTACCTTTGTCTCATCTTTGTTTATCCCTTATCCCGTTTTCTTTCCTGGTAATTATTCAACAAGTATATACCCTTTCTACAGTTTTCCGATTGAAGCCTATACTTACGTTCAATTTTTTTCTCTCTCGAGATCAAGAGTCGAAACAGATAGAATTCGACGAGTAGAATAATTCTCGTTTCATTTTGAAAATGAGTATAAAAAGGAGTTTTCGAAAGTATCCTTCTTGCTTGTACTCACGCAGGTAATGATTGCAACTACACGCAGTGTGGGATTAATGCCGAATGTATAATATCCGGCGATCGACCGTTCTGCTCCTGTCTTGATAGACACGTTGGAAATCCCTACCACAAATGCGATCGCGTTGAATGTGTTGGTGGGTATACCGTGTATGTGTATGTATTTCTTATTGTATGCCTATACCTAAGCTTACCGATCCTACACGTCATATGCAGAAGAAACTTTATCTGGTACACTTGCATCTAGAGACACAACCTTAGTTTCCTATTTTATTTGCCAATTTTTTATTAGTATCTGATTTTACCAAAATACAGTAGTAACGATTCTGATGCTGAAAAAATTAATCGAAATCCTAATAATGAGTCTTGAATGTACACGAATTTTATAATTCATATAACGTTAGTGATCTCTTTAAATTATCATATATCATCGAATTGGATAAGTCATTCTCTATAGTTTGCATCTTCCATAGTATATTCGATGGTAATAAATATGATATGATTTATGTTTTTCACTAAAAATCATCATTGTCTCCAAGATCAACGCGTATATAGGACCGAAGAAACACTGGGACCTTTTATAATATTGTACATGATTTTTTATTACATGTTGTTCCTTGCAGGCAACCATCACTGCTCGGAAGATCAAATTTGCACGACGAATCAATGCGAGGCTCTTTGTCCCGACCTCTGCGGTACGAATGCCATTTGCGAATCGAGGAACCACGCTGTCTCGTGTACTTGTCCCCCGGGTTTCATCGGCGATGCTTTCGCGAATTGCACACTCGAACCTCGTGAGTGAATTTTAGATGAATCTTGACGCTCTACGTTTAGAATCGAATAGCTGAGTGGTAATACAGTTACGAACAAACCTTTATTCCTTAGGACAAACTATGTCATAATTTTTTTTTAACGTTTACCTCGATGACGGTGACCTGATTCATTATTAAATATCAAACAATTAGATTATAAAATTAATGTTACAATTGAAATTGTCGAACAAATTGAACAGTAATTATTGTACAAATTTTAGAGCTAATCACCTAGATACTCTTTGGCCCACCGTCTGTGAAGAGCGACAACCGCTCCTTAACTCCTCTTAATATAAATTGAATATACGATGGTCGATATGACACTGCCTACGACATAGATTTCAATGCACCCGTCTCGGCGCCACCGTGAGCCTAAACAATAATGAGCATAGACGTAAATTAGAAAAATCATGACAAATACGAATTCGATCAAACATTCGCTTTCATACCGTAAAATTTCACCATATATAAAGATTCAATAGATTGATGACATTTTCTCGTCGTTTTCGCGTGGATGGGGATTTTGGGGACAGAGGCTGTCTGCAGCAAGCCGAACGCGTGCGGCAAAAACGCCAACTGCGAGATGGTGGACGGGGCGGGGAGATGCACGTGCCGAGCCGGCTTCGTGGGCAACGCGAACGAGGGCTGCCGGCACAAGTGTTACACGGACGAAGACTGCCCGTCCTACCTCAGCTGCACCGTCAACGTCAGGTGCGAGAACCCCTGCAAGCGATGCGCCAACGACACCGTGTGCGGAGTCTCCGGGCATCGGGCCCAGTGCGTCAAAGTACAGGTGTGACATTCTGCCTGACAAGTTTCATGATTGCTAAGATAATTCCTTCGCGTTCTTGTAAAATTGCACGATTCCTCGTGACGTTTATATATAGGAAAAAAAGGATTCTTCAAACGGTTTTTTTTCTTTCAAATATTCGGTTCCAAGGGCGCGCTCCTGGAATATTTTGTTGAAGAAGGTGATCCATCTATTCGGACGTAGTCAAGGTGGTGAGAGTGACCGATGATGGTGTTTCAATAGCTCCTAGGATCTTTTGTTGGAAAAAGTGACTACGGGTTTGATTATGGTGTTGCGAGAGTGCGTTTCTTGAATTTTTTGGCATAGATGGTGACATTAGATCCGGATGTCCAGGTCCTAATCAATCGTCACCTTCTTCCACGAATAACAATCAGGAGCGCAGCCTTGGAAACCATTTGTTCCAAATAATTGAAAAAAAAAAATGTTAATGGATCTTCTTATAAAGATCCACATACAATACTATAAAAAATGTTTCATTCAACTTTCCCGTTTTTTATATCAATTTAATTTCAGGAAATCCTTTTGCGTCGGCCGCCTACGGAAGCTATTTTGCAATGTGAAACCGATAGCGACTGCCCATCGGCAAAGCCTCTGTGCAAAATCCAAATGTGCATACATCCATGCGACGGAGCTTGCGGACGTGATACGAAGTGTGGGCTCAAACAGATCGAAAACATCCCCACTGCCATTTGCAGCTGCCTCAAAGATCTGGATGGCAACCAACTCGAGCCTTGTGAAAGGGCTGTTATCGTTGGTATAATTGCATCACGATTAATTTTACAAGAAAATGCTTCTTTGTTAGGTCATTATTGAGAGATTTTGAGACGTATAGAAGATAACGTACATTATAAATTCGATACTCGATCGAATAATATTCGAATAATCATTGAAGAAAAATAATTTCCTGAATTTTTATTATAGATAATTTATATTGTTACAAAATGCTTTGTAAAATATTGATCTTTACATTTTCTCTTTTTGAATTTCCAGTTCCATAGTTCACGAGGACTGAACGTCAACCAATGTATCGAAAGATGTGTTGCTAATCTCTTTTTTGAGGCATATGAGGTACTCCAAGACACATTTAAGAGGAAGAGAGAGAAAGCGTACGTCTGATGAGCATTCGGCTATAGTGTAAAAAATTACAAGTAATGGACAGTATACTGTTTGATTGTTGACTATAGCTAATAGGTGAGAAAATATAGTTTATGTAAATGTATTGATGTTTTTTTAATGAACGAAAATTGACTTCAAATCTTTTCTAGTGTTTAATTATTTTCCTCTTCTTGTAAATACGGGCAGATTTAAGAATCTAGTTTACTATGCTTGTATAGCTGTAAATCGAGATACGATGTACTCCTCGAATGTAGAAAACCGCTGCCAAGTGCCTCAGCAGTATGCTTTCTCAAAGTCTTGCAATTGAACCTCAACTTGCATTAATCACCACTCTTTGAAAAACCAAAATGAACCTCGCAAAATAAAACTCATTTCCTCCACTCCATAGTAACGGTTACTAAGGACGTAAACAACGGTTGCTATGGTAAATATCCGAGCTTCGGTGTTCTTACTTCTTAGTCGTCAACAGTTCCGAAAATTGACCTCCAACAGACTTTTCCCACTCCATAGTAACGGTTGCTAAGGACGTAAACAATGGTTGCTATGGTAAATGTCGGAGCTTCGATATTCTTACTTCTTAGTCATCAACAGTTCCAAAAATGGACTTCAAACTGACTTTTCCCACTCCATAGTTACGGTTGCAAGGGATATAAACACCGGTTGCTAGAGACATCAACAATGGTTTCTACTGGAAATGTCTATTTGATTTTCATAGAATACCATAAATATATAAGCCCAAATGAGCATTTATCATGAATTATTTACTTATCAAAAACACGTTAGCAACGGTTGCCATGGAAATAAACAACGGATGTTGCTGAACACCGAACTCAGTTCACATCTTCCGGAGACCGACCTGTGTGCAAAATTTCAGGACGATCGGACTATTCCTTCGAAAGTTAGCGTACGACAAAAAAAGAGTGCACGTATACGTACGTACATACATACAGACATTTTGGGATTCCCATGTTTTTCGACCCGTAGATTACGAAAATCGAGGTCCCGAAGTCCGATTCGATGGGTTGATTTTCACCCCATTACAATAAAAATAGAAAAAAATTATTGAGTGTCTGTTTATAATTTTTTATTAAAACCATTTTGTTCGTGAGATCTAATTCACATTGTATTGGACTTTCGTCCAATGACTCATCCAATCATCCTTTCCCGCGTAGCCCAAATAAAACACTAACTCCAATCCTAATACTTTTGAATTTATTATTGCAAAAGCCGATTATCCGAGGATGGACTGTAATGTTGCGACATGTCATACGTCTTCAATTTGAGAGCTATATATGAGTTACATAAATTATTTGGAGCAGCGAACTTGAAGTATTGGGAAGTCAAGTCGCCATCCCCTCTCCGCTACTCAAGCCAATATGGCCGATGAGTTGGTGAATGATGCATTGAAGTAGATGGGAGCTGCTCAATAATCGTTAATTATATATATAACTAATGAGTTTGCTGAGTTTTTCACGAGGTCAGTATAATATTACATCATGTAAGAATACTGTGCAGTGGATGATTGTGGCAGAGAAGTCAGTGGACACGTCAATATTCCTTCGAGATGTGTTCTGTTCTGTGCGTCCGCTTTGTTTACGTGTGTGATTACACGAATTTTGACGTGTTCGAAGCTTCGGAGAGAGCACCAGAGGTAAAAAAATAATAATACTGGATGAAAATATGCTATTGAAGTTGGAGAAAAGAGGATATACTCCCAGGTCCAAGTGTGAATTGGGTCGTTGGTTTGGATAACCTAAAAAATCTTTCAAACACGTATTTGTAAGCATGTGTTACTCTTTTCTCCAACTTTAAGAGCATATTTTTATTCAGTATTATTATTTTTACCGCTGGCACTGTCTACCAAGCTTCAAACACGTCAAAATTCGTGTAATCACACACGTAAACAAAGCGGACGCACAGAACAGAACACATCTCGAAGGAATATTGACGTGTCCACTGACTGATCTGCCACAATTATCCACTGCTCAGTATTCTTACATGATATATTTTCATACTAACCTCGGGAAAAACTCAGCAGACTCGTTAGTCTCAATACAATTAATGATTATTGAGCAGCTCCCATCCACTTCAATGTATCATCCACCAACTCATCGGCCATATTGGCTTGAGTAGCGGAGAGGGGATGGCGACTTGACTTCCCAATAGTCCGACTGCACTCAACAACGTTGGTGGAGTAGATGATAAAGATTGAATATCAAATAGAGGAAGTGTTGTTTGTCCAATATCTGTAGCCATTGAGCTGGTTGAAAAGTTTAAATGTATGTTCGTAAGAACGTGATAACTCTGCATTGTAGGATTTGGTAAATTACATTCCTTTAAGGTGAAGTCCGTTCTGTGGGAAGGAAAATTAACAAAATATACCAGCATGGAACAAATATCTCAGTAAACAATGATATAATCAAGCGATACTAAAAATAATCTGAAGTGAGAAATTTTCACGTTCTTGTGTTTACTCACTTTGAAAAACCCGGGATAGTGCTGCTTATTATGTCATCAGCCGAGTACTTTCTCGTAAAATGAAATTTACCCCCTGAGAAGTTGATTGGTAGGGAAAGAGCCTTCAAGACTATTCGACCTTTGATCAAATCAAACTGTAGTCCCACTAAAACGTGACCCTTCGGTACGTCTATATCTTGCAGTTCAATTCCTCTTTGTTGCCAATGGATTTTTATGAAGTGCGAAGGGTTATATAGATTTGCTAAGTCAAAATCAGATAAAAGTGTATTATCGTAGGATTCATAGACAGATGTTGAGAGATTTCAATATTTATTCCTCACCTTCGTCAATTGTTTTCCATGAAACACTAGAAGACTCTATAGAATTTGAATTTGTTAACTGCCCTTGTTGTATTTCGAAGAAAATGATACCATCCTTTTTTACCAATCGAACGCCTGTCATAACACTATCAAAATTATATTAAAAACCCGCTGTTAACTGCATTTAACTGCATTAAAAGTGTGATTTCTCAAATACGCTCTGTGTGGAAATTATAATGCCATAAGAGATATTTCCCGCTAATGGAAGATGAACCTCAAATTATTCGACCGCTATTGTGTAGCAATGTATAGAGATATAAGAAATGGTTACCAGGGATGTCAACAATTGTTGCGATGGTAAATACGAATATTCTGTGTTTTCTGTGCTCAAAAGTACTGGAATGAAACTTCAACTCTATTTTTATCTCTTAGCAACGTTGTTAGAAGCATCAACAACAATTACTATGGAAAAAACAACGTGCATTTACGGCGAGTTGAAGACAACTTCCCAAAAACACGTTGGCAACGGTTGCTATAGTAAAATAAACAACAGATTTTGCTGAACAACGAACTCGGGTTACAATTTTCCATGACTAAATTAGTGTGCAAAATTTCCGAAAGATCGTACAATTTCTTGAGAGTTATCGCGCGTGGAAAACAGCGTTACATACACCCGTACGTACGTAGATACAGATATTTTTGGGATTCCATGTTTTCCGACCCATACATTACGGAAATCGCGGTCCCGTAGTCCAATTCAAAAGTTCGATTTTTGCCCCATCGCAAGCTTTCCCTTTGAGAAAGCAAAAGCAACTTTGGGATATTCTACTCACTAATTATCGGATACATCAGCATAAACAGGTTTAGCATAAAAAAAGCGTTCCGTACGTCGAGAATCTATCCTATTGTACTCTTTGTTATAATCATTGGTGCAAGTACAGACATCACATTTGACAATATTGAATATACCATCAATTTTATGATACAATTTGGTAGATCCCTCTCTATGACAGTTTTCTTTTTTCGAACCGTAGATTTTGTTATTCTTTTTACTTGTTGGGCTCGACGAGATCAGTTCAACAATGTCATACAGTCGATTTTTATTTAATATCTAAATTTAAAAGAATCGAGTTCAGATTATAAATTCAATATAACTTTATCTCATACTTAAATAAAATAGTGTAATGAACATTTACCGAATAACAAATATGCACATTAGTGAAGATGTCCATATCAACTTCAGCTTTACAGTCCCACAATGAACCGGAACTATCACCATCTACGATTCACATTTTCCAGTTTATAAAATTGGACTTAAGTCATGAAATGTTTTATTTGTTTATTTAAAATTCTTTTAGAGCTAAAAGTCTCACATATATTCATTCACCAACTCACCCGAGCTCCAATATCGAGGGTTCAATGTACCACACTCGTTCCTACATTCATCATTATTATCTATGTCTGCCTCATTTCGGATATTTATTCTGAACACATTGTTGAGCTTCGTATATGTAACGTCTGTAGAGTGCACAAAAATCGACATGATAAATTCAGATATCAGAGTAGATTAATTTACCTTCTACATGATTTGAAGGGTCACAGCGCCAGATGTCACGAGATGCTTCTTTTAGAAGTCCAGCATAAGTTTCCATTATTGAAGTGTACTTCTCATTTAGTTCTTCATTCATTATTTCCACATCAGGCCTAAAATTTTCTTTATACAAAACAAAAAAATTCAATTGTGATCTATAAGAAATACACTGATATAAAAGTACAGGAAAGAATACTATAGATTAAAAAGGCCGAAAGTCGCTACAACTATTTCATATTTCCAATATTTACACAAGGAATCTTTAAAAATCTTATATTGTTTGAGTTACTAGTGAACCCAACCGGATTTTTCTTCAAGTGTACAATAAAAAAATCGCTCATATTTTTACGTGATCTAACCTTGAGTGAGGTTTTTAAGGATTTCTGATGATATTTGTATTGCCATAAAAGCCTTTGTTTCCGCAGCTGCAATGAGCATCAAATAGTCTAGAATATATTTTTGAGCAGATTTCATCTCATTTCCATTTGAGCAAGTATCTAGAAATCCCCTCTATATGAAGAAATTGAAAATAGATTCAGAAAGCCTTTCGTGAATAAGTTCAATGTTTGTCTTGAGAAAATCGATCAATTAAAATTTGTTTTGATTTCCTCGTATAAAATAATCATTTTCAACTACAACTTATAATCACTAAACGACATAGCGGCTATTTACCTGAAATCTTTGTTGTAAACTTTTGAAAATACTATATTCGTCTTTCGCAATTACGAGTTCATAGATCGAACGAACAAGACCCATTGGCCTGTTGACGTCATTGGACAAAGTACTTCTCGCTTCCAATTTCATCTTTTCGTAAGAACCATCATGTGAATGAGATACAATCGATTTATTGTATTTGGCCATGTCCTTATAAAGATGTTCTATCTTAGATATAAGTTTATCCACTTCAATATAATTTTCTTCTGCTTTCACTCTCTCAGTTGGTTCAGGGAACCTCGCTCTCAAGTTTGATTTTCTATCAAGTGAATATTTATCTCGAATTGATTGACTAGGAGACAGCATTTTCTTTCCCATAGCGATGCTTTCAATTGCAATACTTTGAGAAAGCATATTGCTGAGGCACTTGGCAGCGGTTTTCACATATACTTGGTGCTGTTAAAGTATGCATCGATAAGTAGATATAAAAGTCTACTCAAAACAAGTTGTTCAACTTTTTAGAAAGATTCATCAATGATAGCACTGTTCAAACGCCAACCATTAAGGGGATCTTGTCATGTGCTATGGATTGACCTTGGATTTCGCAAATTCGTTGGCATTTCAACAGTTTTGAATATTTTCCGATCAAAATTTGAGGGATTTATGACAAGGAGGTCTTGAATGTGGGAAGACAAAAACATTTCCACATAATCAAAAAATATTACAAAATAAAGTTCCCGATTTTGCCGTTGGCGCTGCGATCCCAGCGCGCCAAACATGTTTTTCGCCCACAGGAAGAGTATCAATACGTTCAAGTGACTTTTGACGGTCTTCCCACGATATACGTTACCTTAGGAACGATGTGACAACAAGAAGTTTAACAGAGTTCCCTTCAAAATTGATTCAACGCGAACGAATTTCGCTGAGCGTTAATTTTTGAATTTTCTTGGTAGAACGGAGGATAAAACAGAGCAAAGAGCTGAAAATCGGGGAAAGGAGTATGAAAAAACCAGCAGATAAAAGGGAGACGGGCGGCTTTTCCGGCCAGAGCCCAGAGATGTGAACCGCAGGTAGGCACACGTGTTCACAAGATCCGCACGCTTCTCCCGGCTCTCGAGCCTGCCGCTCGAAGGGTCGAGCAAGCACCGTCACCTCGTAACGAAGGACTTGTGAAATTTACGTACCGATTTCGCACTTCTTTTTTGCTCTTAAAATCGATATATAGACAAAAATTGATAATAAAATTAATGGTTTTATCGGTATAAGATCCCAGAAATTCAATTGCCTTTAAAATAAAAAAAGATTCAAGTCGATACCTTGATTTGTTTTTGAGCTAGGATTCCCACCAGTTTAAAAAAAGTCATTTCAAGATAAACGCGTTTAAAGATTTGGTTAACCATAACAATAACGTTAGTCATAGATTCCATTATTATGCTATATTTTTTTAAAAAATAATATTTCGGTCACACGCTTTTGGGGGTATATTCTACACATTATAAGGTAGCAAAATCAGCAAAAAAAAATCGAATTTTTGAAATTGCTTGATGAGAACCTCCCCTTAAATATAAAAGGTAATGAGAATTCTGGTCATAAGAAATGATCAACATGTGAAAATATATAATCGTCTAAGAAAACAACGATCGGTGACATTGTTGAAGCACGGTATGTGGAAAAAATTGTCCGCTTATTATTTTTACGAAAAATGTAAAATTTCTGGTTGAATCATGAACAAAAAACCCATTACACTCGTAGAAATACCAGTTTTGCATCTCCAGACAATCGGGGAAAAGTCTCAAATAAATGAAATAGAAGTAAAGTTTGTATTTCTTGACTCCAAAATTCGGCTGATATTTAGTCAGTCTATAGCGTGATCTGACAGAGTCAAGTTGAATACTTCCCATGGAATATTAAATCTATCGCGTAGTGAGAATAAATAATCTTACAGACTCAAGGTAATCATTTTTGATAGCACTTTCAAACCGGCACTCCTGAAAATTGAGATTAAATATTGGGAAGAAGCTTTATTCCGTTACTCAAAACACGTGTTATCCTTTCTAAGACTAGTCGTTCAAATGTGACTATTTATATTTGTAACAATTCGTTATCTACGTTATCTACAGTTTCATTGCCTGATAAAAATTGGATTTTAATATTTTTCCAATGAAAAAATAAGGCTCGCAAGATGAATAATTCATTGAGCCGATTCAGCGCTATGCTGTTGGCCAACCTGTTCTTCGTATCGGCCAGAACATACGTGTATCAAGAAGGTATGTTTAGCCATGACAGCTGTGAGCGTTTATACCATTGTCAATCCTCGTGATTTGTGATATTATTTTAGGATAAGAATGCATGTGTGTTGAAGCACTGTCCAAATCTCCACAACCAAATCCTTATCGATTATAAATAGATTACATGGGCTCAATTTTTAGTTCAAATCCCAATTCTATAGATATTTATGTCGATTTGTTAGTAAAATTTTCGAATGAGGGAATCTCGAATTTCCAAAGATGATTTTCTTCACTCGCCAGGAGACCACTTGGGATATAGGTCTCTCATCTCGCTGAAACTGTTGCAGATACGGTTTATGTTTATCCAAACAGATAATATATGCAGTCATTCGTCTGCTAACGGTTCGATTCACCGGAGAAGATGTTATCGTTAACACAAAGAATATGTATATGGATACGAGAGACATTTCGTACGAATGCAAATATCATCTGTCTGGGTAGCAAAAACTACCTCCATTCCAGTGGAATTGGTGACCCAAATGTCAGTTGGACTCCTGGTCGGTCGATTTCTTCAAATGATCGACTCATCGTGATGAAAAAGATATGGACAAGTAGACATTTATTTTTCTTTTCTTTTTTTTTTCACCACAACAAGAGTGGTTTTCACTATCGCAAAATAGCTCAAGGAGTTCGGCTCTTCACGCATATGATGGATGGATTATTTATCTTATATTCATTACTAACATATAGAGGTCATCAATAATGATGAGATAAGGTTCAGTCATTGGAAGTGACCCTAAGTTCAGACCTCTCTGAGAAAACAAATAAATGAAGAATTTCCATAACACTCCGAACTAATTACTAAAATATATAAAGAAAAATAGATCTATAACTGCAACACAAAATGAATACGATGTGAATTATGAAAATGATGAGTAACGATTTACAATGTTCGATAGGGATCAATTGCAATAGCCAACAGTGTGGAATCAACGCGAGGTGTATAATGGTCGAGAATCAACCGATCTGCATCTGTACTGAATCATACACGGGAAATCCCAGAGTCGCGTGTGATCCTATTGAATGTGTGAGTAAGTGTCAATTTCCTCGTAATTTTTCTTACATTCGTTAGCTCATTCCATTCGTGTTCCTTCAACGGGTCGAAACATTTCTAATTCGATTATATAGAATTTATGAATTCTTCATGAGACGTCTCATGGGACGAATTTATAATTTTCAGATAATCAAGATTGCAGTGAACGAGGTAAATTTTGTTTTGAAAATCAATGCAAAGATGACTGCTCGCACCTGTGTGGTCCAAATGCAATTTGCGAAACGAAAAACAACGTGATCGCGTGTATTTGCCATCTAGGCTACTTTGGCGATGCTTTCCGAGGCTGCACTCCCAGCAATCGTAAGAACAATTGTTAATCTCCAACTCAGCATTTTCGGGGAAAACGTATGGGAATTTCGACGATAAGCACGCGACAAAGCAAATGTGTCGGGCATAAAATGCAAATATTCGACGAGTTCCACAAGGCACCGGTGCAATTTTTTGTCCCAGCGTAATTTTTCCCTGCTTTGAAACCACTTGTCAAACATTTTGCTCGGTTTATGTTGGTAAAACAACGCTTGTGACGAAAATTGCATGTGATACAGGAAACAGGGCATTTTTACCTTCATATCCTCATGAATATGTTATACCTAGCAGATAGCGATTACTTTGATTCTATGCGCCGTGGTACATTTTTTCCAATGATTCAGAAAAAACAAATTTTGAAATTCGCTGAAAAAATTGCTTCTCAATGAGTACGCGCACTATCCAAGAAAAATGACCGTACACTGCCCGGTCAATCACCTCGGTACAAAAATATCAGACGCGAGTGGAGTGTCTGTCATCAATATTATGGCGAACGAATGAAAAATCGATGGCTCGCGCGTGCAGTTACAGCTTGCCGAGAGAACGTTTGCGGTGCCAAGGCGGTGTGCATCGCCGGGAGCAACGGGTCGGGCAAGTGCGAGTGCTTAGCCGGCTTCGTCGGCAACGCTCTCGAGGGCTGCCACCCCGAGTGCCGCTCCGACGACGACTGCCCGACGCATCTCTACTGCTCGCCGTCCACTCACAAGTGCGACAGTCCGTGCGGCAAGTGCGGACCCAATACCATTTGCGGCGTGGCCAGGCACGAGGCTCGCTGCACTTGCGACAAGGTCGATGTTTTCAAATTTTCTACAATCGGGACTGTACTCGCGATCGGCATTACGCCAGCTACCTTCGCTGGTGGTAGCACTATATTGTGATAAATGAACGGGCCAATGTTTCGGTACATCCAAAATTGTCGAAATAATCGCTACATGTCGAAATTGTTAGTTTTGTTGATAACTATATGATAGAAATCACCACGAATACTTTCCTTTCTGACAACTGAATCGATGTAGTTGATGTCATTGTCAATTTTCTACAGCTTATAAAAACCGTTCGGGTGACATAGAAGAATGGCATGGAAAAATAACTTTTGTTTTTATTCAGATCAGAAAATGACGTTGTGAAAGTGGGTCAATTTCCAGACATCACCGGGTACGGATAAAAAAATGTTAACCCCTTAATACCAATTACTAAGTATATTGGCCCTCAAAGATATACGCCAGCAGAATTCATTCGAACCATAAAGGGTCTACAGGACCACACGACAATAACGCGTTTTCACGCTGGCATTAAATCAACGTAAGAATAAAAGGAAAGAGCAATAAAAAATAAAAGAAACACACTAACTCGTGGGTAGAATCATCGAGGTGATCCGAGGATTGGATGCGTCCCGGAATACTTGAGCCACAACGACTGTCCCGGGCGCAAGGCTCTCTGCAGGAACAACGAGTGCGTGGACCCGTGCGACGGAGCTTGCGGCGCTTACGCCAACTGCGACCTCGTGAACATTGAAAACGTCCCGACCGCCGTGTGCAGCTGCTCCGTCGGCAGCAGCGGCGATCCTCTGACCGAGTGCTTCGGCGTCTTGGACAGTATGTAATTTGGTAACATCCCGTCAGAGTTGTTGAGCTACTCATTTTTTTATTGTTTTACAGATTAGAATCGCGCGCGAGGGATACACGAATAGCCGAATCACTGTGCCTCATTTGGGAAAGACGAAAAGCGCCCAGTCAACGCAGGTGGTGATTGAATCAAACGGATGTCTAGTCTTGGGAATCCAAGAATAGCCTTGATGCACACATGTGTTTGATAAAGTTGTAGCTAATTCTTTATTGTATACCCACGAAAAAATGAGTTTGTGAATAATTCATTTTGTCTTACACTTATACGACAAACCTTGATGTTATAGAAATTCTTATTTGAAGGTGCTCTCCAGAACTGCAGTCCAATTGTTACTTCGGTGATCAACTAAATTCTAACGACATTTTAACAACCCTAATATTGTATTTCATCTTTTACGATTATCTTTTTAAATATACTTCTAATAAAAAAAAATCACTCCTGGATAGACCCAGAAACATTATGCATCTATCCGCATGAAATATGTTGTATATCACATGTAACTTCTATCCGACGAACATTCAAATATTTCTAACAAATCTTTCAGCAGCCGATTGAGTCACGAATATTTTGATTTCACGTCACTATTTCAATACGAGTGCAGACAGAAAAAAATCTCAAATCATATATTCATCGATATCGATGATTTTTTCTTCACCACCTTAATTTGAAGAATCCCGAGATACGTATACATTTATTCAGCGTTGTATTTTTTGTTGTATTATAATTTTTTAAATACACCTGCCGACTGGATGTTAGGAATTTTTCATTTCTATACATATGCAAGCTTATATGAGCAAAAATTCGGATTCCCGAAGATTCAACGGATGAAGACTGAAATCAGTCGAATCTAGTATACTGGTGAGAAAGAGATAGAGGAAAAGAAGCCGAACGTAGTGCTACTTTTTGTAAGAAGCGTCGAGGCATTCCGATCACCGTCACGTAAGTATATACACGCGAGGATAAAAAAAAAGAGCAACACGCTTATAGTTCGACATTCGAAAATACCATAGAAAGCACACCGAGCTCGCTATAGATATTCCGCATTGTTTGCCGGAAAACACCTACCTTGATCGCGCGCATTCGAGCCCCCCGTGAAAATCACGCCGAACGAAAAAACTTGGGCTCTCTCGGGGGATTCCGAGAACTCGCGCGCGACAAGGACGACGGGGATTTATCATACACGGGCACGCAGGCGCGTGCTCTAAAAATCTTTCGTACATACACGCACGCGCGCGCGCGCAAACAAATACGGGGGGGCAATATCGAGTAAACAAAAATCAGGGCCGCGCGTGGGTGGCGTGGAAAAGGAAAGAAAAAAAAGGTGCGCTGGAAAAGATTTTAGCGCGCCGCGGGAGGGGGGACGGGGAGATGGACGCACGTGCGCGCTCCCGTCCATATACTCGTGGGTCCAGTTTGTCGCAGTCGAAGGAGCGAGCCAGTCGCGGGCGCATCTCGTATAGACCCAAGCATACACACGTACGGGCCCCGGGCTGCTGCGAACAGCGAGGCCAACTCAGCTGAAGGTGGGCAACGCGTATTTGTACATATACCTCGGCTCTTTCGAGATCTGATCTGAGTAAGTGGAAATTCGCTGGGTGACAGAGCTGCGACGTAATATGATCGGGAACGAGTTTTTCACTTTGTATATTGTGGAAAATCCACTGTAGCAATATTAATTCGTTCATCATCCCACGGCAGCTCTTTCAATTTCATACACCGCGATCGACTGACTGCACTATCGCATCAGAACGTTGACAATTCGACGGTGTTTTTTGCCTCGGGGAAAATAGCGATCGGCAGTCATGTGCATTGGATAGTCTTCCCCGAACGAAATAAGCTCTCGGCTCCGTCGAAGTAGTAACGGGCCAACGTGGCCAGACGGCGCGCTAGTTAAACGATTCTCGCTTGGACCTGACGATTCAATCGGTACGAGTGTATATAGCATATGAAATTTTTCCCCGCGCTCTTGAAACCTTGCCATACGTGAGAATGCGACTGCGCAAGTGCGGTTGCGGACGAATTTTTGAGTGGTCCACAGTGATTATCCACTCGAGTTCTGTGATATTTGATAATTTCACTTTTAACCACGAAATCAAAGTGAGAGAAACGTTCGAACAATGATATATCGTTCGACCCAAACGAGCAACCCAAAAATCCATCCTCACCTGCAATCAGATTGAAATGTGAATTTCAACCGCAAGGATTCAAGAGAGTATTCTTGTTATTAATTAACCTTGTCCGCGTATCGGATTCGCGCGAAAACAGAGTATGATTTAGTCCCTTTCAAATCGGCCGAAACTATGTCCAAGATGAGTGACCAGAGAAACCGATTAATCCACGTGGCGAGGATCACGTGCTCGTTACAATTCGTGTTTATACGCGTTTTTTTCTTCGCATCGGTAATCATCATATATACGAGTCCACGGCCGAGTCTAGGAAGAATCCACCTCGGCGTGTGAGTATGCTAATTCCCGATCAAAATTATAGAGTAGAACCAGTCGCGGGGCCGCTCGTGCGATTCCACGCGTGCCCCGGCTCATAGAACCGATCCAATCTGTAAAAGCAAAAAATTGATTCTCCGTCGATGAATATATCCTCGCCGACTGCGCGCGTCTACGCGTGGGTATATAGAGTTTCTCGAAAACACACGAGCTGGGAAAAACTCGAAAAAATTAATAGGCGTGAGGCGGGAGATGCGAGACGTCGATCTGGACTATTTCGAATGGATATACAGTGACTTAACTTCCTGTTTTCGTCGGGCAATAATGGGAGCATAATCAAACGCGCCTCATAAACCATATCGGCCCGCGAATGCGTTTATTATTATTTTCCTTCCTATCGGCTTTAATTGACGGTTGAGATGCGGCCAACATACCCACGCTCCCCTTTTTCCATTCTTCGTTACGCGGCGTACGCTCGCGCGGTTTTGAGAAACCGCGTTAACTCCGAGGGGCAACCGAATACTCGAAGATTGTGAATTAATTTCTTGTTAGCGGAGAGGAAGAAAAAAAAGGAAAAATTAGCTGTTTTTATACCGATCGATTGATTTTTCTCGTCAGGTTATAATAGTCTCGTGTGTGTGTGTGTGTTTTTTTCAGCACAAAAAGTCACACGACAAACGAACGAAAGATGAAGCCAATGCGGACGGCCGTTCTGCTGGTGGCTCTCCTGGCCACATCGGCGATGGCGATGCAACACCAAATCTACTACCAGCCTCGAGTTCTAACTGCCGGTGAGAGACTAATGATGATTTGTGTATACTTTTTTTTCACGCTTTACCTGTGTGATCATCTCGCTACAATATTAAATGTCAACCGCGTTCCACACATTCGATGAAATTCAATCGGTCGCAAATCGTCTTGTAATCGATAGTTATTCAGTCAGTGATGGACTCGTATTGAATTTAAGAAAGATCAATAATCTTAACTCGCGAAGAAGTCGAATTTCTCATGATCACTGCCGGGGTTATTTTGGCTTTATTCAACAGTCCGTGTTTTTTTTTCAATGCGAAGATTGTCGCTTTACACATTGTAAACACAAATCGATATTGCATGTAACGATCGATCAGTACTCTCTGATGATCAGCTGAGATTTGTATTAACGTTGTCATTTCAACTTATGGCTCAAAATGTTTTATTTCGGAAAAGCCGATTTTTTTGCGGCGTCAGATAAACTTTTCATAAATTGGACAAAAGGTCTGTATTTGAGAGCCAATCCAGTGGAACATATTTATACTTTTCATTGTCGACTCAAGCCTCAAATTTATAATTTGTTTTTTCCTCTCAAACCGAAATCTGTTCGGTAGAACTTGGTAGCCGAACCATCGCATCCGATTCGCAGCGAGCAAATTCGACCCTTTTGAAAAATAGTTTTTCCAGAGTGTAAGTTTGAAAAACAGCGAGAGCTCACATATCTCGGGACAAATTTACCCTCTATAAAAAATCGGATGAAAATCGCGCGCTGCCATCTCGGGAAGCAAACGCTCGTGAATTTTGGAAAGATCGAACGACCTTTCGGATGCCGTTAGTCATTCGAACGCATTGTTGTTGATACGTGATTTTATACAAGACTGCGTCGACTACTGACAGTTCGAAAAATTAATTCAGCCTCCGAAGGTCGGGACACGCGTAAATAGAAAAAATATATAGGAAAAACCAGTAACCATTTCGAAATGTAAATCGACCAACACGACACACATGGTATACCAGACACCTCCGAACGTATTTTCGTCGCCGTCAAAACATCCATCCGGACTATAGTGAGCAGACAGCGATCAGCTGCGCTCTCGTATCATCGGATCGATCAATCAATCGCTCGTCGTGATCGGATCTCGACGACAAGGCTCGTATACATAGATATAAATATATACAGCTGAATCACGTACTCTCGAGACGTATACGTATCCTTCAATTTCCTCGACGCGTCGAGCCAATCGTCTCATTGTTTTCCCATAATTCAATCGGATTGCACCGACGCGGCTTCTCGCTTTACGCAATTTACAATGGCGCCCAACGCGGCTGTTCGCCGCGTGTGTATTTTTACGATCATCCCACACGTACGCCGCCCATCGATCAATGAACATATATATTTACGCAGGCTCTCGCCGCGCGGATGTGCATCAATTACACCAACGGCCAGTTCGAATTGTACTCTCGTGTGTCTGTACTAGGTATACGCGCGCGTGAATTGGGCCTTATACAATCGGACGTCGCGCGTTAAATCCACGCGCTCCGCGGCTCACTCAGGCTCTCGCCGATGATTGATGCGGGCAATACACGACTTTGACGCCAGATATTCGACGTTACGAAAGTTGGCATGGGGATCCTTGTCACGTGGAATTTCATTGATCTGCTCTCGTGCGAAAGGAACACGAGAGGGAGGAAGATATATATGCCGTCGTTGCCCGCCTGCGAAGACGTTTTTTCCGACAAAGACATCGAATTCGATGTACACTTCGGCATGAACTTGAATCTTTCCAAAATAAGAAAAAGTCGATTGGTATACATCGATATTATGGTCAATTGGGAGATTAAAATGTCGAGTATTTTGCATATTGAAGTTGATGAGTATGGTTATGGAAAAAAACTGGAGAAATTGAAAATATTATTCGCACCTTAGATTTCAAATTAGTTATTAATTGAAATCAATAGATACGAGCTTACGTTAAACGTATACATAAAATCCAATGATGATATTTCTGAGCTCGTAGTTTGAATCTTGCTATAAAAATCTCAAGACGAAAGACGTGATTCACAGTGTTTTGATTGAGCTCTAGCTCAATTAAAATCGTGTGCCACTGACTTTGTACATTCGTTTGGCGTAATCGAGTGAATTCATGATGTAACGATCGAATTGAAAGGCTATAACGAGTATGTGATTATGAGTTATGATCATTCGATTCGGCTCGGAAAAAAATTACCGTGAAAAATCTCGCGATATTAAAAGACGATCTTTTCCGCATACGAAATTCCTAAATGTATGACATGGTTCTTCGTCAACCACTCGAATAGTCTATAACTGTGATAGTAAAAGAAATATGATTTGCTGTTTGTTCCACTGAAATATACCGCACGATGTACCGTTTCTTTCGACGTCGCGACTATTATCTGCATCACAGCCGACAACTGTCTGCGGGGAGAATCAATTTATGCGCGAACGACTTTTTTTTTTGTCTCGACGGACCACTGATAGGTAGAATCGGCAGTTGCTTTTACATTTTTCAACCAGTCGAAACACGAGAATCACGAAAACAAACGTCGATGGAATCCCCGGGGGGCATGAAAAAATCTCGATCAAAATTGATAAACACGGCTCTCGAGCGACGTTTTGGTTGTGAAAAAAGTGTCGCTCGTTTTTTGATCGTCCACACGGTCTCGCGCTCGCGAGGCCTCTCGAGTCCCAGCCTTGACACTCGGAGAACGAATTTCTCATACGAAATTCAAGGACGACGCGCGAGATCGAGTAGTGATCTCATACGTGCGCCCGAGAGAAAGTGTAATTGTTCCCGGTATATACCATTTAACAAGTAGTATTTTACCCTCGCTCAATCAACACGAGACTTTTTTTACTTCCAATGCGACACCGTCTACGACGCCTCGATCAAAACCGCGACGGGATTGATCATCCTTCGACGGAGACTACATGACACGATAGAATCGCTGGACTTTCGACGTGTACACCGCACAGAGACTGGCGGCTCCTTGGTTCTCGCGACCTTAACCCAATAAAATATAAGAGAGCCGCGCGACCCTTTGGCTGATTCACTCGCTCGCAAGACATACGGATTACGCAATGCACACACACACGTGGAAAATGGTGAACGAGGAAGTCGTCGTCGGCTGGGACGGAGGCCGTGCCACCTGCGGTCGTATATGGGTATAATGTAATTTATAACGTGTAATTTATGTGGACGCGTAGGCTCGGGCTGCGACTCGCACACGTGCGGAGTGAACGCCAAGTGCACGATGGTCGAGGGCCGCCCGGTATGCTCCTGCCTCAACTACTACATGGGTGACCCGCTGCTCAGGTGCGACCGCGTCGAGTGCCTCAGTGAGTATATATACACGACAAGTGCATGTTATTATTACGTCACGTTCGTCTTTTTTTACACTCGATTTGCTCTGAATTTGAAATAGTTGGAAATAGTGGATAGTCCTATATACCTAAACAGCTGACGAGCAGTGAGTATTCACTACCGATAGTGAATGACTCGAAACATGAAATAGTGCTTTTTGATTATTTTGATCGTTGGAATCTAACTTTTAATTAATGGGCAACAAACTTACTGTCCAGTATAGTGGATATATAGTTATTGAGTGAATACATTCACTGAGATGGATCAGTCATGCAGTGTGCACTGATGAATATTAATTTATAAGTATTTGTAAATTTAGAGTTCGATTTGTCGTTGTACTAAATCGATTATGATAGGATCGATTGTTCGATCTTACTTTTACTAATTTACTATATCCATTAGTGAAAATTACCCAACTAGTAATATAATAATTTTTACTTTTTTCACTAATTTCACTAATTTTTGCGTGAACGTCACTATTATTCATCAAAATTAAATTTTCATTCGTATGTAAACAGTATATATAGTTTTCCACCATTTCAAATTCAGAGTTAGTGATTATTCGATGTGACGTCCCACCGTTGGGTGTGATTGTCGATGGTTGAAAAATCAAAATGACGCAACTGGACGAACGTTTGATTTGCAGTCAACGAGGATTGCCAAGGTAGCAAAGTGTGCTCGTCCAACAGGTGTATAAATCCATGCGGCACATCTTGCGGCGTGAACGCGATGTGCGAGGTGAAGAACCACCTCCCGATTTGCAGTTGCCCACCGGGCTACACTGGAAACCCGACCATCAGCTGCCTGTACGACCCTCGTGAGTAACACTGCAATTATAATCGTCGCCATCGCGAGAAACCGCTATTAAAAACTCGAAGGTTTTTGCGTTTTTGGCGCTGCTGCCACGCCTTGTTGCTCGTTCACAAATTGATAATCCGTGAATGTATAATCAGCGGGCGTTTTAAGGAGTCGCGCTAATGCTCAATTACGTGTGTCTCCTTGACCATGGAATATATCGATTAGTCGCGGTGTACAATGCCAAAATCGGTTTAATGTGCATAAATGACAAGTCTTATGAATACACCATGTCCCATGTGCGAATTAAATCGGGTGAATAATGAAAGAGGCATGAGTATGATATTGCTATTAGGAATGACTAGTATGTAACGTCAGATTAGGTTACGGGAGCTTGTGTTCGATGCGATTATTTCAATGTGAACTTTGCCATTGTTTCTGGAAATCGGTTAACAAATCTTTAAAGCGTATTATATCTATGGATTGTACACGCGTTGAGATCATCCTTCAAATTGCAAATCAACAATAGAGCCAACAGACACATTTTCATGGCTTAACTGTGTTTGGAAATATCGTTTGTCACTCATGCAAAACGTGATCTTGGAAATTCCCCGAATAACTTGGTGAATAAACACAGAAAAACCCTTCGGTTGATACAGATCTCGATAGTTTTTTACTCGGAGCTACTCTTCGCTGCGTAATCGCTGATTATCTGCTTAGTTTCTTTTTTGTAAAAAGTATGTGATATTAGAAAAATTGATTTAAAGTTTAGCCGAACGTTTATATAGATTCACAATGAGGTTTCTTTCAACTTAAACTCAACTCGAACGTCAAGTTCATTTCAGTTCCCTCTACCACCCTTGAAATCTAAAATAGTGAAAAAACTACTATTTACTGAAGTTTACTAAAATAGTAAACTTTTACTGAATTACTAAGATTCTAATGAATATCTTTGTACTAATAATAGTAATTTTCCACTATATTTTGGATTCAAAGTGCACGTTCATATGGAGGCAAGTAGACAGTAAAACTTTAATACACAGAGCAAATCTGTTCTGTATCGACTAGCGCCTTTTTAACGGAAAAAGAAACGAAAAAATATCCCCCGGGTGTCTTATATCTAAAGCATACCTGGACGAAAGCAAGCACATGAGTTGTTGAACTTGGGGGGGTTGTTGGTTCGCAGAGGCGCCTTGCAAGGAGATGAACCCGTGCGGGGCCAACACCCGTTGCGAGGTGGTGGGCGGGGTGGCGAGGTGCACGTGTCTGCCGGGCTTCAAGGGCCGGCCCCTCGACGGCTGCCGGCACGAGTGCGACAGCGACTTCGACTGTCCCCAGCACCAGGCGTGCTCCGCGTCGTTCAGGTGCGAGGACCCCTGCGCGACCAAGTGCGGCGAGAACGCCGAGTGCAACGTCGTGAATCATCGCGCCATATGCACCTGCCCAAAGGTAAGCGACCCCCGCGCCCATATGCCGCCGCACCGCGGCACGTATATATACTCGTTTTCGGAAACACCGGCTGGGTCATTTTTACGGTAAATTCATTCAAATGAAAACAGCGAAATTCACAGTAGTACAGTAGATTTGAGGGTATTATTCAGTACTTTGCTCGTCAAATTTGGGCCATTTTGTTGATTACTAGATAGTTTGTAGACGTGGGGGTGGGATACACTGGACCCTTAGCTGCCACACTGGGAGTCAACTTAACCCCAGCCGAAATCAAATCCAATTTAATTCATTTTCATTTACTTTTGTCGTACTTCCTTTTGGTTTTCTCTTACGTATATTATACAATTAAACGTTCATTTAATATTTTTTGATCATTTATCGTTCATAAAAACGTTTCATAGTAGATTCACAACGCACGATAATAACCACTGTGAGTAATGTCGAAATTTTGTTTTTCTAAAAATGACTTATTTCAAACAACCTTTTACCCACTATCAAACGATTTTTTCCGTCGAACATGTATAATCCAAAAGCTCTTGATGTAGAAAAGTGGGATAGTTATAATTTTTTATCGGTGGGACGCGTACAATTCCCCCCAGCGTGGCAGATAGGCTATAGCTATAGAGGCTAAAATTCTAAATTTACAAAAAAATACATTTGTTTGTGTAGTACTGGTTGGGCAACCCAATAATCTCATGTCGACCTGAGTGCACTCATCACTCGGACTGCCCGGCCGGTAAGCCGGCCTGTCACAATTCGAGGTGTATCAACCCGTGCGACGGAGTCTGCGGGACGAACGCCAACTGCGAGCTGAGGGACACGACGCCCGTGTGTAGCTGCCCCAAGGACAGGACGGGCGATCCATTCGTCTTCTGCAGACCCTTCACCGATGGTAATATCTCGTTTCAACTTTTTCGACCTGAAACTAAGATCACTGGATTTTGAACTTGAAAAAGATTGCCATACATTTTTCGTAAAAGAAAATTTTCTTGAATTTTCAAGCCTGTTTTACACAATCAATTTCAGAGCATATTTTGTGTTGCACTAGCTGAATAAACCCAGTAGGAATTAAAGCTTTACCGATGAAAAAGAAAATTTCTGTTACACCCGCTACTCACAAAAGCGCTCGATAAGCACAATGTCATAAAAAATGAGTGCAATAAGTGGAGTATGAAACCGTTTCACACCACGTATATAACATCACGCGACACTTTTTTTCTACCAGTAGCCACTTTTTCTCCCGAAAAATCCATTAATTATAATTAATTTTAATTTCTACTTAAATAAATTAATTTTATTTTCTACTAATAAATAGTAACGTACCTCTATGGAAAGTTACTACTTCGTAAGTCGCATCATTCGCGAATTGGAAACAAAAAATGTTTGAAAATGACTCATCATTTATTATCGAACAAAATAACGAATGGGATGTTGTGTGTACGGTGTAGACGACCTGTGCACGCCAAACCCGTGCGGGACGAACGCCGAGTGCCGGCCGGGCCACGACAACACGGGCAAGAAGAGGCCGGTGTGCACGTGCCCCCACGGCTACGTCGGCAACGCGCTGTCCCACTGCAGCCGGGGCGAGTGCCTCAGCGACTCCGAGTGCCCCGACCACAAGGCCTGCATCGGCTTCTCGTGCCAGTCGGCCTGCACCGGCCGCCAGTGCGGCCTCAACGCCAACTGCTCGGCCCGCAACCACGTCGCCGTATGCGTCTGCAACGACGGCTACCGCGGCGACGCCGCCTACTCCTGCAGCCTCATCGAGTCCGGCAGGTCCGTCAGCTACGCCGGCAGGTACATACGCTACAAGTGAGCCGATCCACGATGGGTAGTTAAACCACGTTCGAACCAGATTTATAGATGTATAAGTACCCCCACACGCGCAAAACTCACTCGTTCATCTCTCGACGTTCATATCGACTATAGCCTTTGAGAGTCACGATAACTGTACCATTGATTGGTCGAAATTGTATCCGCTCGAAAATGTTAAGTGGGATGTATTCATTATTTTGTGGATCGATTCTCGAAGGACAATTTATTAAATTTATATGATTTTTTCCCCCTATCAAGAGAGTAAGATCAAATAATCGATCACTCCATAATTGATATATGTTACAACGAGAAACCGAACTCTCTGAATTGACGAATGCCTTTAAAAACTACTATTCATCGGTGAAAATTGCATGACTGATGAGAATAGTAAATATTTGAAAATTGGTAAAATTTTACTGAAGATTAGTACGTTTTCACTAATTTTACCGACAGATAGTGGATCTTTACTTATATTTCACAATCGAATATTTACTATTTTCATCAGTTATGCAATTTCTATTTGTATACCTACAGTAAAAAAAAAAATTGTACCATTCGAGCAAGTCAATATTTACTGTTTATCATTTATGAAATTTTTATATATTGAACAGTAAATATTAACAATTCAATCGTAATTTTTAACTATCTCATATTTAGAGAGTATACTATGGCATAAGCCATCGGAAAGTTTCATCGATATCCGATCGTTTCTTCACGATAGGTCATTTGCCAAAAAGCGTTACACACGCACACACACACGCACACACACACACACACACATGCACACACACACACACACACACGCACACACACACACACACACACACACACACACACGCACGCACACACATACACACGCACGCACACACACACGGTCACACGGACACACGGACACACACAAACACACACGCGTGCGCGCGCAAACACTTACTCTCCACCCACACCCATGAACATATCTGAGAAACCACATTTATGTCATGAGAAATGCAAATTAGTTGACGGAAGTTGAATTTTGACTCGGTCACACTGATTATTTCTCATTTAACACCCACACAGTTGTTACTTATATACATTGCTCTGGAAGCAGCAATTATTGTTTGCGTGCGAACTCCATATAGAGGTATATTATACAGAGCGAGCTCCTGTGTACACTTATATTCATATATTTATCCGATGCAACGACTCTTAATCTCTGCAGATAAGTGCCTTTTGTAGTGTCTGTATAGTATGTGATATGGAAATGCACACATATTTGCTTTGTAATGGATATTATGATCATAATGAACAAATCATTCACAGTTACAATTATGAGCGTGAAAAACACTTCTCTTTTTGCGGTTAATATGTATGCATATATGACACGATATGTATATTATATACGATATAAGAATATGTGTGTATACATGACACGAATAATTGACGACGAGCTCGTGTCTTAGCAGAGGATTATACAAATTGTCTTATTTTCTAGTGGATATACTTTGTTGTTTTCTTTCTTACTTCGGATGCCGAAAATCAGCATTGTAATTGTGCCATTGAAGTAAGAGAAACGACTACTCATATAATTCTATATAGATACTTCTTTCGTTGCTATAATTTATGCTGATATTTTTTGTTTTATAAAAAAATAATATTTTCAATAAAAACTCATCAACCCAATTTATATTCTTGTATCGGAACTTGTATTTTTTTCATGGACTTCAATGCTTCCAGCGCCGAGTTGTTTGTAATTTTCAACGAATCTCTTTGATACCGCTTCTGGCACTTGACGGGCTCAGAGCCAATCAAAATTCTCGAAATAGATCCGATAAAACTCTTGAAAGATAAAAAAATACCTCGAGGTTTGTCCATTTTTTTAAAGAATGGTAATATATTAGAGGTAAGAATGTGCAAATATCGTCAAGATTTCATGGTTATTTCTTGCGCACAACAGCTTGTGAAACATGTATAAATAAGGTCCCTACGGGTAATAAGGCCACCTTGAGGGTTTTCTTATTTTTTTCTAAACGTGAACAATTACTCAAGTGAAATTCAAGTGAAATTCATTTGGGTTATCTTAAAATGTACCTGGATTCCCTCAAAATCGATCTGGATTCTTTCAGAATCCACCTGGATTAGTCCTCGTAGAGCAAATCGAACATTTTTGTTTTATTTACCGACGCATTTTCAATCATTGATCCAGACGTTGGTATATAGTAGTCGCACAATATTTTGAAATTCTGCTGAAAAAAATTGAGTTTTGCTCTAAAAAAACGAGACGCCCGTTACTCTTTCGAATCGGATGCAACTGGAATGACTTTTTGCACTTTCCCAGCATTTTTCGAACAGTACTTATATAGCCGCCAGCATATCCTTCGATCGCTCTGTGGTTACACCCTATCATAAGGGTGAAATCACCCTTTACTGCAGTCGGCCTAGTCAGCCCCGCCAAGTTTGAGCAGCTCTGGCAGTGCAGCTGCGGAAGACTACAATCCAGTTCGGCAACAACTACATTTCGACAGTCAGTCGGAAAAATTCAGCCTATTAAAGGCAGGTCAAGGAATAGCGGCTCTAAACGATTTCCCAACGAGATGTAGCCAAGTTCCACTTTCGTGCACAAGTTGATGTAAATGTGACACCAAAGTTCTGAATTAACTGTCCATTTTAGTTTTGATCCACTCTCGAATTCGTCAAGACTCATTTCTTCAAAAATGAAAACCCGTGTAACATCGAAACAGGTTCGAGACTTTTATTAAACGACTCTTAAACGAGTCTCTTATTCCGATGGGGGAGAGACGAACGAGTTATCTTTCATGCAAAAGCACGTATATATTGATCCGTTACATAAATCATATCGAGCCTTTCGCAGTAGCTCGGGGCCCGTTATCTTCGCCTCCGTAATACACAGAATTTTTCCGACGAGGCAATCTCGGCTGGTTTGCGAGCTGGTCGCTCGAGGAAGGAAGGGGGAAATTCATTATCAGTCTCGTATACTGATATACGGCGCGCGCCGCGTTATTTTCGCCGATCGGATCCGCGCGCACGTCGCGTCGCCGCAGACGCGTCTTGGCCGCCGCCGCGCCGCGATCAGCTGTTGTTTTGACGACCCCCCCGCTCGCGCCTGTCACTTTTCGCTTCGCTCGTGTGTACAACAAGCGTAGGAGAGAACATGGCGAAAAACGAGAAAATTGGAATCGTCGGCAGGTGAGTGGACGAGAATTCATCCGTATATACGTCGATAGCTGATTTGTCGGGGGTTGTGTATACTTACCTGGGGTTCATGAGGAAAATCATCGTCGAACACGAGTTCCGTTCTATGCTCCCACGATGAGTGGGAAGCACGAGTGGGATTGTTTTGCAACGATTGTTTACGAGGAACGTGGAATTGCGTGGCCGAGGAGCGTGAAATCGGGAATGAAAATACCGACTGTGGTGCGTGGTGTGGAATTCAATTGGGAAGAATACGCTATTTTTTTTATCGTAGAAATCGAAAGAACGTGCAAAATTAATTAGGTCGTATTTTTTTGTTTTTCGATCCAATCAAAATTCGAGCTAATATGAGGAGATGAAATTCATGTCGTTAGTAACGATATGACGTCATTTGCATTTGAAGTATATCTATATCTATCGAAAACGCCGAATCTTTCAACGGTCATATCTTTTAGAAAAATAACATTAAACAAAAATAAAAAAATACGACCTAATTATTTTCTGATTCTCCATGCATTTTATATGAAAAAACTAGGTGTTGTGAAAAATTCGTCAACCCTATTGTGGGGAAACTTTGCGAACGTTACTTGGCCGATCGATCCGTTTTGTAAATATCGATTGATAATACGGATCTTCCGAAGTGCGGAAAATCGATTGAAAAAATATTCTCATGGATTGTCATTAAAATGATTATGTCTAATCATTTTATTTTAATACAACACGAATCATGGGAAATAGATGTAAATTTGGTGAGAATTGAAGTCATTTTTTAACCTACATAATCCGGAACGACTCTTGAGCCAAAAAGTACGTGCATCGCAAGATCCCATAGGTGGTCCGAATTAAGTATCCTCATGTATTAAATAAAGTTCACCTGCGCGATATTTGATCTGTGCTCTGAATTTCTCATAGAAATGTGGTGGATTTGAATTATTCGAATATCATGAACAATAATATTTTCCATCTAATAAGTTGTCAATGAAAGTATTCAAGTATAACGGCGAATAATTATAAAGTATATACTCTCTATCAACGTGCAATCAGTATTCATTTATTGTCCATTTGATATCACATTACTTACTGCGACCTCTGAATCTTTTTACTCGTGGCTTTGAAAATGAAAATTTTTTATGTGTTCTTGAATGATCTGTCAATAAATTTGATCCATCAAGTACATACATGTCACTCCATACAGTCTCGAATTTCGATAATTTAGCTGCAAAACAACAATGCCGAGCTTAATTTTATATATACAAGTCGGTAAAGATGATCCACTAAGCATTGCGAAAACTCCTTGTTGGCTCATGCGAAACTTAATAAAAGTTGTTTATACGCGTACAGAACGTTCGGCGACTCATACCAATAGATCACAATCGTTTAACAAGTTCGCTTCGATTGTATCTGAATATTACGAGTTACAATACAATACGCCTGATGGAATCTAGTTGGAATCTAGCAAAAACTACATTTTTCTTTGATTTTTCAACGCATCCACAATTAAAAGCATTTACACGATGAAACTTGTATTGTTTTTACTGTTTTATCACGTTACATTAACGTATATGGATTATTCCGACGTAATATGGCAATTCGTCATCAGGCTCGAAAACGTTTTAGGAAGAAAAACAGCTTCTCGGATTCCACCACAACATTTCCTACCCGTTATATTCCGAACCAAATAGAAATGTTTCATAAAATTCAATTTTTTCGGTGCTATACTGCTACTGACCAAATTAATTGCTACCTCTCCTAAAATAGGAAATTCTGATGTCACTGTTAGCAAGATGTTGAATCTTCGGTGAGCTATCACGATAGGTCAGAGTAGTACTCACGCATAATTAATTGAAAAAATTCCGAGTCGATTATGGGCATAATGTGAGCAGGTGTAATAATCGCAATTAACATAATTTTGGTCGGAGACAAACGCAATTTTTCGTGTGAGAACTATCAAACTTGAGCCCGGGCAGCAAAAATTAATTATCTTCTAAATCAAAACGTACGATGTAGTCTTGCACCAGAATTTTATAATAAGCCATACGATGTAGTCTTGCACCAGAATTTTATAATAAGCCATATCACATTTATTGAGTACATCTTGAATAAGATTATTAGCCTGAAAAAACCCGGATTCGAAGCGGGCAATATACAGCAAAATCGACCGTGTACACTTAATAAACAATAATGCGATCAAAAATGTTTGAATTGCTCGTATCGAATACTTACGTCACTGTGTATCGTAACAGTGGGAGTTGTTTTTATATCGCCCCAGACTTGAGATAAACTTGGGAAATTATTGGGTAAATATTACAAGGTGTATCAGGACCCCACGGCGGTTCTTCGATAATGGCTTCGGCAAACTTACCATTCAAACCTGTCCATCTGCCTTTGAAATAAAATGTTAGTAGGATGGGCGAGAAAAAAATGGCGGTAGCTCAATAAAAATCCTTTGGATGTATAAATAATTTGTTTTTTTTTGGAGCGAAGAATCTCGCGAATGACGCGTTGTAAATGATGTTTGCGCAGTGGCCTGATCGGCCGTAGCTGGGCGATGCTGTTCGCCGGGGTCGGCTACCAGGTGACCATCTACGACATCGTCCAGCAGCAGGTGGACAACGCCCTGAACGACGTCCAACAGCAGCTCAAGCGACTCGAGGCCGATGGGCTTCTCCGAGGCAAACTCAACGCCGACCAGCAGTTCAAGCTTATCAAAGGTCAGAGGACGCGTATACTTATATGTTCGTCGCGTTCCGGATATGACAATACGTGTAGCCTCGAGAAACGAGAGATGTGCATTTTTTACTTTTTGGAAATCTGGAGAATCTTCGCAGAGATTTACTCTCGAGTGCATTTTGTCGGGTGTGTGTATAATACACGATGCGTCTGTATCTGCGAGTCAATATCAAGATAACAAATCGGTAACTCTATATAATTTCAAGGTAAATCAGTCGAGTGGCGAATGAAAGATTAATACATATATATAAAGAGAGTCCGTTAGATACTAAGATGATGGGTGTGAAATTTCAAATTGAGCATGAAAAATAAATTTCGAACTATCGTACAGGCAGTTCCAGCTTGAGCGAAATGGCAAAAGGCGCCAAATTGATCCAGGAGTGCATTCCCGAGCGGATAGACATGAAAATCAAGCTGTACGAGGAGCTCGACAAAATAGTCGACGACAAGGTCATACTCTCCTCGTCCACGTCCACCTTCAAACCCTCGCTGTTCAGCGAGAAGCTCAAGCATCGCGATCAAGTGATCGTTTCGCATCCAGTGAGTATACGGATATATATGTATATACTTATGCAATTCCTGGCTGAGCAATAATGCGAGGAACAATTTGACGATTGACGTATGCATGTATGTATGATTCGCTAATTAGAAGAGTACCGCAGATACTTATCGTGATTCACCGCCGACGAGTCTGTATATTTATTATCGTTTGATACATTTGGAGCTTCTTTTTAAAACTCGCTTGGAGGAAATTTGCCAATTTTACGATGCACAATTGCAGTTACCGCCAGTTTGTTATCAGTGATAAATAAGTACTTACGTGCCGGAGTGAAGTGTTGATTTAGATTTAACACGATCAACCTCTAAGGTCTAAATATTTTCAATTAGTTAAACGAGCTTATTGGCTTTACATAATCATTCCGTTAGAGTTGTGAGTAAATTTTGTTTCATACTATCGATTGACTGTTGAGAAACGTTTACATATGAACATCTAATGTGAAGTGTCTATAATATGGGACTTATTATGTTGCCTGAGTGGATGAGTTTTGCTAGCTATGGAGGAAAGTGAAGAAACGGTCAAATAATACGTAGCTGCTTGAATGAACAGTAGAGAAAATAGCAAAGATCGAAGAAGTATCTAAACAAAAAACCAATTTATGAACGATTTAAAACAATTAAATCTAAGAATGTGTAGCAATTGCGAGCAGCAGTTAATCGATTCATTTTTATTCTCACACAATGGCTGACAATCAAATCTTATCAACAATTTAGAGTCTATCCAACTCCGATTTTTTTCTCGGATAGAATAAAACTTCTACTCCTGTACATTATATACTCGATGTTTATTAGTCAGTCTTCCCTTCGTAACTTTTTTCAATTGAATATCATTACATTATAAGTTTTAAGGCATACTTAGAAATCGTACGAGAAAAGGGTGAAAAGTATAATTATGGATATTTATTCGGATTATTTCAGTATTACACTATTGAAAATTTCTAGAAATCATTTTCATCGTTCACAAATATAATTTAACATCGAAATCTATAAACTGTAAACTGCTCTGCTTCCAAGTCAGAGCACCATTGTCTTATGAAACAAGAGGAAGATGATGCTCGAAATGAATAATTTGTACAATCCAGCCAATTTTTAATGAAATCGTTGCAATCTCTGACATCTAACAACCAATAAATTTTACCCATTCCCCATCGTGTCATTGATTCGTAGGTCAACCCACCGTATTACGTGCCACTGGTAGAGATCGTCCCTGCTCCATGGACTCGCAAGGAAATCCCCGAACAAACGAAGGCCATCATGAAGGAAATCGGCCAGGCCCCCGTTGTGATGAATCGCGAGGTCGATGGTTTTGCCCTCAACCGAATACAGTAATATCTTAATCTCAATCGTATTACTTGATGCTCCAGAAACGAGTATCTTCGAAAAAATCGAAATACTCCGAGATGATATATCCAAAAACGATACGATTGATCTTGTTGCAGGTACGCGATCCTCAACGAATGTTGGCGCTTAGTTTCCGATGGCATTCTAGACGTTAAGGACATTGACACTGTAATGAGCGAAGGTCTAGGCATGCGATACGCCTTTCTTGGGCCATTCGAGACTGCGCATCTCAATGCCGAAGGTAAATGAGAGAGAGAGAAAAAAATTTCGATTTTCGTTGAATAAACTTTTCGATTATAATGTTGCTGATATCGTTTTATATTCCACAGGCATGAAGAAATATTGCGAAACTTATAAGAATAGCATATACAACACGAGCATGACTTTCGGCCCAACCCCGAAATTCGAAGGCGAGATGGCCGATAAGATCAGTAATCAGTTGAATGACATGTGCCCGCTGGACGAGCTTCAAAAACGAAGAGCGTGGCGGGATCTCGCCCTGACCAAGTTGTCGATACTCAAGAAAGAAATGAAGCAAAAGGAATGATCATATTATGATTTTAAGATTCATTTTAATTTTCAAAGAGTATAGCTATATTCGATTGTAAAATGCGATCAGGATGTTTCAAAACTCTTTGACGAGACATGATCGAAAAAAATGCCTGCTATTATTAATTTTGAAGCTACGTGATCGATTGTGAATATTTGTGTATAATAATTCGAGATTGTTTGAACAGACGATTGTTACATTGTTATACGTTAGTTAAAATTGGAAGGAAAAACAATAAAGTTATATTGTTAAGCCTGAATTTTTTAATGAGCATCTGGATTGACTCAATTTTTTCACCTTTGGGTTACCCGCAATCTTGACGAGACTGTGCCGAATAAGCTCTCGCAATCCCACTTTCTCAATGAATCAGGCCCAAAAAATCAATTATTCCATTTCCACGGGGTAAAACGAGCGTTTTATGACCGTCGGCTGGACGGGAAAACGCTGTTTTCTCCCTCGTATCAAGAAATTCTGTATTCGCCACCACAAATGCTCTTTTCGCTTGCATAGGAGATTTTCGGCGCAAGAAGAGATTACTAATCTAAAAACTTTACTAATCCTCGATATCATATTCAGGTTCAAACAGGGACTATTAATATTATAATGTTCAAATTATACTGATGAAATCATTACAATAACTGGTGCTTTCATTAAAAATTCCATAATTCACATTGAACATCGTTGGCAACAAAAAAATATCAAGAGTTTGTCGTATAGTCAAAAGTCTTTACACTATATTCATGGACTACCTTATGTAATACTTGTTCCTCAATAGTCGAGGGCTAAATCACAAAGCTCGAACATTATTATATGATATAAATATTGGGGAAAAAACACGATCTCAATTTGGTTTTATTGTCTCAGTTAATATCCTAGACCAGACAATTCTAATATATAGCGACACACATAGTCTGATAATTATATATGTAGCTCAAACACGCAGACTCGCGGCAAGCAGCAGGGCAGACACGCGTGATATACTATAATGACGTTTTATGCTGATTCGATTGTGATTTCGGACTAGCACAATTAAATGAGAACATGTTCAGTGTTTTTTCATTCGCAAAGAGTATATATACAGGTGCGACGGTAAGGGAATAGAGTGCGCACATATGGAACATTCTATTGTGTTTGCAATTATTTAATCATTGAACGATTAAAGCGCGGACTCACATACAAGCGAGTCGTACTTTTGGTAAAAATAGTTTCAATGTGGAAGAAGCGGCTCCGACTCTTATTCGGCGGAGCATTTTCATTAGTCCCAAAGCCGCCAGTTATCCCGTAGGAAACGATGCGAACTCGTGCAACATGTATATTATAAAAGCTATTGCGCATATCAACAGGTAATCGCGCAATATGTTCTCGCGCGAACGCGCAACGGTCACGTGGCAAATTCAAATTTCCCGCTCGCGCTCTGAATTCGCGCGCTGCCTGCGGCAGTGCTACCAATAAAAAGGAAAAAAAAGCGTCGGCCGCAATCTCGCGAGTCGCGACCTAACCTTTTTCATGAGCGTGCGAACTGGTGCGAACGCCGTGGGCGAGGATCGACTCCTTTCATTTTGCATTATTCCATACTAATAGTGCGAGTAAGCGAAGAACTTTGCCCGTTGTATTTGACGGAAAATCCCCACTAATATTTCTCACACTCCGCGCGTACCGTGAGATAGCGTATTTTCGAACATTCTCAAACAATGTGTTTGACGGATCGGCCGCCCTCGACTTGTCGGCATTTCCCCAATGTACACGTGAACGAATTCAACGTTGATTCTCGAACGTCCTGGTAAAAGTCGGTGGTTCCGGGCGAGTTTGTAACATTGATTTTCGTGAAAAATATTAGTGTGGGATGGATACTCGATGAGAATTGATAGTTCCACGTCTACATGCTGTTTTGTTTTGCCAGGTACTAAATCAAAATGAGTCGTTTCTTTGCTACTGGATCAGACTCCGAGTCTGAGTCATCGTCTGAGGAGGAGCAGATTCAACGCACACCAGCACAAGCTTTTACCGTACGCTCATGTTTTTCATCATTCAGTTTGTCTTGGTGTTTCGCAATGTCCTTTTGGCATGTTACCGATGAGAATTATATTTTTAATTACAGTTCAGTGATGATGAAGAAGAAACGAAGCGCGTGGTCAGGTCCACCAAGGAGAAGAGATATGAGGAGATTACCAATTTGATAAAACTCATAAGGAACTACAAGAAAATCAAAGACATGAGCTGCATGCTGAGTAGTATGTATTTTGTTCTGTCACATAATTTTCTACAATCTAAAAAGGATAGCTTGGTAATCTATATGTTACTTTTACAGCTTTTGAAGACCTGATGAGGGCTTATCAAAAGGCCTTAACTGTTATTTCTAAAGAAGAGAATGGACAAACTCCTCGCTTTTACGTTCGTTGTTTGGTAGAGATGGAAGATTTCATCAATGAAGTCTGGGAAGACAGAGAAGGACGTAAAAATATGTCAAAGAATAATTCTAAATCATTGACTTCTCTTCGTCAAAAATTGAGAAAGTACAATAAAGATTTTGAAGAGGATATCGCCAAGTTCCGAGAAAACCCTGATCAAGATGATGATGAAGAAGAAGATAAAGGTGAGTTGAACTGTTGATAACGTGAGAATATAGAATACAAATTAAAATTATAATTCTAGCTGATGAAGCTGACTCTGATGATGATGATAAGCCCCTAGACTTCAAAAAGCAAGAAGCTAGTGCTCCAGATATTTCTAAATTCAAGGTACGCACATGAGGATTTGGTTTTTGATATTGAGAATACACTGAAATAATTGTTTTCTAATTATATGAATTAAATTAATAGAAAGGAGGTGCAGATGATGATGGCAGTGAGAGTGATTCTGATTGGGGTAGTGACTCAGAAAGTGAGAGCTCCAGCAGTTCGGATGATGATAAGCCTGCCCATGCTGGTGCTGATTACTTCAGAAAAGGACCTCAAAAAGAAGGCGTAGAAGATGAACAGAAAACTGCAAGGAAAGAGCACCGTAAGGATAGAACAGGAAAAGACAAGGAAAGGAAGAAGAGACGAGATGAAGATGATGGTGAAGGCGAATGGATAAATGTGAAAGGGGGTGTGGCCATTCCTTCTGAAAAACCCAAAATGTTTGCTAAAGATGCAGAGATCAACACTGTTGCTGTTTTGAAGAAGTTGCATGAAATTATTGCTGCTCGTGGTAAAAAGAGAACTGACAGAAGAGAACAAATTGAGTTGTTACATGAGCTCCAGTCTATTGCAGACTCACACAATTTGGGCTCAACAGTGTCTGTCAAAATAAAATTCTCTATTGTTTCGTCTATTTTTGATTACAATCCAAAAGTATCCGATGCAATGAAGCCTGAGTATTGGAACAAGTTAGTATACAGAATATCTCTCTAATTTATTCATAAGATTTCACGATTTTCACAATACTAATGCTTTCTGAACTTCAGGATTCTGGAACGTATCACGGAAATGTTGAAATTATTGTTGGCCTCACCAGACCTGCAGATAGCCGACTCAATACCCGAGGACGAAGAAGAATATGAGAAACCTCCATACAAGTTGCATGGTTGTGTACTTACACTTGTTGAGAGATTGGATGAAGAATTTACAAAACTTCTGAAAGAATGTGATCCTCACAGTAATGAATATGTGGAAAGGTACGTTTGACTGATTTTATTTATCCATCCACAGCTGAAATAATCACACAAAGTATCTAACATATGTGTTTTGGTAACAGGTTGAAGGATGAAAAGCAAGTATCTTCAATTATTGATAAAGTTCAAGAGTATTTGGAAAGACAAGGTACAATGTCGGAATTATGTCGTATTTATCTTCGTAAGATAGAACATTTATACTATAAATTTGATCCAACTGTTTTGAAACAGAAAGAGGTTAGTAGAATGAGAATCAACGATTTATGTCTATTTATCAGAAATTGATTAATTAAAAATTGTGCAATTGATAATTTTTAGGGAGAAATTCCATCTGATGTCGTTACTTCTGTACAAGTTATGGAGAAAATGTGCAAATATGTTTATGCTCATGATGAAACTGATCGTCTCAGAACACGAGCCATTCTTTCTCACATCTACCATCATGCATTGCATGACAACTGGTTCCAAGCTCGTGATTTGGTATTGATGTCACATTTACAAGAAACTATCCAACATTCTGATCCTGCTACTCAGGTTATAACTTGAACCAATAATTTGAGAAGAATTTTTGTGATTATAATTTTTTATCTAGAGATTGAAATGTTGAATTTAATTGATTTAGATTCTCTACAACCGTACCATTGCTCATCTTGGACTTTGCGCGTTCCGTCATGCCAACATTAAGGACGCCCATGGTTGTCTCTTGGACTTGATGATGACTGGAAAAGTAAAAGAGCTTTTGGCCCAGGGTCTATTGCCACAAAGACAACATGAGCGTAGCAAAGAACAGGAAAAAATCGAGAAGCAACGCCAGATGCCTTTCCATATGCACATTAATTTGGAATTGCTTGAATGTGTATACCTTGTTTCTGCTATGCTCATTGAGATCCCATACATGGCTGGTTTGTTGAATTTTTATAATATCCATTTTATAAACATAGTGATTTCGATAATAATAGATTTATTTTTTCATTCCATGGAATTGTAGCTCATGAATTCGATGCAAGAAGGAGAATGATTTCAAAAACTTTCTACCAGCAGCTGAGATCGAGTGAACGTCAATCTCTTGTTGGTCCTCCTGAATCAATGAGAGAGCATGTAGTTGCGGCTGCTAAAGCTATGCGTAATGGTAACTGGTCAGCTTGCAATAACTTTATAATCAATGAAAAAATGAATGCTAAGGTATGTGGAACTGAACTTACAACTTCTATCAAATCAATGTAATTGCCGAAATTTGACAACCTTGTTTGTTGCAGGTCTGGGACCTTTTCTATCAAGCTGATAAAGTGCGTGCTATGCTCACCAAATTAATCAAAGAAGAATCCTTGAGAACATATCTCTTCACTTATTCTCACGTTTATGATTCAATATCTATGCCTACACTGGCTGATATGTTCCAATTGAATAGATCTATTGTTCATTCCACTATCAGCAAAATGATCATCAATGAAGAACTCATGGTAATTTATATATATTTAAATATTCTACAATGTTGACAAGTTGAATTTGCACAAGGTTATTGTAATCGAATTTATTGCAATCAATAGGCATCACTGGATGATCCAACAGAAACGGTCGTCATGCACCGAAGTGAACCAAGTCGCTTGCAGTCACTAGCACTACAATTGACCGATAAAGTTAATAATTTCGTTGATTCGAATGAACGTATCTTCGAAATGAAGCAAGGTAATTTGAAGTCAACTCATATTTGTTGTAAACCTCCATGAAATTCCATTTATTGAAATAATTTTTTGCGCAGGTAACTTCTTCAATAGAGGCAATCAAGGTAACTTCCGAGATCGCCAAAATTACAATAGACAAGGACAAGATTGGGGTAGACAGAGGCGCGATCGTGATCGTGATCGTAATCGTGAAGAAAATAGAAACTATTGATTTTTATAAGATAATTGATTTATACGTCTGATGACATTGGTTATCAATCAATGTTTTTATTCAATAAAAATGTATATCTATTCAATAACAAATTTGAATTTCAATATCGTATAAAGTTTGATAAAAATATTTTTTATTTTCCTGTACACATTCAGAAGCTTGGATACTCAAGCAATTTTATAAAGATTGCTTTTTCACCGAAGAACTTTACTACTGTGTATATAAAATTATTTACAAATTGAATATTGTATAAAATTGAGAAAAGAATTTATCAATTCTAGGCATTCTGTAAACTTTCAATTATTTTACTTCCTGTCAGAATGCAATCTGACGTAATAACTAATTGAATGCCAGCCGACTTCTCTATTAGCCGGCAAGCAGATATTTCACCATATGAGATTCCTCCAATCACACAAATAACAACAGTTCTCGGATGAATTGGTCCTTGAATTCCAGTAAAAAAACATCCTACAGTATTGCTCAAATCCTCAAAACCTTTCGAATCAGTTATTTGAGAATTCAGAACATTTAGAACTTGCGCCTGCAAAAATAATAATAAGAATAATAAGAATAAATTTTCATTTGAGTTTCCTGTGAAATTCTCTGTTGAAATTTAAAGTTTTTCTCTTACAATGAGTGGTATATAAGCTCCACTAAAAACATAACTTGGGCATGTAGGTCCTTTTAAATCTAGAGGCTTCGACCGATTTGGAAACAGTTTGAGACGTTTGATATTTGCTGTCCATTTGCTTGTCCAATTTGGTAGTCTTTTCAACATATTTTCTGTTCTACTGCTCAAAAGACCAGCAGTTTCTAGCTTATAGAAGAGTGGAATATTCTGATAGCCATGTGCATGTAAATGTGCCTTTTGTAATGGAAATATTTCACTATTTGTCACGCCATCACTTGTAATGGACAGTAATGAAAAGAGTCTCAAACTTCGATGAGGGTTCTCATCTATGGTGAAAAAGCTTTCATTAATTCCCTTGGATAAAAATATGTAACACTGTAAAATATGTAGCATTACCAATATTCCTTAAAATGTATTCTAAACATTCTGCTCTCCGAGTGCATTCAAGAATTGAGGTCTCTATGGAATGCAAGTCTTCAAACTTTGATGCCAGAGCATTAACAGCTGCTTCACAAGCAGAAATGTGGAACTCAAGTTGCTGTTTAGTCTTTGTAGTTTTCTGCAGAGTAGTTTGTATATAACGCTTCATTTCTGCCAACTTCATAGATTGCATTGCTTCTTGTTCACCTGCAAACACAATACTTCAAAATTTATTCAGATTAAATAGTTTTATAAAGTAAGCTCTTCATACTCATTATGTGAATTACTTTTTAGAGCTTTAGCTTTTGTGCGCAATGTTGGAAAAGCATCACTAAAATGCTTATCTCTTACTTCTCCATAAACTTGATCTATACTTGGATCTAATTTTGTCTGTAAGTTTCCAAGAGTAGCAGAGCCTATATTGATGTCAATTACTTCGCTCACTAAACCTAAATATGTGACTGGAGTTAGAAGTGTTGAAACTAAGTCTTGGCTTCTGTCCATCAAAATAAAAGCACCAAATTCATCTTTTGGGCTTGGAGAACCCAGAGACCCATCCATAGTGGATATCATTTTAAGAATTTGCTGACTGTGTTTGCCTAATGCAAAAGTAAAATTAGGAACTCCAAGAACCATACGTAATGTCCATAGACTCCGTGCCAAGGCTGGGAGTAGACTTGAGTCTTTATGATAATATAAATCAGTAAATAATGGAGTTTCTAGAGATAAAACGTTCCCATCAGTTCTGATAAATTCCCAAGCAAATGGTCTTAGAGTAATTAATCCAGATAAACCTGTAAATGATATTTATCAATAGGCAATTCAATGAAGTAAATTTATTTTTGTTTGTATTATGGAAATATTCTTACCATTTTCCTCCAAGAGATTCTTTACTGCTATTGGAACAAATGGCGATATTAACAAATGATGAGATAGTCCAGCCGTTTGAGATAATTCAGATCTGATTTGATCAAAAACATTTTGACATACTACTAGGTCACAGGTGATTACATAAATTCTATGATTATTTGTAGGTTTCAAACCTTGAGCAAATTTATATATTTTATCGACTCCATATTTCCTAAATTTGAAAAATTAAGGATAGATTAATTGAATGATCTTTTATATACCATTAGATTTATCATTATACTTACTTTAAAACTGTAACTCCCACAAAAGAATCAAGTATTTTCATCAATTTCTGTTCGATAATGAAATCTTTTTTCCCTGGAATAACATCCAAAATTTCTACAAGTTTTCGTTGACTTATTTGTTGAAGTGCACTCAAACGATCATCTAATGTTATATCCATTTTTTCTCAGCAATAACTCTAGACATGTAGAGTTGAGAAAACAGTCACTCTTAGTATTACTGGGTGCATATCCTTTTCATATAGTGAGGATAGCCCCTGGAGAAAAGGAATCCTTATTTGAAAGTTAATTTATGCACCACCCAAACCTAACCTGAATATATTTACAAAAATCTCTAAGGCATATTACACCGATTAGTTAAATTAATAATATAAAATTTTATAGCCTTTGTTATATACATTTTTCACTCAATGTATGTGTTTGATTATTTTGAAGGATTTTATTTTGAAATTAAATAATTGAACTGACTTTGTAATGAATATCGAAAAACCCATTTCAACACTGCAGATTCTTTTCTTTACTAATTTTGATTTCATCAGGTGAGGTTAGGTAAGTATGTGGATATCGGCTCGAAATTTCAAAAACTATAAGCGCGATCCGTTTGCGGGACCTCATCGTTCCCACTGCCTAATAAAATGATAATTGATATAGCTAATTCTTATACCAACCTGCATAACAATCAAAAAGTATAAATACAACAATCAAGAATCATTGAGCCCATAGTGGTTGTTCCATTACACAAATTTTTTTTAGTTTTTTTTAATAAATAATAAATGATTCGATAATGTGAGTGAAGTTGGTAAATGTTTCTATATTAATTATATTCTTTACATTTTATCTTGCCATTTCCACATCTTGAAAGTATTTGATAGTGTATGTTAAGCAATAATCTAATTGAATTTATATTTTCTATCATCAAGTTCTTGAAACTTTATACATAAGGTGAGAAATAATAATTGAATACTGTTAGTCTTTCAATGTTCACATTTAATTATTAATATTTAAGGCATATTTGAAAAAAACTTGGGCAGTATAAGGGAAAACGAACTAATAAGGAAAATAGATTCAAGAACAATGTAATGGGGAGAATATAAGAAAGAATGAAATGATTATAGAGATTTAAATATATAATATTAAGGCATATATAATTTACAACTGCATTTTTTGATACATGTTTTGCATCAACTGATTCTTAGATGTATTTATAAATTACATCATCTCTCTTTTCTACTGTTTGCAATTCTAACTTAACAGGACAATGCAAATAGTAACTGAGTAGTTCTTCTGAATAACCTGTTAAAAAGTAAAGCTTCTTTTGATCAAAATTACGCCGAATCACACCAGCTACCCTGACCATATTATGATGGCGCTTAATGATTATTTCACTTAGGAACAAAGAATGCCATGTTCCTGTCAAAAACCTTCGAATGAACATATCATCAATTGCACTCTCCATTGGCCTGTTCCCATCAACTATGTTTGCTGTAGAAAAATCCCATCATTAAGATATTTGTTTTGTGTGATCACTACATAAAGTGTTAATTTTCTAAGTACTGTACTCACATGTATTCCAAGAGTTCCAAGATTTTTTATGTGCTATGTGACATGGTTGCCAAGCCATTTCATATGTTAGAGGTCTGTTTCGCTTCAAAGTCACTCTGTATCGTCCAGATTGGACTCGATTCATAGATGCACTGGTGTGAATACATCTTTGGGCAGCATTTGACTTCCCAGTATTACCCAAAATCTGAAACGATATTTAGCAAAAAGTTCAACGCAAAACGAAATTTTTCTCTTTTACATTTATCAGAAGGATGAATTACATAGGTTAGGTCTAAGGAAACTTATTTATCTAAATACTTACGTTGAAAAAATTAACGTATTGAAGCATATTGCCCAATTTCATCGTTACAAATTAATCAGCTAGTCACTGTTGTTCGTTCACGAAAATTCAACTTGCATGCACAAGTATTTGTTGATACAATTATTCTGTCGGCACAAACATGGCTCTTCAAACATTCAGAAAGTTTCGCTGCAGACGACACCGGAGTCCCGACACACTGTTTGAATTCAACTCTAACCTCAAAAGTAGTGTATATTTGTCACGACACACACTCTTAGTAAGAGTCTCTTACGTTCCGGCAATGTTTTCAATATAATTTAGTATATAGTTTGATGCTGAGTGTTGATTCATAAACAAATAAAATAATACAACGAACTAATTACTACTTGGAACAAACTAAAAAGAATTAGTTAGTCATTGGTTAATCTATTGTTAGCTTTTTTTTCATCCAAGACGATTTACTACTACCAATCTGTTATTTCTTCTAACGTGGAATCAAAATAAAACCCAATTTGAATGAGACTTAATTTCTAAATAATATCTAAGTTTCTTGAATGAATTTCATTGACTACAGGTGACTAAAACAACTTAGCAAAATGGCATTGACAACTTCTGGTTCAACTGGGATTCCTGATAAGCACTGGCAACCTCCTTTTGTATCCTTAGAAACAACGTAAGGAAATTTACCAATTCTATTGTAATCAGAAAACCCACAATTGAATTATTCATTAAGTTCTAATTTTTTTTTTCAGCATGGGAGAAATTATCATTGAACTGTACTGGAAACATGCTCCAATAACTTGCAGAAATTTTGCAGAACTCGCAAGAAGAGGCTATTATAACAATACAAAATTTCACAGAATAATCCGAGACTTCATGATTCAAGGTGGAGACCCTACAGCAACAGGCAAAGGAGGAAGCTCTATATATGGAGAATGTTTCGATGATGAAATCCATGATGATTTAAAGCATACAGGTAAGACTGTTTTTAATATACTTTTTCTGTTTTTTGAGAAAATCATTAATTAAACCTAATCAAGATTCTGAGTTACTTATACAGCATAAAATTTAATCTAAGCAATTTCTATATGATATTTGATGTGAACTTCACATGGATGTTCTTGAAACTATTTATATTATCAATTTCAGGTGCTGGAATTCTTTCAATGGCAAATTCTGGACCAGATAGCAATGGATCACAGTTTTTCATTACCTTAGCTCCAACCCAATGGTTAGATGGAAAACATGCAATTTTTGGTATTTATCAATACATCTTTTTCCTTCTTTTATGCAGTAGCACAGTGATTAAACTGATATTATTTTTTATTACAGGAAGAATTCATTCTGGTATGACAATTGTAAAGAGGATAGGATTAGTTGAAACAGATAAAAATGATAGGCCTATTGATGATGTGAAAATTGTGAAAGGTTCTATAAAAAATATGTAAATATTGTAGTCTTTATTTTGTACTTGATAATCAATTATATTTTATGTAAACAATTTTTCTACGATTTTAATATTAATTTTCTATTCATTTCATGAATCACTGAACATTACACTATTTAATCAATTTTGAACTGAACATATCCTGTTCATATTTAAACGAATGAATTTGAGGTATAAATAAAAACAGAAAATTCAGATACAAAAAACAAAAATTTATTGCGATATTCTCATTACGTACATTATAACATTAGTATATAAACTCTATTATACAAAATTATTCTATGTAAAAGTCATATAATTTCTCAGAATTAGTTAACTATAGAATGAAATGGACTCTCGATAATTGTTATGATTCACTCTAAGTCAGGTGAAATAATTACAATTCATCAATTACAACAAGTAAATTCTGTTATCTCTCTGTATTTCAAGCACCATTTGATTGTGCTAGATTCTTTTTTAAGCTTATAAAAGAAAGCTTATTTAAGATTCAATGTAGCATATTGGAATACAAAATTATTATCAAAGAGTATTAGTAAATATCTGTAAACAATTTATACTATGTACGAAATTTGCTCTTTATGAATTATGATACTTTTACTAAATCTTGTCCTGCTTAATTTCAAACATGATTTTCAATGATAATGGAATCTAAAATAATGTCCAAATTAATTTTTTTACACTTTTTCAATAATTACAGATTTGTAAAATTACAAAATTCATCAATATGAATAAAACATTTGTCAAATAAATGCTTTGTGGAAAAATTTTAATTTCTGAAATCATAACTCATTCTAAATATTAGTCTTACACATGTCTAAAGTTTCGAGTTTTTTTACAGTCTTTATTTTCAATTTTTTGTTCCCCGATAATTATAAGAATAATTAAGAGATAAAAAAGTTTATCTTTTGAGTTATCAGCATTATTATTATAAAAATTCCTAACTTTTAACATTAGCAACAATCGACCAATAGTAACAGACTTGTTATTGCAGTCTGCAGGTATTTGAATTTCATAATTTAGATATCATTCTTCGCATGCAATGAACTTATATCGTGTTAAATACTTTTTTGTGAAAAAAATGTTCAGTAAATCTACAAATGTGAAAGTTAGAATAATTGATTTACTGATTGGCAATGTTGAATAATCTCCAACATCAAATGAGCGCGTTTTAGATAAATATAATAAAAACGAAACGGCAGTCTTATTTTGGCTTTTGTCGAATCATTGGTACTGGGCACTTCATAATTTCACAGAGTCGATTCCTGATTGGTCGCAGCTCTTCTACAGGCTTCTCCCAATCAACTGTATTCAATTGCGTCAAGAGTACAGCCAGGTCGTCGTCACTGATGTCCATCTCATCTCCATGGAGCGTGAGAGATTCGTACAGACGACTGGCTGTAGCTTTCCTAACAAATTTGAACTTATGACAAAGACATATGCTTAATTGGGAAAAGGCACCTTTGCTTACTGGTCCATGAACCTCCAACAGGTGGCAGAACAACTTGACACTGTTAAGCTGTGATTGAGTGGCATTTATGTACTTGCTTTCTTTTCTGAGCAGAGTCAATATACGCCGAGGAATTTCGTTATCGGGCTCATCGAGGATGACTTGAATACAGCCTGAACTGAACAATCGGTCGAGGAAAGCCAAGCTTGCTGAGATCATGCGATCATCGCCATGGCACGCTTCAAATATATTGCAAATCTCTTGGCAAAGGCTGATCAGAGTTTCCTTTTTCAATTGTTGAAAGTAAGAAAATAACGACATGCTGGAATGTTTCACCAATGATTCGGACAGACCTCCTACACTGTAAATAATGCCTTTCAGAAGATCCTTCACATACGGAGGGAATGACAGCATCTGAATGAAAAGTGGAAAAGTTTCACTTTCTGACTTCCAGTCTATATACTTTCCTTCGTCATTGTTGCCTGAAAATAGCAGCTTCAGTTCAGAGTGATATGGAATATTAGGCAGATTACTGTGGATCAGAGAGTTGAATGCAGTGCCAGCTTTGGCACGAGTTCTGTCTATACGCTCGACAGCTTGCTGAGAAATGCCTCCAATGATCCTTATCATGAGTTCTTGGTTCAGCATAGATAAGTAGCCTGCTTCATAAACTAAATTTGTAAGAGAGAATATTCCGGATATAGCAGCTTCACGTACCCACGAGCCAATATCACCTCTACTATCATTTGTGTACTCTGCCAGTCCATTGAAAAAGCATTCAAATAAGTCGCTCACATAAGGTTTCCACTGTTCAGCATGTGTCAGACCTAGCGTCTCACAGATCTTCCTTAATGAATTTATAGCTTCTTTCCTACTCTCAGCCCATAGAGCTGTATCTTTCGTGATTTCACAGCATTGAATGAGCTTCTTGAATATATCTTCTCCTTTCTCTTTTAAAACAGCCTCTGGCAAATGACCAATGGCTTGAGCAAAACCAATTCTATTAATTTGATAAGTGGACTGAAGGTTACTGAGATAACAATCAATAATTGCATGTCTTTTTTCAAGTTCCCATGAAAAATAATACTCTGCAAAAAATGCAGCATGAGCATCGGCAGATATTATCCTAACTGATGAAACTTCATTATTCAAACATTCTTCCAATAAAGTTTGCCAATCATTCAGGGTTTCTTCTGAACTTACTCGGAAATGCACAAGTGAAAATTTCTTTATCAGAGTCACACATGCTTGTTTTACAATTTCCCCACCTAATCCTCTTAATTGCCCACGATTACGGCATGTGGCTACTATATTTTGAATTTTATTCAAGTCATCCGAGACTAGAATATCACCGACATCTTTTTTCAGTGTGTTTTGAAGTGCGACAAGAATTTCGGCAATCGCGAGTATAGCACCATGACGAACAAACAAATCTATCGAATCTATGTAACCCAATAGAATTGGAAGCACATCTTCAATGATATAAGTTGTGTCCAGTTCTGCCAAATTGTGCAAGGCTTTTGATGCCAGTTCTCGAATGGCAACATCCCAGTGAGTGACTTTTTTCTTCACGAGATGATCTATTAGAGATTTCAAGTATCCTTCGTACTTAGCCACGTGCACACTGATTTTAAGATAAGCATTGCTGCGAACTCCAACTTCAAAATAATCAGCTGCAGAGATAATGTCAATTCCGTGGGGGAAGTTTCCCTGTCTACCCACATTTTCTTGAAAAGCAGCAGAGCCTGCTCTGCGACAATTGATCTCTCTATCGAAGCAAGTAACTATCAGAAGAGTTGTAGAAATTTCCTTGACAAAAGGTTCAAAAATATGAGGCTCAAAAGCTCTTGCAAAAGACCAGCAAACAAAACAGGCGGCATCCCTGATTATAGAGCCAACAGGTCCATATGCTCTTGGTTCATCAAACACCAGAGCTTGACTGACTAAGGGAATGATATCCTTCAATCTGTAAGGTAGTAGCAAACCTCTCCTTCCCAATTCCGCCAGAGCTAAGCATCCACCGTGCCAAGCAGTTTCAGACTCACGGGTAGAGAACAAGTTGAGAACGTAGCCAAGTACTTCATCCGCTAAATCAATAGGAAGCCTAGATGTGATTCTTCCAATCCCTTTGGCGGCAGACCACCGAATGATGATTGATTTGTCATGCAGGCCCCTGATGAGATGCTCAAAGATATCTTCCATAATGGGTGGCACATCGTGATCGTCATTTTCTACATCTTGGAATTCACTGTCTATAACCACAGGAGTAGCACTACTGCTGTCACTTGACATTGGAGCCAGATTTATAATCTTAGAAGCTTTCTTATACCTCCAAGGTGTTATGTTTGCTTTGAGCAGCGTTATTCCTATTCTCTGGATGATTTTCATGGAAAACTTTCTCACAAGATCAGCATTGCTCTCTACTAATTTGTGCTCCGAAATCTTATCGAGTATGAGCTGAGTATAAGGAGCCACGTCTTCTCTGCAGCTGTGCTTTATGATGGACGCTATGACCGCAAGTGGTCTATGATTGAGCTGGTCGGTGCCGGATGACTTAACAGCCCACATCATCATGTCGTCCAAATACTTTTCTTTCACGTCAAACCTAGTGAGGAAATTGGCAACCAAAAATATTGCAGCAGCAGAGCAGGAATCTTTGGAGGTACAGTACTTCTTGCATATTTCAATGACTCTGTTTGTGATTGTCTGCTGAGGATTGTCATCCTCCAGTTTGGACAGAGCAAAGGGAATTTTAGATATGATGGAGAGCCACACGAGCAGCACGTATCTTGTCTGCCAGTTGGTCTTGTCGTTGGGGTCCTGCTTCTCGAGCATCTCAAGCACAGGGTTGAAATCGGTCACCTCGTGCGGCAGATGTATGGCAATCTTCTTGTACGTCTTGACGCTCATTATAACATAAATGTACTTGAACACATAGTGCTTGAGATGGTCAAAGTGTGGCTTGTGCCTGATGAAGTGAATCAGAGGCGAGAGCAAAGACTCAAGGTAGGGGTCGAGCAGCTGGGGCTGATCCTGATATTGCTTGAGGATCGAATAGAACCGGTCCAGGTTGTTCTCCATCAAACTGGCTGGCAGCTCCGTCTCTTCGAGCTGCTTCACCAGCTGGGCTATCTCGTCGGACTCGCGGAACGCGCTGAGGCCCCCGCCGCACACGTTCTCCTCCGACTCGGTATCCATTAGCATCCTGACGACTGCAGCTTCTTTTTGCACACTTTTATCCTTCACTCGACATCGTACTCTTAACCTCAAAGTATACAAACAATCGTGCGTTGACCGCTACGCAGTCGCGAGAGTGTGTGTGTGTGTCTGCAGAGTCTACAGTGTCGCCCGGATACGGAAGCCGGTATTTCCGGAGGCAAACTTGCAAGTCCTGCTGTCCTGCAACTTGCGACTTGCGCGCGAGTTGATGTTTGTTCGCGGGAGTGGCGCTACTGTGCAAGTTGTTGTCTAATATATAGCGGGCGATCAGTGATCGATCATCGCCGCATATCGGCTCAGCGACAGTTCGTTCTTCGTTAGTCGGTAATCAGACTCACATAACAGCTGCAGCTCCGACTGCTGTGTCCGATGTACATGGAGAGCTGGTGATTGGGCGCGAGAACTCGAGACCGTTGCAATTGTCCCGCATTTGCCGGTATAAGCAGCTGCAGCTTTTTCGGAGCCCTACATCAAAGAAGATATACACCAGTCTTACAGCAGCCGCAATTACTTCAGCGGTATATGCAGAAGTAGATCTTATTGCTGGACATGTCGGAGATACTGATAGAGCCAGATGCGGTCGGGGTTGTGCAACGGCTCGGCAGCATCGTCGAGCGCTGCGCCAACGAGGCCATCGACGCCGAGGACCTCTTCAAGATCGGCCTGTCCGGTGAGTTTTTATTATGATATTCTCACCCGTGACTGACTCATTATAGCACTTGTGCCGAGTGTCGAGCACTTGCCGAGTCATTTCGTTGCATTTCATATTTGGCCGGCCGCTATAGCAGCTTGTACTCGGCTTGCCGCAGTCGCTGGAAGAGACCAACATGCAGACTCGCAGGTTAGCCGCGTGCTCAGCTGATTGCTGATGCAACGCTATATAAAATTGTGTTTTTGCGCGCAGGTGGCTCGATGGTGAAGCTGCTCACGGAAGCGCTGCCCTCCATAAAAACCGACTGGACCAAGTGGAGGCTATTCTTCTGCGACGAGAGGATCGTCAGCTTCGACAATGCCGAGTCGACGTACGGCCTGTACAAGGCGAGCCTTTTGCCCAAGCTGCCCATCACCGATGACCAGTTTGTCAAGATCAATCCAGACCTCTCTGGTGAGCTTGCTCTTATCGGCATTTGTCAATGTTGTTCTTGCCAAATGTTGCACATACCTAATTGTTCTGTTTGCGATTGCAGCTGAAGAAGCAGCCAAGGATTACATAAAGAAGATGTCCGTGTACTTCCCACCCGATAGCATCCCAAGGTTTGATTTGCTGCTGCTGGGCATCGGACCAGACGGTCACACCTGCTCTCTATTCCCCAACCACCGACTGCTTGAGGAGGAGAGCCTGTGGGTCTGCCCCATCAATGACTCTCCTAAACCTCCGCCATCCAGGATCACCCTCACCTTCCCTGTTATCAACAACGCAAGTGCATGTATCTTTGCCGCGATCGGTGCTGGCAAGAAGGATATGATCAAGGTAAGTCTAACAGCAATGAACACTCTTTATATCTGCTTTGGATTTCAGAATGATAGAATAATTTGTCCAAATAGCTTAAGAATATCCAATCACAGACAAATCTGCGTGTTTAGGAATCTAAAATCGTTTGAAACTCAGAATGATGAATAATGATATTCAGAGCTTCTTCATTCTGTTACTTTATCTCATCTTTTTCATACAAGATTTGAATTATGAAAGCAAAACTGTTGGAAATAACTAAGAACAATGAAGAATTGGATACTCGTTCAACAAGCAATTATAATCTTGCAATGACAACCTTCATGAATATTTAGCACTAATTCTTGGTATATAAATATATGTGTATGTGTGTGTGTATATGTGATTGTCATAATGTGAGAATTCGGTAGTGCTGGAGCTACCTTTGATGTTTTAGAAAACGAAACAAATACATGCGCTAGCAGAATCTTTATTACAAATCATGATCAATTTTCAGATGGTCTTACATTTGAGATAAAATACTTGAGTGAATGTATCAACAAAATAAGGCCTGGGAAAAGTAGCATAAATATCACAGTATAACAGTATCATAGACTTCGTTGGTTTCAAATCTTGTTCTTTTAGATGAGTTTTGTCCCTCAAACATTTCGAAGTTTGAGAATTGTTTGAATGGTCGATCTTTGAGGGCCAGTAATTTATCCTTTTCCACTTCACTCCAGATTGGCCCTCAAAGATCGACCATTTAAACAATTCTTGAATTATGGAGGGTGTACACTGCAATATTTCGAAGTTTGGTAGACGCTATTTTCATTGGAGGTCAACTAGCAACGGATTTTTTCCTGTATTTACTCCAAAAAAGCACTTGCCGCGCGTGATGGATAGACGAGAATACACGTATATGCAAGATTTCCCAGATTATTCGCCTCGTGTTTTTCAAATTGCTGTTGATTTGAGCCGGACGCTTTAACAAAAAACCTTCGTCAATAGACATTTCGATGGAAATTTCTATGGTTATCGATTAATGGTGTTCTTTGATGATGAAAATATCACGCGAATCGCCGTATAATTGTTAGAACAGTGCATTACTGATTTTCCATGGATTAATCTTTTATGATGATTTTTTAGCTCGAAATTTGAAAGTTATAGAAGATCAAGCGTATATTATGTATGTGATTCGATCGCAGACTGGAAATCACAGACTTGATCTGCTTACTTACGCAATATTTTTTTTCATTCTAGCGCATTTTGAAAGACAAGGAGAATTTACCCGCAGCAAGAGTACATCCAACGAATGGAGTTCTGTATTGGATACTAGACAAAGATGCCGCGGGAGGCTTATAGTTTATTGATAAAAATTTGTTGTGTGATATTACATTCCACTTTGTAACTTATTCAACTACACTTGTCGAGCTACTAATTTTTTACATCTACATGAATGGTAAGTTTTGTATGATACAGATAAAGTAAAACCAGAGAGTGAGGTAGGAAATGAATATATTGAACAATGTTGAATGCATAACCACTGGAGAAAAGTTAACGTGGCGTTTTTACCGTCGCAACGTCTGTTACTTGTTTTAATGGCCTAACTGTTAATTTGTTCGAAAAGAAGAACGTACTTAACAATGGAAAATTCATTACTTTGACCAGTAGGCTGAGTGATCTTGAGTGCTCTATTATTGAAGCAAGCTTTAAATCGATGTCTATAATAAATTACAGAATTTTAATTAATTGTTGTCATGACGAATTCATTAAGATCTGTTATTATTAAGATCAAAAAAAAGTCACGAAAAGTCTTATGTACTCCATTTAATAATTGCTTGTAAATACATGAACGAATTATTAAATATGAAAGTTAGAATTTCGTTTTGGTCTGAATCTTTACTTTTCACATTTCCTCTCTCCCAAATACGTTAGTTACTTAAATTATTTTCATATGTTTCAAAGCGTGTATCAAAGTTTACAAGTTGAATAGGCTTCTATATCTTCAAAGTTGCAGATAGATTATTTTTTTATAATACATAATTTTGAAAGCATTCAAATGGTTATACATAGTTGTAAGTATACATTAGCTATAACCTGAATTATTTTTATTCATTGAATTGAATATCTCACGAATCTTGAACAATTTAGCATGGGTTGGGAAAAAAACTTACAACAGAATTAAGGGCTAGAGATAAGAGTCAATAAATTACATTTATTCATAGAAAAAAGAACTATTAATATACAGACACAGAGCCATAAAAAAGAACTAGAAAAAGTCATCGACTCGCTTTCGCCATTTCACATTCAAAATTACGCATAACTACTCCTCAGTCCTGCAAAGCTAAAACTGTTTTCTTCGCAATTATATACATTTGAATCGCAGTAATTCGCATCTTTGATCTCGGATACTGGCGATATTCATCTTATTATTCCCTTTAGTGACATGCACGTCTCAAATTGATAACCTAACGAGTCGTCATTATACTTTATCGTTTCTAGTATAATAGTTAACAAACATCTCGAAGAACTATCCTTGCAGCCTTTTTTACGGTACAGTCTCGAGTGCCGGAACTATATAAGTTTTAATATATTTTCTTAAAAGTTTTATAGATCATTAAAAAAGGCTAAGCAAGCGAGATTCGAAGACGCATGTGTTTTACATAAATAACTTTCTAGCTACAATGTACAAGAACTTGGTTTACAAGCTTTCCTTTTTTTTAACGAAGGAATGAACGGCATTGCATTGGCGAGCGCTTCAAACGCTCTCGGGATCATTATAATTATTTAGCAACCTCAAACAGTCAATATTATTATATTTCAATAATAGTCACTTTTGGACTATGACGTGGCTGAAGAACTTTTTTGATCAAATTTGCATACGATTCAAAAAAAGATGCCTGAACAGTAACTTATTTGTCAATTTTCGATACACGCGCACGAGACATCGATTGTTGAATTGCACACTAATTATTAATTTTTAAATCCTATAATCATACTTATCACAGTATGAGTATAACTCGATCATATTACTTGTTAATCGATCATCGAGAAGAAAAAGTCAGTCGATCCCTTCCAAGCCTGCTGTACGGGATTTACTTTGAACTATTACGCCTCTTCCACCCTATGGTTCGCTCCTTTGGAATAGCTAGGAATGAAAGAGCTGTTTAAAACAGCATTCCAAGCTTTAGCCATTAAGCTCACTTTTGTCTGTAAATAGTCTTAGCAAGGTAAAACGAAAAAAACAATGATTGCACACAGTGACCGAATTTATAATCGAATGAGGATGTAAAAATAGTCCTCCAATCACTCCAGGTAACCGACTAATGTACTCATTGTTTTTTCATATCTTTTCGTTCACGCTATTGAAGCATACTTTCTCTTCTACTAACGATCTCTCTTACTTCACAGTCAGAAAAAAGGTTTCTACTAGAATCTTTGCAAAAATATAGAACATCTAACGGGAAGAGACCTACAACCATGGGTTACGGAGCTTGTTTGCACTTATAAAGTTTTTAGTTATCCAGACAAGAAAAATCTACAGCCTTTCAGTCAAGTGATTCGTACATATACTAATTGTTGTTGACCTCATATATTATCGTTCTTATATAACGAGAAATCATATATTCACATTCCGAAGAAAATAGCATTTTGAAATAATCAAAACGTTTGACCGAAAGCAGCGGATTTGGTTTGTTTGGGTTGTAACTGAGTAAAGCCTCAAAAAGTTTAATCAAGGTACGCAATCCTTAGGTACTAGCAGGCCTCCTTTCAAGATGGATTGTAAAAAGTCGTAAAGGCTCGAGAAAGTTTACATCTATAAGTTGTTCGAGAATAAATAAACTGAGTTAATTAGAAATTAGCTACGGAGAGGAAATGTCACGGTGCTTTTCTCGTCAATTCGTATCACGTTGCTCATTTTTAGCACCCGATGAAATCAGGTTCTCACGGGAAGCTTTGAAGCTTACTCGCGTTTTGTGTTACTTCAGGTAAACCTATCGTAGAGTTACAGAATAATTTGAATTGATAAAAATTTATAGATCCTAGTGTGTAATATCTTCATCACGTCATATTTACTCCCAACGCCGATCGGACGTATTCATAAACGACGTAACTAGTTGATACTGCTGGTGCAACCTGTGTAACAGAGAATTTGAAATTAATTTTTCGTTAGTTAAACCATTTAATATCTTATTCGTATGACATCAATCACATGCTACTTTGACAATGAATATACGTGTTACATGAACGTCTCATTCTTGCTCGAATTACGGGTGAAAATTTATTCTAGAGGCAGAACTTGTATGATTACAAATTGTTTTTCCACTTGCAATATTAATATCAATAAAATTGACGTTTCGTTATATTTTGACCTTTCGTCAATCGAATTGCCATATATTATCAAACAAACACGAATGCACAAAAGAGACGTGAATTTTCCACAATCAAGCGAACGCTCGGAATCATTTGAAATACGAATGATTTCGAAATCCTCATTATCGACCTGTCAACTACGTCAAATGAAAATCTTCAAAATACCACGCATTAGATTATCGCTCGTCTCACCTTGAGGAAATTGGGCGTCAGGCCTCGGTAGAGGCCGCGCACGCCTTCCCGCTTGACGATATCCTGGAATATGCCGAGGATGGTGGTCTGGCCGTTTATCGGGGCGACCTGAGCCTGCAGCCGCGTCCTGACTAGAGCCAACGGGTACGAGCACACCTGTCCTGCGGTGCTCGACACCGTTCCGCACAGGATCAACAGCCAGATGGCCGGGTGCTCCTCCTTCGAGTGCGTCCGTATGTAATTGTTCTTCAACGTCTGAAACAAGAGCTCGTGATAATTTCGAGTCCCAGAGTCTGTCTCTCCCTTGATTCACTCCGGGGTGCTCACCTCGTACACAGCCAAATCGATCCCCGCGTAAGGCAAGATTCCAATGAGGTTGGGAATGTAGCCTCTGTAAAAACTTCTCCATCCCGCTTGCTTGTGTATCTTCTGGGCGGCGTCCAGTACCCCCGAGAATTCGCCTGTTTTCCGAAGGGCCAATCGGGTCTTAAGTACCTCGAACGGGTATATGACGGACTGGCTGATGCCACCGGCGAGCGAGCCGGCGACGAACCTCTCGTAGATGCTGAGCTCGCGATTGTCGTTGCCCTTGATCGTCCTCTTCATCTGCTCATACGCCATGAACTTGAGCGCGGTCTCCGGGCCGATTTTAAGTACGTTTACGCCGTTGCCGCGCCAGTAGCTCTTCACACCGCCCTCCCGCATCATGTACCTGCCGCAGCTCATTATGTTGCACTGACGCGAGCCATGCACCTGCAAAACAACCAAACATTTAGTATCTCGAGTATACGTGGCGGCAGCTGTGTAACGAGTACTCGCTATCATTTGCGACAGTTAGAAATATTTAGCGTTCGTTAGAGAATATTGCACAACTGATAAACAGCGAATATCCAGTTGATCGAGTGAGGCAAACGAGTGATTTTTTTCCACTACTTATTCGGTCGATCGAAAATTTATGTCGTTTCGTCCCAAAAATCATGAATACTTTACTCGTTCTTCACTTCGAAGTGAACATTCACCGTCATTTGTTGGTTGTGCAGTTTTCACCGACGACACACTAGTACTTTTAATGTATTCCAAGTTCAGATTTCAGGAACGATTTCTACTATTATTTTTGTACACTGGCTTTCCGCAGTTGTGTAGCACATTTAGATGCCAAATGGTCATTGTATAAGATGCGATCGAAATTCGAGCTACAGATTTGTTATCAGCCGCCGTAAAATTCACGCATAGCATTTCCAAAACTCGCTCCACGGTAGAGTGGTATGCGAAAGTTCAACAGCTTCAAGCGAAAAATGTTCATTATTTCAAATGAGGCACACAGTACTCGCTAAATTGAAAATAGTTTAACATTATCTAATAGCGAATACTTATCTGTTCGTTAGTAAAAATTGCGTAACCGATAAGCATTGAATGTCCACTTGATTGAATATAGTAATTTTCTCTTTACTCGATAACAATAGCGAATAATTTGACATACGTAACAGAAGTTTCGGTTTACTTTTCAATGAAATTTAACTATTTATCAGCAGAACAAAAATTTACCATCCAAAATAGCGGGGAATTTTCCAGTGAACATTCAGCTATTATCCATTGACTACTCAATTTTCACCGATGACCAGTAATTTCAAACTATTCCAAATAGACGGAGTACATTGATCGACTTCTCTCAATTGTCTAAAACTGTCTCTCGAATTTTCACGATAAATAACCACTGTATACATGAGAGTCAAGAAAAACTAGTCTTCTCAGGTGGACGAAAGGAATCGAATGGAACCACAGTGAAATTTCGACCGTAATCCAAGTGAATATTCGCCAAAGTTCCATGAGATTAGTTAGCTTGTGAATATCGTCGTGAAAACTCATGGAACTCGAACGAGCGAACATCGACGCACTTGCATCCAACCACTCATCCACCTTAGAACAGTGATTTTTCACTGAAAGGCTTCAAGAGAGCAGCTTTCCAACGAATCCAAAACACATACGAACGTATATAGCTCGGAAAGAAAGAGAAAGAATGAGGGAGAAAGTGGGCTAACCTGGAGGTAGACTTTGATGCGGTCGAGGGGGGCGGTGCAGGTCCGGGACACAGCGCCGGCGATGCCGCCGGCCAGGAGGTGCCGCCACCACATGCCCGAGACCATCTCGCTGTTGGTGAAGTCGTCCGGTACTCCGATGTCCTCGCCGATGTCCATATACTGTAATCACAAGATCGAGGCGGCATCGTTAAATTCACGATCGACACGAATCAACACGGATGCGTTTGGCAAAGTTATTTTTATTTTTATTTTTTTCCCCGCCACTTTAGGCGCTCGGTTTATAGACGCGGTATGGCAAAACATAGTATACCGGGTACAGGGGGATGTCGTCATCTTGGAATCGCAGGCGCAGGACAGTCGCGAGTAGATCGCTCCCATTGCTCAATACCTTCTCCATGCCTCCCGCGCACATCTCTCTACCCTGCTCCAATTTTTTTTCTTCGCCCTCTTTTTAGGTTAACCCCGGCCCGACAATAGGCTTTTGTTTGTTTTTTTCCCCACTCTCCGTTTTCCCTCGCCGCGCGTGTTAATGCAGTCGGGTGTCTGTGCGCGCACAGGTGCAGCAGCGCGCGATCTATGCTCGGCTGACTCCGCTCTCTCGAGACTCGCCAATGTCAAGTTTGATATATATTGGATTACAATCGATTCGTCATACGCGTACGAAGTTGTTCCAGTCGCCGTTGGCTATATAACAGGCATAATTACATTTGATCCATCAGCCAATCGGAATGAAGCTTAGTTGCGTGTCTAACATTGCATGACTAATTGGCAGTGAATATTTACTGTTAGTTAAACTAATTTAAATATTATTTCTGTTGTTCTGAATACCAATAGTGAAATATTCAACACACGAATAAGTAGTTTAGGTCAACTTCTCTGCAAGATTTTATTATTCATTAGTAGAAAAGAAAATGTTTCTTTCGGTATGCACAGGTAATATATTCACCTCTATAAGACATATAGCTATAATAATTATACGCCGCGTATAAAACACTTCAGCTACTTATTTGAATAAATAATAAATATTACAGATAATTAAATTGACCGTGCACGATAATAAATATATCAGTGTGGTTGTCGAGTGAATATCAATCTTCTTCTTCTTCTTCTTCTTTATCGCTATTGGCCATGGGCTCCATCTAGGAGCTCCGAGTTGCCACAGTTCAAATGTAATGCTCACAGCGGAGCGTGATTTTTTTTGTTTTTGTCCCTATAGTTGCAAATGCAAAGCATTACAACTGGCCCTACAGTTTTAGGTGGGTTCCGAACCACCGAGCCGCGGTGTGAATTTCAATGCACATGAAAAAATCAGAGGTGCACGCCGGGATTCGAACCCAGACCCTATAGTAGGCGAGAGTCAGGAGTCTTATCCACGGAGCCACCGCGGCTCGTGAATATCAATCAGCCGTGCAATTTTCACCGACGAATAGTAAAGGTTCTCGGCTATTTCTCGAAGCACAGAGTTCAATTTCCCCTCGATATCCTCGTCCCTCTGCAACACTCCACGCGACGCTTCGAACGAAAGGCTCTCGTCCTCGTCGGGGTCACGATTTCCCGACGAGACCACTCGCCTTAGCTTTTTCGAGAGTTCAAGGTACTATACGTAAAACGGCTACTACCCGAAAGAGAGAGAAGGATGTCAATCAATTTGCGAATCGTGTATATATCCCGAGCACAAGTACGTTTTCCATGTATGAGAGAGCTCAGCTGGTCGTGTGTCGCGCCGCCGGTGCCGCCTCGAACCAGATCCCCGCTTACGTAACGACGCGCCGACGCTGCTATGCAGCAGCGTTACCGAAGCCGATCGACTCGATTTTCTCTTTTGCTGAGGAGCCGCCGCCGAGCTCTTGCGCGTTTTGCACGTGCGCCCGCGCGCGCGGCTATTGTCCCGCGTGCGACATGTGGTGCAACTCCGTGCATACGCTGTTCGTACGTATGGTTTCGCGCGACATATCCGCGGATAGGAGAATTGAACATTTTCGTTGATTCATTGCTTTGGGTGAAATTGAATCGGAATGACGATTGACACGATTCAAGAATATATGTACCCCTTATCGGTGTACGTAATACGGTCAACGCAGATCATCCACGTTATATACGATTAAGTTCCGTGGAAGTATCCCGAAGACTCTTACCTCCCTACGTATCTCGGTATATTAAAAAATAGTACTTTTTTGATCTGCTAATGATCAGGGAAACTAATGGTCACTGAAAAGTTAACCGAAATTACTATTTCGTGTAACGAATTATTCACTATTTGTAGCGAAAAAAAAATACTATTTAGAATGGTAGGTGTTACCTGCCAGACTCATAACTAACTTTAATTTATGATTTTGTCCTTAGAACCTATACTTTTTTTTGGAGAATGACTCATCTACATAGCTTTGCATTGCGTGTGTGTGTGTGTGTGTATGTGTGGGGGGGGGGTGAATCTCGAGAATGATAACTACTCATAAAGTAGGTTTAACTTAGGTCAGACATAAGGGAAGCAAATAAAATCGTATAAAAACGGTAACTTGTGTCAGCGGAGATAATTGGATGAACCTTGCAGCAGCCTTGACAATGTGACGATTCGCTTCAGTCCATTACAGTCTTCGTATCAAAGTCTTGATTCCACTTTTTGATGCTAGTTTTAGTGGACGATCTATATATATATCTATGAAGTTTCAATGTATGTTCATTCTATTTACCCATCCATTCAGGTACCTTTACGCTCGAGAAAAAAAATGTCTCCGGTAATATTTACACTGGGAAAGATTATTCATTCTACGTAAAAGCAAAGAATTGTCTCAGTAGTCGCATGTATATGCTTTTGAAATCAATATATCAACTGTATGTAAATTGTCTAAATTTTACATAAGCCAAAATGATGCGGTTTCGTCGGATTCACGATGCGACTTCCATCGCGTGGAAGGATTTGAAAATCATCGTTACATATATACACGCTCGACACGACTCTGGCATGGCAAGATCCATACGCGAGATCGAGTATAATCGCAAAGGAAAACGGTAATTTGTTTCGATTATTTTGGCCTAGGAGCACGAACGTATCAATTTTTTTTTTATCTCGAGTGTGAATTCCGCAGTGGACGATTCACGTATATATACACACGAATCTCAATACGAGCTGATACATTTATTAATACATCCGTACAGATGATATCAACTGGCCGCGAAGAGTCGAAGATTACCGCAAGTCTCACCGATAAGAAACGTTAACGAGTCGGATTGTCCGGGATGATTTTTAGCAACAGACTCGGTGATGTGCACGAGAGACGAGACAGTGTTACAAAACATCGTCGCTCTCGTATCACCGGGACACCGATGTACATCACTCCCCTATCGTCGTCTTTCATTTTCAATCAAAGGCACGTGATTAACGCAGTGTTTACACGACGAGCCATCGCCGCGCACGGGGAATCGCTAAAACGTGCTATCCACAAGCCGCTCGAGTTCGCTTCGTTTCGTCATCCTTCGGATTGCAAGCGAAATCTCCGAGGGGAAAAGAAAAAACCGGAAGATCGATATTTCGCAAGACGCATCTCTCGGTATACGCACAATCCACGAAAGTGGACGAGTAACTGCGGACTGGATATATCAATCACGCGGGAACTTGGTGTACTCGAACAATATACGTCGTTAGACGCAAATCGACGGCACACCAAAAAATCCTCACACCCGCGGTCATGTGAAATTCGTGTTGTAGTAGCGAAATAAGGGACGACGTCGCGAGCGCGTACCACGTGGCCCCGAGCTTTCACGTGACCGCTGAACTACCAGCTGTCACCACCGCGGCGTGTGGGGTGGGGGGTTGCAGTCACGTGCGCCCGATGCAATCGCGCCAGGTGCACGAGAGCACTACTCCCTTTCTCTCTCTCACGTGCAGCCCCTTGTCACACTCGTCGCGCACTCGCGTATATATACACGTGTATAGAAGAGAGCTTTCGTGGGGTTTGCGGGTATACAGGTATTCGTCGAGTCAGCCAGGTGGGATAAGCTCGCGCGCTTGTCTAGTGCTACTTGTACTACTTAACTTGACGTATATCTCGAGCCATAGGTCGCTGTCGAGATTGTCGGCGGTGTCCATGATGCTGCTGTGCTGTGGGCGGCCGAGCCGCGACTGCGGCCCTTGGCGCGTGTCGCTCGGCGCGCGCAACATCGGGCCGACCGCCAAAAGCAAAGATCCCCCCACGCGTGCACCAGCCTCTCTGTATATATACGCGTATATACACTTATTACGCTGCTGGCCTGTATATAGATATACATACACACCCGGAGTAGAGCAATGTCAGCGCGCGCGCAGAGACGCTTTCGAAAATCCATATATCGCTTGCCGCGGCGAGGGTGCCCGGTGCTATATAGTATAAGCGCAGTGCTTGCAGCGCCCTGCTAACCGACTCGCGCGCCGGGCATCCAGTAATTTATCGAGCTTGCGGACGCTGAACGGGTCGGATTGACCTGTCGCGCGGGTGTCATAGGTTTGCTCAAACCACCTATGTTTTAACCCTATTCTCTGGGTAATACACGGTGGGAGAGGAATCAACGATTCAGCGGAACTGCGGTTGATTTTTCACTTTGGTAGATTTGAAACTAAAGTGACAAATTCACTTTTGTCACTTAAGAAATTGACCGTAGTACTTTATCGAATTGAATTCATCCATACTCGGGCAGTGATTTTTTACTTTTACATTTATGAGAGAGTACTTCGGCGGTGAGGGAAGTTGTTTCACGCGCAGCGGACTCTTCTTTGACTAGAGTGAGCGTTGTTTCACGCGCAGCGGACTCTTCTTTGACTAGAGTGAGCGTTGATGCTTCAATAAAGAAAAATCAGCTGGTTGTTATTTTCGTAGGAAAGTTAAATTGGGTCGTATTCCCTTTTTTTGTTCGATCCAATTGAAATTCAAACTGACGCGAGGGGGTTGAGATGCGTGTGATGTCTGACTCCTGTGGTAACGATGTTATATCTCGTATCCATTGTTGTATTTCTATTTGTACCGAGAATCACGGACAATTTCGATGTTCATGTATCTTTTGGAAATTCTTTTGAACGAATATAACAAAAACGTGACCGGATTATCTTTCTATATTCTAAGTAATGCATACGGAGAAACTTTGAATATATATTCTCTCGATCAATGTCGTTCGAGACCCGCTCAATGACTCTGATCTATACAACCTCGTTTATCAGGTTTCGTCAAGTACCGCATCGATAACTACATTATGGAAGAATCGCCATAAGAAATATCACAACTAATCACCCATAGTTTAGGAATACTGCACAAATACTTTTATGAAAGGAGATTTTTCCAACGAGGGTATGAAGAATCTCTAGAAGAGCCGTCGCCCATGGGTTCATACTACCACCGTCGCCATGTAGGATTGATTGAGGGGATTCAATCAGAGGATGAAGGAGAAAGAAACTCGCCTATCAAGTTCATCAACCAGTAAAAAAATTTCATCAAGATCCGAGAGCAAATTATTGAGTGTCTACGTACAGTGCCGCGGAGATAACCTTAAATATAAAGTACTATCCGCCACTATATGTACTGCACTATTCATCAATTCGAATGTTTCAACGTCGATCCCTATTATAACACAAGTGTGCTTCCGTCTCACTCGACATAATCATACTTCCAACGATTTTCATTCGCCATCTCTCGTATTCAACCAAGTATATATATACAGCTGCATTTGTCGTCCGTTCGATCGTCGGCGCTAGCCAACAAATGCCAAATTTCCTGGTTCCCCATCCAACGAAACATCGCGATTGACTCTCTTGGTTACATCAAGGTTTTGGGGAAGGGGAGGAGCGCCGAAGCCAGCGACGAGCCGGCGCTGCACGAGATAGTCGAGGCGCGCACAAGACTTTCTGGCAGCGAGTTAGCCGGCGAGTCGAAAGCTCGAATCGCTCACGCCGTAAATAAACCTCGCGCAACGATACATATACACGCATACGAAGACGGAGCGCAGACCGAAACTTCGGCACGACCGAATTGTTCGGATTCCCTAGCTCGCACTTGCCCCCCGACGACGGCGAAAGAGCGCACTCGAGCAACCCGGACAGCGATGATATGCGGCGTTGACGAGGGTGATCAATTATATTTGCACAACGTTGATCGCGTATGTATCGCGGATGTGATTGTATCTATACAGCGATACGCGCCGATCGATAATCATACTTCGTAGTGTGACAAACGTATATTTTTTCACTCGTGCTGATACAAATTTTGGCCGATCGTGAACTCGCGTGCTCCGATTATACATAGACTCTTCGTTGTTTTATAGCGATGGTTTGAGCGCATTTCAGGATTTTCTGAATTTCAGAGCTGAAATTCAGATAGCTACCTCGTGAAACCTTGATTTGATTCCACTAAAAATATTAAGATGAATAAGACGCTTTTCCTACTCTCATCTACCCGCATATCGACCGATACGATCTGCCGCGGACGCATATCGCCCAAAAGCCCCGACGTCGACGACGACACTCGTTTTGCCCCGGATTATCTGCTCTTCCGTGCATCATCCATGCGTCAGCTGTTTGGCACGCTCTAAATCGACCCGATCATTTTATATCTTCCAAGTGCTCGTTGGAGAAATCGTGATTATCAAACACACACACACACATATATACCACGGCGAATATCGGAAAAACGCACGGAGTAACGAAGCATTTCGTTGGCGAGAGATTGATACAGCCGGCGAATTTTGGCAGCTCGCCGCGGCGTGTACTTTCGTTGCGCTACGCACCGCGGCGGGTATATGCTCACTCACACACGCACATACGGGACACATTAAGCGCTGCAGACGCGGAAGCGTATTGCTTGTATAATCCGCCCGCGGTGCTCGCCCGGCGCTTTTCCACATCAGCTGCGGCCGATCGGTCGAGAGCAAAACGATCACCCGGTCGCTCGGACGTTTTTTTTTTCCCCTTCGTGCAGCGAATCAACGCAGTAACGAGTCTGTGCTCCTTCCGCACCTGGCGCGCTTTCACGTCACTCCCCCCCGCGCTCGAGTCGGCGGCTGTGATCGAATCTTGAAAATTCGGCGAATCGATTAGGCGTACGGGATACTTTGGCGGCTAGTGCCGGGGGCCTCTAACAGCAGCTATAATATACGACAGATTATAACGAAAATAACAAAAGAAAAGAAAAGAAAAACTGTGTCACTCGGTTATGGTGGGGGGGACTTTACGACGCGTGAGAAACGACGGACGTGACCTGGTTTCCCCGTGAATTAAAGAGCGCACGCGTATGTAACGGTTCAGCTTTTGACACCGCGAGTAGCAAAGCTTACAATCGAATCAACCGATCGACCGGTGACTCGTACAGATTCTCAGCGTTATCAGGATGGGGTAGGGAGGGGGGGGGGAGCTCGTTATCGCGACGACGGTTCTCGGCAAACTTTGATCCAAGATAAATTTGCGTCACGACGCAAGGGAAAGAGAGAAGTAGCGTGCGCGCGCGCGAACTCGTCGGCCGGGCGAAATTCCATAATTCGGACCATCGCCGCACGCGTATACTGCGGTTGACAAACAATATCGACGACGAGAAACGCTTCTCCCCAACCGACGACGTTTCGATAAGTGATTTTTACGACGCGTGACGCGAGAGACCCACGACACGGAAACTCGCTACCTCGTTAAGTCGAACCTGATCCGGTTGATTTTAAAAAATTCAATTCCAAGTGTGCGGCTCTCGCTCTATAATTGCACCGCGAACATGCTTTCATTCGGCCTCGAACCGCTCATACATCGGCGCTAGAGAAATTAACAAAGCAGCCGGTTCTCCCGCCCGTTAGAAATTCAAATTGCCATATTCACGTGTGCGCACCGCGATAAGAGCAATTTCCAGTATTCTGACGTACTTTTCCCCACGCGCTCCAAGTCGAACCGTTCAATATCTCTTCGGAGAATATAAAAAGAGAGAGAGAGAGAGCGCGTGCGACATTATAAAAGCGAGAAAAACGAAGATAACACCGCGCGTGCGCGCGCGTGTACATGTATATTGTTCAAGGACGCGCGCGCTTGCGGAACCAACTAACTTTCAATTGACGCGGCTCATTCGAATATACGAGCGGCGGCGGTCGGGTATAGGAGAAAAAAGAAAATAAAGTACGACTCGACGTTGCTCGACCGTGAGTCGTCCAATTCGTACGTTTAAATACACGTCGGCGAACGACGAGAATCGCGTCTCGGTTCAACGCTCCGGTCCCGAGTGAAGGTAGGAGCGGGTGTCTCGTTATTCGATAGAATTTAAAAACTCGAATCCTTGCCGGGGGGTAAACGTGACGTCACACAGCAGCCGAACCGCGCGCGTCAGAACCGCAGCCCGCGCGCGAGAGCGAGATTTTAACGTATATTACACACGCGCTGGCGCCCGCGCGCGGGCCGAAGGTGAAACGTATTCCCGCGAGAGAGAGCAGAGGAAGTAACCGGGCACGCCGAGAACGTTCCCCGGCCCGGCGGCGCGGCCAACGAATACGCGCTTAATACACGTGTGTCTGTGTGTGCATGCGCATGATGAGTAAACGCAAAGAGAGTCTAGACGTTCGGCGGCACCGCCCGACAAGTCGAGCCGAGGGGTGTCCCGACTCGGGGGGGTTCAACGGCCCAACCGCAGGCTATATCGGTCGCTCCCCATGGAGGGAGAGATGGATAGTGTGTGTGTGTGTAAGTATGTACTGACCCGCTGAAGAAGGTCATGGTAGCGGTTGAGAAACTCGCCGCAGACTTGGCAGCCGCACGTGAACACCTCCTCCTGGCGCAGCATCGCGAGTCCCCGGTCGTGCAGTGCGCGCGAGCTACGTGTGATGTGGCCCCCGGGCGTTGCTCGATCGGTTAATATTGTTATAATCAACCGGAGAAGATACGCTGCTCACACACTTGCAGGGGTCAGCTGGTCCGCATCGCGCGCGCTTTCACTTTTATCTCGGGGGCCGACTCGGGCCACGGAGTATGTAATACCAAGTGGAGAGAGTGTGCGTATACGCGCGCACAACCTAACGCGCAGCCAACTCGACGCCGACTGACTCGAGTGTCGGAGGGAGACTGGCGCGCGGCGGCGAGCGCCGGGTTCCGGCGAGCACTGCCCACGGCCGGAGAGAGAGGCGCACACATGGTGGGGCCCGTGATACGCGCGCCCGCTATAATCTCTCCGCCGCCCCGTTCTTAAGCGGCTCGACGACGACATCTGCAGCAGTGGGCAAACATCTTTCTTATATATGTACCTAGCAATTTACGGTTTACCTAACTCGCGCATTGCAACGGGTTCGACGTGAATTCACTTTGATCACGGTGAATATCAAGTGCAGACGCGCGATCACCTTCGTATGCTGATTTTTCACTTTCACACTTTTTTTTTTCTTAGCTGCAAGGTTGGAACAGAGTTTGTACTACGGCAAAACCGATGCGAGAGTATCGGATCGTATCCAACGAGCTTGGTTTCACACGCGCGCGATTCATCGAAAGATGAAATCGCGAGGAGGAGGAGAGGAGAAAATTTCATAGTTCTGGATTTTCGAACGTTTTCCTGGCCACGATATAATTTCGCTCAGGAACAGGCGGCTCTATTCGTTACATATACCCGCGCGGGTGTCAACTCGTCTTTCTCTCTCTGATGTCTGACAATGTCAACGGTTTGATCGTCTCGATTACAGATCGTTACCTTACCTACGCCTCCCCCCTCTAGGCCACCTTTTTGGGGCAACTATACTATTCATGTATATAAGCCTTGCCAGAGAAATGCTTTTCCATAGTTGATTCTCAATATGCAAGTCGGAATGATTACTATAAGAAGTGTATGAAAATAATTATTTATCCGTTCGGATACGCCGTATTCCCATATATATAGATATAAAAGTGTTGAATCATACATATATTCTGTGAATAGCATCGATATCGAAATTCGAACGAAATGACGCCGACAAGTGTTATCTTCGAAATCATCTCTTTTCCAGCTGCGCAGGAAATCCCCAGAGGCGGAAGTATCGAGAGATGATTGATCGTTCGACGTATATATATTGCCCGCGTCTAATTTATGCACTCTTCGATCAACTGTGTGTATATGCACGGTTGACAATAAGATTTTCCCATTGACGGGAAAAATTCTTGTGCAATTTCCAATTGCTCACCGATGAGGCTGACAAGAACGAAAGAAGTAAACTATACGAGTTTATATGAATACGTATTTGTGTATATGCGCATACCCGCTCGCCCCGAACTCCTTAAAATACACCATAGCATGTATCATAATTGTATTTTCAATGTCTCGAATTAGGTATAGAGCATAAGTTTCGCGACTCGGCAAACGATCAGCAAACGCGGCTCGCTAGAGCACTAGAGACAGAAAAAAAGAGACACGCGCGCGCGCGCGGCCCGATAATCGATCTAAAGTACAATATCAGCTCGATACCGATGCCCCACGCCGGGTGTCTCGGTTCGATATCGAATCACTCGAACCCAAACAAACTGCGCAATTCACATCACGAATCCTTGGCATGCATATATATTAATTCATATCCATTTATCGCCCACCTGAGCGATCCACCGACATAGCTCTTATATATACTTGCGCGCACGTGTGTGTGAATATGTAGCTTTCCCTGCTTGAAGCGGCCGCACGCGGGGGAGGCGTGCCCGATTGGTCGGCAGTGTCGTAACACACGTCTGTTACGTACCACGAGCGAGATCAAACGGCTTGCATGCAGCCATCTCGGGGAAACACCGGCTGACTAGCGCGTCCTTGCACAAGCTGATCGCGCCTCGTATTATATGCGCTCGGTTTCGCTTTTTTCCTTTCGACTGTCGAGCTCGCGACCGGTAATTCCAAGCGAGAGTCACCGATTTCGAAATCTACCAGTTGGAGAAAGGTCGTGCGCGTATATATTCACGGGCATTTTCCGGATATATCTAACAGACGTATGTATATATACGTGCCCCGCGTCACTGGAGACTGTAACGGATTTCACGTGACGTTGTTCTCGGTCGAACGAGCGAGAGACCGCGTGTGGGATTCTACGTGGATGCGGTCATTCCTCCGGACGTGCAAGCATCAACACCGTTCGAGGAACGATGCGGAATCTCAAATCTTTCTGGGATATATTACTGCGAGATACCACCCGATTACACCCGGGAATGGTGTGAATCTTTTTTGTTTCCTCGAACAATCGACCTTCTTGTTGATTTTATGTATTCAATTGTCTTTCCAGCTGGATAATCCGATGGATTAATTTCGCTTCCAAACTGAATAACTCGATTACTCGACCCTGCACGTGTGTACTTGACTATCTGAACTTTAAAAAAAAAAAGTCACCTTTGTCTTTACAATAGTGTAGTTTCAACAGTTAAATACGCAAATCGTTCCAATAACCCAAATTCTTATCTTTCTAAGTCAGTCTCGAGTCATGGCGTAGTTGGTGATATTGTAATGATTATTTTAAAATATGAAAACATATTCTCTCTTGAAATTTGATATGTATCTTCTTCAAGTATATAACTCCTTTGCCAACTTAGTTTTTTTGTTGTTCCGTATTTTCAGTGTTGAATCCATCGCTTCGTGTCGCGAGATTCGGTTTATTCTTACGCCTCTTCCGCAAAAGTATCACAGCTCGTGAATCTCGCTGGAAATCGACTAGAAAAATGCGTTATCATTACTACGACGACATGTCTATTATCTACCGGATGCGCGAGATTAAATAATATACGCAGGTGCGCATACATGTGTTGCTACAATATCGGAAACATTTGCAACTGTAGCATATCTCAGGGGCCCAGCAATAAACGACTTTGTGTGTATTCGTGCAAGCTTCGAGGAAAACGACACGGGGAAAAAGGCGGTGGAAAATTGCCTCCCCCGCGCGTAATCGCGCGTCCCCCGTAAAACTGGATTACACCGGCTTATCCCCTCGATCGCCGAGTGCACCGATGCGCAGGTATATCCGGCCAGCAGCGTCTTCTACCTGTCCCCCGCCCGCCGCGTCCCTTCGACCTGGCCCCCGCCCATGCGAATTACGGAATAAGTGTCGCCGCCCGAGCGTCCCAGGGGCCAGTCGTCCTTGAACCGTCGCGCGACCCCCACAACAACAACTGCAACTTGATATCTCGAAGTATGCTGCACAGTCTGGGCTGCGAGTACGGCGCCATGGAATTCTGGTGGACTCGCGACGTGGAGGAGCAGCAGCGCATCCGGGACGAGCAGCGTCTGAAGCGGCTCGAGCAGGACCGGATCATCGAGAAGTACCAGTCGGTGGCGCGCGAGCTGCGCAAGACCCGGGCCCAGCTGGAGGAGCTGCGGGCCGAGAACGACAAGCTGAGGCGGCTCGAGCACCTGTGGGAGAGCTCGAACCGGGCCGGGATCGGGGCGTCGTGGCGCAGCCCGGCCCAGATAGCCGCCGGCTGGCTCGGCGCCGTCGCCCGCTGCGGCCTCGCCTTCGGCTGGACCACCGGCCAGACCATATTCATCGTGAAGACGTGCGTCGACGAGGCGATCAACGGCTGCTGGAGGCTGCCCGCCAACCTGCCCCTCGTCGGCCGGCTCATAGACCGGCTCAGCTCGGCCTCGTTCATGCCCGGCCTCGCCAGGCGGCACATGATGGCCCTCAAGATGATCAAGCCCAAAATCGACGCGGACATCGACAGCGACAGCAACAACAACAGCATCGTCAAGCCGGCCAAGGAGGCCAAGGTCACCAGGTACAGGTGCTACAACTGCAAGAACAAGGGACACGGCTACGAGACGTGCCAGTGGTACGAGGAGGGCGCCTTCAAGATCGTACTCACATTCGTACTCGTCTACATGTCCGTCAGCCTTTGGGCGGCAATGTTCTACTAGACACCACCTCGCCCCCCCCCCCCGATCGAATCTCGCCGATATATACCTATCGTACTGCGTGCGCGCGCTGTTTTACTTTTTTTCTCTCCTGATTGCTAAATTTGGAAATGGTAGAAATTTTTCAACCATTCACGAGCGATTATCATTTATTAATTGTGCGATTTCTACCAACGAACAGTTTTACAAGAGCCACCGAGCTGGTGCGTATAAAACCCTTTTATAAACCCCGCTGGGTAAAACCCTTTTTACGGATTCTTCGGTTCGCGTTTGTATACTTTCATTTCGGATGTCGTGAAATCGAGCCGACACAGCTGCGCGCAAGCTCCCGACTCTCGAAGCCACTGCTCGCGATGTAACGCGAATCGATTACTTTGTAACATTTTGCGCCTATGTGTGTGTGTGTGTGTGTGTGTGTGTGTGTGTGTGTGTGTGTGTGTGTGTGTGTGTGTATGGATTACCGATGGAAATATCCAAGAAAGATAGGATGGTTTAATTTCAATTTCAAACTAGACGATTTGCGGTATCTTGTCGGTTTTAAGCTAGTTAAGGAAGTTTTCAATGACGAACGGGCGAAAAAAAATAGCGCGAACAGCGAATGAAAAATAATGTTAGTACTGTAATTTCGTAGTTTATACGGTAGTTCTAAAGATTTGACTTGAGTTCTATACGTCCGTGAATGTATCGATAATTAAGATGACTATTTGTGGATCACAATGAATATATGTATTATAATTTCATGTATATGTATGACAAATGTGTATCTCATGATTTTTTTTCACTAATCCCTATTGAATAAAGACTCTTTGTAACGAAATTGTTCATGTCCTTATTTTTTAATCCTCCACCCCCAGTGTTTTTTTAATGCTACATTCAATCGAATTTCCCTCGGAACGTTACGATCCCATTAACCATTGTCTTGTCATGATAAATAGAAAATATAAAGGAGAATTGATAGCAGATAATTGAAATTAACTATCCATAACGACGAAAATACTAAAAAAGAAAGAAAATGAGAATAATTCTCGTAAGAACTTATCTGCCGCAGACATACTAATGCTCATTGCATTTCTTCCATCAACTTTTTCAATCACTACCTCCTGATAAAGCAAGTCTGGTGTTACTAATAAAAACACACACCCAGAGGTCACTGCACTCCTCGTTCTTCAATTGAGCCGAGTATAGATCGAAATCTGAACTCCCATTGTCATTTGGTCATCTATCATAACAAAGATATCTGCTTTAGCCAATTGGATGTTTCCAATGCACCGTTTCGGAGAGAATTATTCCAACGATTTCTACGCCATTCGATACGTGATTTTCCTAATAATCTAGTCGAACGTTTTAAATAAATGAATCATCATTTGTATTTCTCAGGATTATTTATTGTATTCCACGGTAGATTTGAAATTGAGTGTATATACCATCCCGACGATAAAAGTCGAGTCACTGAATTTCCATTCAATGATCCACGTAATAACCAGACGATCTTATCTGTTAGCGGTGTGGATAAAGTTTTGAGCGATAAGCGGTGCAGTCGCGCATTTACATAGGAATCCTCAAGCCGAAGGTTCAAAGTTCTTTCAGATTGCATTATGCGACTAAACATCTCATCAAACGTCGTGCACATGAGCTAATGCAATCGTTAGTCGCATCCCCCCAGGCTCATTTCTCATTTTTAACGTTGAATCCATATGGTGAACCGATTCATTAATACATATATTGTTGGGTCTTGCTTTCGTTACAGTTGGGTCGTGATTAATCAATCGATTGAAGAAAAAAAATTGTGAAACACAAAGAGTCCAAAGATTCGGTTCTGAATGTTGTCCAGTTTATGTGTTTTAGTTTGAATGTGAATCACCGACGAGTGTACTAGTAATCGCTTTTAGAAGTATATCCCGTTAACGGAAAACGCCGCGAGTGTCATATACCCACTTATAGATATAATTCTGGATGCGTAACTTCATTACACATTGAATTGTTAGTTTTGGAAGACAGTTAGATAATGAATCTCAATATGTTTCGTTCAATGATCGCGTTAGTCATAGAATAAAACGCTATACTGAACTAGCTAAATTCCTTGGAGCTTGCAGCGCATAAACACAGTTAGGTTTCTCTGTAGGTAAAACGAAGGATTTGCCTCGTTCGAATGTACGCATGCCATCAACCGAAGAAATTAAAGTTCGATAACTGTATAACGATCCAACCACGTCCCTTCTCTCCCTTCTCTCGCGTATCGCTCTTTCATCGTGGCTCCTATCAATTTTTTTCCTTCTCCATCTCAGTTCTGCTCCAGCAAATGGACTTGACAATATTGACGTGATAAAATATCATACCGAAACACCAAAAAACTATTAAAAAAAATTTTCTTTTCGATTTCTTTGATAAGTGCGACAAATGCTGCTGATTTTTCTCCACGCTTTTACAGGCAATGATCTCGACGTATTTCCTTATGGAACATACGAGTATTATAGTATTTCAGATCGACTGGGTACGGTCTTACCGTTCTAAACGTTTTTTACGATAACATTTCCGAAAATCTAATTGGAGCATTTTGGCTGTCTGTATTCGTCGGTTAAGAAAAATTTGGGGTAAAAAGTGATGCAGAAAAATGAGCTTGTAACGTTACTCAATATGGATCATAAAAAAGTACACTGCAGTCGAGCGATGTGTGTTTGTCTATCAACAAAGACGCGGAGAGAAGCGATTGATAAACAAGAGCATTATAGCCGCACTCGAATATATTTCATTGGTAAATGATAATCCAATATTGGCATCGTTCATCCACGTGATCGTGACTAGGCTGAATCACGAACGATTAAATCACGTGAATTACGACTCCGTTTCCTTTGTACCCGAGAATTATTCGTTCCGCATCTTGATCGTTGGATCCGAGTTCCAAATGAAAGTGCGACTGCCGCGACTCTACTGCAGCGGGGGACAATAAAGTGAAAATAATTTCGACAGCTGCCAAAATGTTTGCGCCACGGGCGCGATATCAACAAGGAAACAACACCAGCGGATCACGTGGGGTATCGATCGAATTATCGCTCGATCACTCGAGCCTCCTTTCGCGCGGACAACTAAAATCGCCAACTTTGTTGTGTATGTGTGTGTCTCCCTTCTTCTGAGCCTCGACTCTCGTGACTCAATGCGCGTAAGAAGCCAGCGCGTCCCTCGGTGGCTGCCTACGTCATAGGTATCTCGGCAAAATCACATTCGTGCGTCAGCTATTATATATGTCGAGCTGTGTACTGGCGGCCCGCGTGTAAACAGTACGTGAACTTTTGTTAGATGTGTTTTCCTGTGATAAACTGGGGTACAACGATCAAAGATATCGTCTTTTTTTTTACGCAGTTTCGGGGGTCACGGCCCTCTAGCGATTTTTCAATTGAAAGAAATCTGAATGGTATTGTTTCAGTTTATAAAATTTTCAGAATGGTCGTTTATTTTTATTGACTCAATCGATGATTGAAATTGAATTTTTCCTGGAAACATTTTTTTCCCCGTATGTTTGAGCATTTTAATTCAATGAAGTCATCCCGTTGTAGAAAGTGCGCGATTGAAACTTCAAACGCGATTATCTTCAAACGCGATTATCTTCAAGCTGCATTTTTCAAATGGGCCTCCAGCATAAAGCGATCATTTTCCGGCCGATTAACTTGATTTCTCAACTGCGGACTCTGCATTACATTTGAAAGGGGGAATATGTACGATTTTTGCAATATATCGCGGATAGTAAAAGTTATGAACAAAATTCGGGCGATTTTTTCTTGAAAAAATCCAAATTTTTCTTTCAAAAACTTGGCCATTCTTCGTAAATCAATATTTTCAAAACTCCATAAACATATATTCCTTCAGATAGTTTTGTGTGAATCAACGAGAAAGTTTGTTGCTCGTTTGGCTATCACCAAATTTACTCAAGATATGCTGCGAGCCTGAAGACACTTATGAAAAGGATATCTTTTCAGAAGCTACGCAATTTCGTAAAACTTGTTGGTATAAAAATACATGTTTGTATCTTATTATACGCATGTAAACATGTAGTGAGTTTAGTTTTTTTTAACATTTTGAGGTCTCTACATTGGCTCTACCCCTCAACGTATCGCAGGTTTTTTTCGACCAAATTGTTGAACGACCACTTCTCTTCTGCGATTTCTTTTTCCAAGGCCAACGACGCCGGATTATAGCAAAATCAACCTTCTATTACTCGTGAACCGGTCACTTTTTATAATACGCATTGTAATGTGCAAGCGAGTAGACATATCATGAGCATTTCTTTTGTTAGCCTGTCGCACCAGGATGTATTATTTATACAGGAAGTCTTTTTGCTGGACGGATAATCGACAATGTTGGGACGACTCTTGACGAACAGTATATGATTTATGTATCATGGATTAATAATATTTTCGCAAGATATGACACGCAAGTGACGACGGACTCAGGATTTACAATTAGAGGTGTATTGTGCAATTCCCCATGTACACAGAAATACATTCAGAATCGTCATTTGAAGTTTCTATATGAATGAATTAGCCCGGCTGAGTTCGGGCGTACCCGAAAACAATTCAGTCACACTCAAGTCTACATATATACCGTATGCCTGAACTTGGATAATCATCTTAATGCTTGGGATCATCTTGATGGGTGAGACTTAAAAATTTGACAGTACTCCCCCTTATGCACCTCGTCAATATTAACTAATGAGGCTATTAGCCAGTCGTGCAGATTTAGCGGAGACAAAAGGTGAAACTACCTGCTCCCATGGAAGGTATAAGCAAACTATCCGACTATTATGGACAGGAGTGGGAGGTGTAGGTAGGAAGCTCGAACTACTGTTGTTTCAGTACGTTTCAGAATTCGAAACTTGCTTCGATTGAAACACCGACACATCGACGATCGATCCGAAGTTATAAGAAAAATCCGAAAAATCCGAAGTTAAGAAAAAGTAATTGTCGCTTTGGAATCATGGCGATGAGATCGTCGGGTGCCCTGGAGATGCCGAGACACCTGTCGCCGGAGAACAAGGCGCTTCTCAAGCAAGCATTCGGCACTTTGCGAAGCGTGAGTCAGTTCCGTTGCTGGGCGCAGAAGAGACTGGCAACGAACAAGGCCAACACCGTGTACATCCGGGAGAGACTCGAGCGCGAGCAGAAGGAGCTGTACATATTCGAGAAGAACATCGAGCTGGTGATGGGCAAGCAGACGCCCGACAGGATGGCCCGGCTGATTGCCGCGAGGGACGCGTGTTTCGCGCGCAAGAGGGACTTGAACGGGACGCTGGACGGCTTGGTCGGGCGGCTGGCGACTCTGCAGAACCAGCTGATCAAGTTCGCGAGCCTGGCGGCGAACCTGCTGGACTCCATAGGGACGATCAAGCGGTGCATACTGCCGGCCGAGGAGGCCGACGCCGAGGACAACTTCGTCGACCGGATAGTCTCGATATGCCAGTGCGAGAGCCTGTTCAAGGAGATGCCCGAGGAGGACGAGGGCTCGGTCAGCGAGATACACATGCAGTGCATCAAGGAGACGGTGGAGCTGGTGAGGATGAAGGCCGAGCTGATGCGCCACGAGGCGAGGAGGGACGAGATCGAGGCCGAGACGAGACGCGTCCTCGACAAGTTGCGGGACAAGAGCTTGCGAGCTCGTTGACGGATGCGCGCCTATACCCTTTGGCCTACTGGCCAAGGGAGAGTTTGGATTTTCACCGGATCATATAGTGTACGTTGTGTTTGATTTGTTGTATTACGTTGTATTGCGTTGGAAGATCGGAGAAATAAAAGTACTGTCTGTAGATTGAAACGTTTGATTTGCCATGTATCTAACCCCTTCAACCTCATCAACAATATCACGGATTGACGTAATGCGGCGATATTTATTTCGACACTGATATACTCGCCGAGGATTAAGCCAGCTTAAGCCTATGATAACTGTTTGGACATTCGGTCGAACGACTATATATATCCCAGCTTAATTCAACGACAAAGATCGCCTTATCAAAGGATCGATCAATCGATGAACTTTGAGGAATTCGCTCTTGGGAATCGAGTCTTTTTTTATCCCGATGCACTAACCACATCTTAATACACGGCTTTCTTCGTGCAAAAGGCAAATTGTGCATGCGACAGTCGTCAACTCGCAGAATTACGACTTCCGTCCGTACGTGAAATCTCGTGCCTTCGTTTTTATCGAGTCAATTGAAAATAGCAATAACACATTCGTTATCACGGGAGAACATTGAATATGATATTGGCGTAATTGCACGAATCTGCCAACGGCAAAGATTATCTAAATCTTTCTCGTAAGTATAAGTTACGAACCTCCCACCACATTACTCGAACCATTGCAAAAAAAAACATGCATGCCACACTGCGTGCGAAGAGTGAGCACGAGAAGCGCTTTATTGGTAGCTCTCATTCCGAATGATGAGAGACGCGTCAAAACAAACGTGTATAATATACGGTCGAGTGAGTATTCTCATTCGCGTTCAAAGGGTGCAGATATTATTCTTAAGGAGTGAAAGTTCTTTTTAATGGTGTTAGTCTAAACACATGTGAATAAAAATATCCATAAGTTGTTGATATTCTAAATAATCATTCTGACTTGCTCAAATGTCTCGTTAGACTTGTTTTCAAAACAGAATAAAAATTGAAAGAAAAAAAGCTGTTTCCCCCCTCAGAGAATGTGTAGAATGATATAATAACTAAATTTTTGTGAAAATTTGTATTTATCATGAAATTATGAAATTATGCAACGAGTATTTGTTGCATATATATGGTATTAACAATATGTATTTGGTAATATTTCACAATTATATTTGTAGATAGGACAATCATCTAAACGTTTCGTAGAGATCCTAGATACACAACCGGTAGAATTCATGAGTAAGATTTTCTTCAGGTGAATCCAACATTGGATAAAAGGTATGGGGAATTCATACTTTATCTTACGAAACAATGACAGTTATAGCTAATGACGGTATCATTTATCTTGACATTTGCGTCTAGGGTTGGGTCCACTTGAATGGAAAAAAATCTCACCGATGAGTCGGTGATCAGGTGAATCAAGGACGACAATGTTTAGATCATCTTCTTATTTAACATTATTCCAGAATAGTACTAAATTCATAATGATCATACCAAATATATTCTAATAAATGCTCTATCATTCGCAAGTACGTACAAAGTCACACAGGGGAAGGAGGAAAAAGAGTTTTTGTTGAAAATCTCGACTTCAAACTGCGTAGCGAGACACTCGATCAAGTCGGATCGACTATCGAGAATCAACAGAAGAAAAATCCAAATCACCGGATCGATGCGCGGATAAAAAGCTAGACATATAGCTTTTCGACCGCGCGGAGGGTCATTCTGTGGTCGAGCGTATACATAGTGCATCGCACCGTACGGCTGGCGCGCGCACGACGTACTTTGACGTCATGAAGCGCCCGCGCCGCCGATCCCGCCTCCGATCGGCCGCACGCGTCTGCCCGATTCGCGCTGACGAAACCCCGGCCGGCTATTTCAGCACTGCCAAGCTCCCTGTGTGTGTCTGTCAAGCTTTCGAGACTTTTCCGCGCTCGCTCGGTATGCGCAGGCCTGATTGTACAATATAAAAATCCGGTCTTCACGGTTCGAACAATTCCACGACGAGCGAATTTATTTGGGAACTACCGTGTGAGATTTATGCACTGGGAAAAATTCGATTATGACTATTTCGAAATAGTAGAGAAAAACATATTAGTCGTTACAAAGTTTTATAAGTTAGAGTAGTCGGGTCGAGTGAAGCTTGTAATTATCGTAGATTAAAATTTGATAATACAGTTCGCTATATAAATTATTGTGAATTTCACCATCATTCATCATAATATTTTATAATACTTCACTATGTACATGTCGTGAATATCCTCTAAATATTTTTCCGATAATGATTACTATATATTTTGAATAGTGAAGTTCACTAATCGCATGGCTGTCAAGCTATTGCAATTAAATACCACAGTAAAAATAAAGTAATGACTAATTTTTTCTCTCAGTGTGAGTAAGTCGGCTCAGCGGTTCAACGTTTTTTCCCCCAACGCTGCATCGGTAGATTCATCGACGTTGCTACCCCACATATATCTCTCGACGTTTTCTCTAATTTTTTGTCTCAGTGTGTGAGTAAGTCAACTCAGTCGACGTAAATCACTCGAGGCTCTGCGGGGTTGACGACGACTTTGACCGGAATTTCGGGGAGCCTCTTGATGACGCTGTTTATTCCCGATTTGTAACGCACGCAATCGATCGACGAGATCTTTGAAAATTAATTAAATACCGTAAAAATGTTACGGGGAAAAAGAAAAGGAAAAGAGAGAAGACAAGCGTATAAATTCCACCGCAGAGGAATCATCAAAAGCACGTCGACACACATAGGGTGGAAAGCTCGAGACGTGTATTAATCTTTTACGTTCTAGCAGATAAATCCGGCCGGTGCGCAACGATGTCCTCGCTTCCATTCGTATAATAGACACACGACAACGATATGGGGGGGGGGGCGGCTGTATGTACATACGCGTTCGAGATTTTCCACGCGAGAACTCGAGCGATAAGCGGATCGGTGGCCGCGACAGACTCCGCGACGCTAATTGCGCAAGCGTTGACCGATGAGTCAAGCTGATCGTGTGCGCCTCGTTTATATAGACGACCTGATGCGGGGGAATAATGCTCGCTTGCGTAGACGCGCCGACGACACCGCGGCTGATTGGCCGCCGCGTGACGTCGCAACTAATTAGAATCGGTTACGGGGAGTGTAATTCTACCGGTGCCGCCGGTTCCATCCGGCGCTCGCGGGCAAAATTGTCACTCGCGCGTACACGACCGCGGGATAACACGCTTTGAAAGAGACTGTATCGCGCGAATTGCACATTCTCGTGATTTTTCTTCAACGACGCGCTCGTTGTACTATATACGCGTGTCTCTTCAAACCGAGATGTTAGCCGCGATAGTATACAAATCGGTTCCCACTCGAATAGCCGATTACACGCTGTGCTTTCGTTGGGAATTATCAAACCGCGAGCTGCAATGACATCACGATTACGTTAGCCAACTGTTTACGCCGGGGGGGGGGGTGTTTTCCCCGCACTGATCATCCATATACATACGAGTCATCGACGCTTCGTTTCATACACACGGAGCGTGACGCGCGGCTGGCAGCTCGCATCTGCGCTTTTCGCGCGAAAAATCCTAATCGACTTCTCGTTTTATTTACAAATCGCGTATATATAGCGATATGGCGGACTTTCAGCCGGGGGGCAATACACGACAATCGACAAGTTCTTTTTGTTTATGTCCTGTGCGCGCGCGCGAATCGTTATCGCATGAAGCGCGCACCAGCGTTGCATCAACGCCGTTCTGGCGAGTTCTATACGCCGGGAGGGAGTCTTCTATGCTTTTGCGAGATAAGCCTTTGTTTTAATATCGGTGACTTAACCAGTGTCGATAACCCTTGGTATCTTTTCGCGCATCGAGCACCAGCTAATTGGTACTCGGTCCGATACATTGTGCGGCGCGAATTAGGCGAACGAATCATTCGGAATTCGGGCTTTTTCACGTAACTCGGAATAAGGTTTGTTTTTTCTTTTTCCAACAACCATAAAAGTTTTCCGATGACACGTGATTTGATGAAATGGGTTCCGAAATACATCAATGGATCCACGCAAGAATACTTGAGAAATTGCATTGTTGAAGCTCGTATTTATCTATATTCGATTAAATATTATTTCAGTCACAACTAATATATATGTATATACGCCAGAGATAAAAATTTGCAAGCTGCAGGATGTAACTGTTGGCACAATTCCAAGAATGATAATTTTCTTGTAAGCGATACGATTTCTCGGTATCGAGTCACAAAGGTTGTAAAACAATTGTTAGTAATTATCTTCGTATATAATAAATGAATCCCACTTCTAGATTCTAACTCCTTTCATCCAAAGCTGATATAATTGAGATGGGCAGTAGGTGAAAAAATATATTCGGAGTCAGAATCCAGACAGTTTCATAACGCAAATGTATACATCATATAAGGTAATTGCGATCTGTCAATGATTGACTCTACTTCATTCCGCGTAATCGGACTTAATTGAGTTGAGTTTGAGCATCTAGCATAAGAACGCTGATATTGCATTTTTCCCTCCAAAAGGCATTAACGAGGCATTGTTGAAAACTTTCTATGGAATAATTTAGTATAGATATTCATTTATGATATATGTATCTACGTAATATCAATATCAGTGAGTACGGAAAGAATAAAAGCGTTTCTAAGATAATCTTCAAACGATATAGAATCAAGCAGTTTCTAGGCTCACGTTGAACAAGTAATGTGAAAAGAAAGTTCATGCGGAAATATTGAGCTTCATATTGATTCTTCGGTGCTGGATGAATTGCATGCATTTCAGTTTTTGATGCAATATCAAATTTAACGAATTCCTTATCGACCAAGTTCAACTTGACACTTTGCTCTCAAAGTCACGGAATTTATTTATTGATATACAAACGAAACATATTCCGTATCGGTGTGTAATAAATAAAGTCATACTTGGTATGACTTCACATGACTGACAACGAGTACAGATCGTGGTTCAAGGGTATACAAAATGACATAATGCGGGATTTTCCACACCGCGGTTTCTCCTGCCCAGTTGATTAGTAACACCAATACGGATTCAGTAGCTGATTGGAAGTTCCCATTAGCTCAATGCACGATTTTGATTCACTCGGTAAATCAACCCTTGGGCGGCATTGGGAAAGTTTCAATTACAACAATCGAAATTCAATCAACGCTTTGGCAACTTTTAATTCGCACTAACAGTATATGAAATACCATATGCCATCATTCATACTAGAACAAAATACTTCTTTAGAATTGAATGTCATAGTGGATTCGGTTTTCGCCGAGATCCTTCCGAAAATCTTGTGGAAAAAAAACAAAAAAATTGCTGAAAATTATCCTTGAAAACAGAGGCATCGGCTCGCTTCGTCCCTCGTAAAGCCAAGCCGGCAATGATAACGAAAATGAGAGTGTCTGGCGCGTGACGCGCATGCACGCGAGCGAACCGAACAGCTGGAACTGGAAATGAAGGTCACTCGCGGCCCCGCAACCTATGCAGTCTCGACGAGAGACGAGCCCCTCGCGAGATCGGCGAATCAAACGAGGTCCCGCTTATCTAGCGACCACCGCGCCATCCCTCGAAAATCGCCCGCACGTTTACCGACGCCTCCTCGGCAACGCGACTGAATTCCCTCACGTCGGCAAGTGGTTTTGGATGGCGTTCAGTTTATCGCACGCGAAATTCGATAGTCAAAATTGCCAAGTCGTTGGGAAGGAACAATTCCTTTTACAAAAGTAGTTTCTTTGAATATTATTGGTAGGAATTTCCAACATGCGATTATTGACGATTTAGGATTTTCGCTCGTTTTCGATCAACATCGAGTAAAATAAAACGGATTGAGAGAATTGAGAACCATGAGTGAAATGATACGTCAATCTGAGTTGAAGATTTCTGCGCAAAATGAGATTATGCATATTATGCATATTATGCATATCAGTATTATGCATGCGTTTAATGTTAGTACAAGTGAATGTATAACGACTGTTCTGTAGAGGTGGCGAAACGGAAAAAAAGGGTTAATAAAATTGATAATCAAATGAGAGTTTGGAAAGAACTGCTGGAAAACCGAGGTTACAAAACGAGACTAAACGTAGTTGAAATAGTGGAAACCACCCGAAAAAGTCTAGAGGCGAAGAATAATAAACAGTTTGACAAGTCGAAGTAAAAAAATTGGAGTCAATATATCAGCAGAGTTTTTTTACATTAATAATGCATTTATCTATCTTCCGATAAGAAGATTAGATTTTTGATGTATTTTTTCAGTCGGGTAATCGAAAAATAAAGAAGGTGGGTTTCCTTTCTGAGTCTTTCAATTTTATATGCGTTATTTTATGTACAGTAAGAACAAAAATTCTCTTTGGAAATCTAGAGCTTCAAGAGTCATCAGAGTTAGTTGTACTTAATAAAAAAATAACTCACCGTTGAATGGCGCCAATATTGAATAAGCTCATGAATATTAGTAGTTGGTGCATACAGCAAGTAATCTCTCCATTCGTTGAAACTAATGTTTAGACTTCCATCTTTATCCATCCTGTAAAAACGTTCATTTTTCGAGAATCATTCTATAGAATAATGAATTATGATATTTTACACCTTTCATTGATTTGCTCATACCTTTGGAGTAGCTTCTTTGCTTCAGCTCTCTCCATTTCGATACCAAGATCTTTGAATGCTTTTATCAATTCTTCCAAATCGATTTTACCTGAAAAAAAAACACGATGAGTATTATTTAAGAAGGAAGCAGATGACCACGTGATCATAGGATACAGTGATCGAACGATTATCACTCTAGTGATTTAATGTAATACACGATATTTTTCTTCAAGTCTTCATGTTTATGTATTTTATTTAAATGAATGGCCAACGATGCGGTTTCAAACAATATCCAATGACATACCATCTTTATTCTTATCGAGGTCAGTAAATTGCAGGCGTAAATTTTTCTCGTGTTCTCGTACATAATGGATGAACTCGGCCAGGCTAATATCGCCACTCTTAGTTTGATCGGAACGAGCCAGGAATTTCTGAAATACAAAATTCATATGTCAATAAAGTATGTTCAAACATATTTTCAATTTCTTCTTTAGTTGCAATATTCAGATTACTAAACTGCGGGTTATCATCGAGCAGATTGAATCGATGAAACTTTGCGGAACTTTTATAAAAAACATTGATGCAACTACTATTTCTGACGGAAATCACATAAATGATAATATTTCCGTTATGTAATTATAGACTATTTATAAAAATGAAGTTGAAAATTTATACAACAAATAATTTAAAGTCGTGTCGTAACTCATTACCGAAATAAAATTAGTCATTCATTATATCTATAATATATGTAAAAATATTCTTTTCAACTACCAAACATATCATTTACTTTTCAGTTAATAAGTCCGCACTTTTCGATATTATTAAATGGTTATACATTGGAAACTAAAAACGCTTTTGGTGTTTTAGCGAAAGTAAATCAACTAAGGTCGATAAATTGATCGCGGCAATTTGATAATAGACCACAATGGTACTGATACCCGGTTGAAAATATTTTTCCTTAAGCCTCTTGATCACCGATGAAATTGACTAATGATAAAAATATATATTATGCGAAATGAACAAATAATAGGATGAATGTTCTAGAGCTCAGCTTCTTAGATCGACGCCAGAATATTAGCGCACATTATAATAAGAAAACGTTTTTCGGATCTCAAATGAAAATCCAATATCAGTGGCGCAATACAGCAATAGCTCGGCTCGACTTGGCAAATAAATGAGGTCGATTTTCAATTTCAATATATTACCCAAGCAGCTTTACTCGGAAAAGCGCAAGAATAATGTAGAAGTAATGAAATTAAGCTAAAGGTATTTATAAATTCACTTAGTTGAAACGGTCCGAGAGTAATACAATTATAGAGCTCGAGAATTGCTCTTGGTTCCGTGGATTATTCCAACCAGTGAAAGAAAAATCTCTGTCTTTATTGCGTACAGTATCACATAAACTAGGTCAATAATGCTTTGAACGCGTATGTAATTGGAGCCAAAACAATTTGCAACTTGTATGGCATTATCGCGGATTAATCACGAGCAATCCGCCAGCCACCAGTTCGACAGCGGAATCACTCGAGTTTCCGAAAATTTCGCGATTCCCTTGGGCACATTGAAAGGAATAATAGGCCGAAATAACATCGTATCGAATTTCAAAATAGCTTCGTTACGCTTCAAGTTTAAAGAGCCCGAATAAATGGTGAAAATCCTTTCTCCACATTCTATTTCAACATTGCACTGATTAATAAAAAATTATGGCAAAATAATTCCCACGAATTCCCTATTTCCTCCTCGGAAATCAATTTCCAAATTCAATACAGCAAAATGTGACTAAAAGCTAACAGAAATCCTCGAGCGAGTTATTTCAACGTAATCAGTACACTCCGAAAAGCTCGAAAAGCTCCTCGAAACAACATTATTTTGCCGAGCTGCAGCCGAGAGTCGTTTTCGAAAGCTTTAGAGTAATAGGAGAAGGACTGGTGCGGACCTTGGCGTATCCCTCGTGTAGTCCGGCTTTGTGTATGGCCTTGGACAGGTCGTGCACGTCGATCCTGCCGTTGCCGTCGAGGTCGAGCTCGTTGAACAGGTTGCCGAGCCGCTCCTCGTCCTGGGCGGGCATCTCGTGGAGGTAGTGCGCCTGTGGTGGTGCACCCATGGCCACGCCCAAGCTCTGCGCACCCCTTGCCAGGCTGCTGGTCGGCATGCTATATGCGTTAAGTATATACGCGCGGGAGCTTTCCTAATTGCTCTCGCTCGAGCTTCTACGGTGTCTGCAGTCCGCTCACGCGTAGCGGAATATCCGAGGGCGATGCTGCCGCTGCTGTCGATGCTCACCAAGTCGCGTCCACGGGCTGGTCAGCATCTTCGCGGCAACGCGCTACCGGATGCTCCGACCTGCGAGACTGGAAGGAAAAAAAGATTCGTCGTTAGTTGTACGTCTTATTTGAATTCGATCGGGGGATTGCTGATCGATTTTCGTCGCTCGTTCGAAATTATGAAATTATTCGTTCTATGAAATTACCAGAAAGTAGAAATGAAAGTAGAAAATAGATAGAACGATACGCTTAGAAATTTCCCGTGACTGCACACTCTAAATCTAAAAATAACGATAAACTACTATTTTATCGGTAGAAATTGCATAACCGACGAAAATAGTAAATATTTAACTGAAAATTTAGAATGTAAAGTTTTACTAATTTTCCAGCTGAATATTCACGATTCTCGTCAGTTATGCAATTTCTATATACTCCAAACATACATCCGAGCAAGGGGATGGACTTTTTCCGCTCGCAAATGAAACCAAGTCTTCTCTCTCGATCGGCAATGTCCGAGGAGTGAGGCAATATCTCGCTTGTAATACGATCGCAAAAATAACTTCCGGTTCAAGAGGTATTCGCATAAATCGTCGGTGTCGGGAAAGACAAAGAGTATTTAAACTTCTTTGAGTTATTTTAATGTCTATGCAGTGGTGGTGCATCGAGATAACACAGATCATTCGAAACTCGCGGAGTACACGTCGAGCTGAGTCAACTTTATCCAAGCTACGAAATAATTGTTGCAAAGGAACGGAACCTGATGAAATTCAAGCTGTTCAAACAGTCGCGCAATGTTTAGGTCTGCTCGCCCGTATCGTATTGTAAATCATAATTGTCTGCATTTGACGTCATTGAACATGAAATTATATTAAGATTACGTGTAGACTTTGTTCGTGATCTTTATGCATACACTCGGTAAAATTAAAAAAAAAATCAGCTAATTAACAAATTCAGCCGGTGAATTTTCCCCGTTTGCAGAGCAAACAATCCACCCGACGAGACAGCTCAATATCCGCCCGATACTCGAACCATAATAATATCCATTCGAAAGACATCTTCGATCGTTTTTTCCCTAACATCCTCTGACTGAACCAAATCATCTCGAAGTGTGAATAATCCAAAAATAGTGATTATATACATTCGTGTGTTAGTATAATATACGTCAAGTTACAAAACGTATTCTTTCATCGCGTGTGCACAACTCGTGTAATTCAACAGTATTGAAAAAACTACCTACAACAATCTAATATTAATATGAATATTATGTCCAGTACTTAACAATAATATAAATACGTAAGAATGCGATCTCACAAATGTTGAATCTGCATCTGGGTCGAATTTTAGCTAAAGTGCTACGCGACGCACTTCGATTTGGAAAATCCGAGGGCAAACTCGTATACTCAAGGGCGACTTTTTCAATATTTATATTGACAAATTTACCATTAAATTTTCTGCTCGACACTCGTGTAGAAAATATCGTTCAATACAGGTACAAAAAGTGTTCATTCTACTCGTGTGATTGTCATCTTCGCTAATTGCTTGGGTAACAAACTCATGTCGAGGAATAATTTACCTGTTTCACACGAGTATCGAAAATACGCATCGGAAACGGTATAGAATCGCGTTTTTCGTATGCTCCTGCAAAGCTATACTCGAATCAGAATTTAGTAAATACGGACGGACAATATTCTGCGAAAAATGTTGGCTAAACATTATTTAATTGAACCAGCGTCAAATTAGCGTTGAAATCTTCTTGTAATTTAATTCATCGCGCGAGAGACACCAAGAATTACAGCAATCATCTAGAGTTACGTTCGGACGAGCGGAATAGAAATGCGAGCAAAACAAAAATGAACAACATGGGAGTCAAAATAGCATACTCCAGTCTCCACCGTGGCGCTATATATACAGAGGAACACACATAGCCGCGCATTACTTCGGTTACAGTTCGCGAAATAATTTCGGAAAACATATACATCTGAAATAAACACGATCGCGTCTTTCTTGTTCCGTTTCCCTTCTTTTTCCTAATAGGTTTTTGGCTTTCATTCGGCATGGAGAAAAATCAGGACTATACACCGAATTACGAGCAACGATTCAACGAAATATTTCGTTTGTCAATTAATCAATGAAATTTCACTTTTCTTGAAAGAATTTCACAGTGCATCCCGAGTTCGATGTCAATCACTCGTCCACGATGTTTTATCTTTTGGTATTTGTGTCGGGTGAACAAATTATTTTTTATCTACTGAAATTGGACGCGCATCCAAGGTTGTCTAGTTTTTTTTTGCCCAACAGTAAAAGAGTCGCTGATGGTTCAGACAATAGAAACAGCTGTAATGCGAGTCGATTGCATTATAGGATGATGTTGAAGTTCGTAACGTTAATCATTAACGATTTCATAAAAAAAATTTTTTTTCCGTATCACATTTTTTTGTATCCCAGAGTACTCCAGGAATAATATAACGTAATAAATAATCATATTAAGTTTCCTGGAGTACTCTGGGATACAAAAAAATGTGATACGGAAAAAAAATTTTTTTTATGAAATCGTTAATGATTAACGTTACGAACTTCAACATCATATTATAGGCTCATTCGTTTTACGTCGAGTGAAGAATATATCGAGAGATGTGCAAGGAGAAAAGATATACGGCTTTCTTATGCGCTTTAACGATTGGCGGATTTGCGATAAAAATGTATACATTACAATTTCGACTGGGACTCTCTAAACGAACGACGGTACAATTTTATCCCGAAACAAAAGTTATATAGAGATATGACTTCCGGAAGAAACCGTGTTGGCCGAGAAAGGAGAGAGCGAGCGCAGCTTTTTGCGCGCTTTTCCCGTTACCCATACTACTGCAGATGCGTCATATACACATCGGTGACTCACGCGCCACACACCGGCACCAGAGGCCTAATATACGTCCCAACTATATGCAACTCTTTTTATTATCTCGTTTCTTCTCGTTTCCACAGATCATACTTTGTCTTCCTTACATAAGATGTTCGAAGTTCCAGCCTGTCCATCGCAAACGCGACGTTTCACTTTGAAAAACTGTCATGTCAAATGACAAATTCCAATTTCAAGCTTCACTCCGAATTAGTTTCCAAATCGATTTGCGCATCTTGAATAACTGACATCTACCCCTTTACATAATCCAAAACGGAATTATTCTTCATATAATTCAATTTGTCCGACGCCGATCGGATGATGATTCCTTGGGTGGCAAATTGAATTTACCAGCGCTGTATTATCCACGAGAGAATATTTTGGTCAAGGTTTCATTTCCCAATATAAGCACCACTGCAGCCACGAGAAATTTGATAACCCGATCGAACAATCTCGTATGGCTATAAACGAGAATTAACGATTGTTCTTTTGACAGGCGAGACCATGCCGGCTGTTGGAAATTTAAAAAATCTACCGTTCGTTTCGCACTCGAGGAATTCGCAACACTCGAAAGCTTCGCGTTTCAATCGCGCGAGCCTGATGATGTGTGCGCGAATCGCACATTCGGGGCAGGGGCTTTGTTTCTACGGCGTTAGGCATATTCATATGCACACTCGTATATTTATTAAACATCTCTAGCAAGAATAGAAGTGTAGCGTTTCGACGTTTCGCAACGCGTCAAAGCCAATCACAGTATACACGGACACATACCCGTTTGGAAATTGATGTGTGCGATAAGTACTATTGCATATTGTATAGCGATGAGCCTATTTCTTCGGATTAACTGATTCAAAACTACTCGAACGGCCGTTGACTTCACCTCGTCGGAAATTACAACGGGATTCCGTTAGAAAATATCGATGACTCCTGCACAACTCTTCAAAACGTTTTCTCATACGTCGTGCCCCTCTTCGTCGGAAGATGTGAAATGTGATCTTCGCCCCCCGAGATTCGCATGTTCTTATCTTCGCAGGAGCCATCGTTACGATTATCTCTATCGCATATGTATATGGCTAGCGCAGCAAAGTAACTAAAACGCGAGCGTGAAAGTGGGTGTCGAGCTTTAACGCGGTAAAGATCGAGGCGCGTGCAATATAGTTTTTGGGGCACGGGAAAATCAATGCAAGCGCTAGCTTGACCTGGGAGGTGAGACACGTCGAGTTATGCTGTATTATGCACTTCGTATACTACAGATTACACGGTGTTTCACAAAAAACAAAAACTCGAGTCGCTCGCGAGAGTCTCGACACTCTATGCGTACATGCGGCTTCCAGGGGATGCGTGGAGGGGACATGTATGACGAGCTTGTGTGCAACACAAGCCACATACTGTGATAAGTCGAGGAATGTGTTTTTTTATTCTATCCCGCATATCACTGCCGAGCCGCAAGTTGCGGGTCAGCCTCGCCGTCGACGAGGATACGCGCCGCAAACCCAAAACTGACTTCTCCCTTTCTCTCTCTCTCACACACACACACACACACACACACTCACTCCTGGCGGAAGTATCGTCTGCTAGACACCTACTCAAAACCCGCACATACCCACGAGGAGACAGAGGACGGTCGTGCCGGTGCGGCGGTTCGCGCCTTCCACCCCGCGTTGGCCACACGACTGTAGATCCGACAGGCGCACAGTATGAGTGCCGCGTGTACCTCTGCAGCACCTCACTCTCACTCGCGACCGAAACCGTGTATTCCCGCAATATACGCCAACTCCGCACTGCGATCTTTCTCTGGCTGTTTCACACACGACGCGTGTACACGTTACGGGCTTTTGCGGGTGAACGCCATGTTGCAGCGCGCGCCAGGCCAGAGAGCAGCAGCTCGTCGTCGGCTGTATACCCCCACTTCTCGACCCAGGTCGCGCGCGAGCGATATATACACGTATATATACACACACGTATACGGGGAAAAGCGCGCGCACACCTTGGCCCACTTGCGACTTTTTACACGCATTCCACGTCGCGTCCCGCCTCACAGACACAGGCATACACGTGTCGTGTCCGAGTGCATACGTGTAGCCCGCTGCACATGGCCTATATACTCGGACGCCGCAGCGATAGTCGATAGTGCCCGTCGCAGCCCGGGTCGCGCCCTCGCTAATATATTCGTCGGTGCGCGCGCGAGTACGTATGTGTGTGTGGGCTCACCTCTCGTCCTGTGGGCTTCACCTGCTGCGCACACCGGGGTTGGGTCAACTCTTGCGCGAACGCCTCGCCAGCTCCTCTCGAGACAACGTGTCGCGCGAGTGCGAAAGACTCGCGAGATGTCCTTGCTTGGTGGTGTCGGGCGAGCGCGCGCGCACTGCTGCAGCTGCAACGGGTCGACACGCGCGTGGCACACTGTGCGTGCCGTGCCTTATAGGTACTCGCGAGCAGGAGCAGCTTTGAATCCGCGGCTGCACGTGGGGCGGCACTCACACACACTCACGCACTTGTACACACGGAGACGCAAGCACGCGCACTGACACACACACACACACACACACACCGCGCGCACACTGGGCGCCGGATCGCGAGAAGGCATACACGTTCGGCTTCACAAAAGGAATATTTCGCGCGAGCACCAATGTTGTACCGAGCTGCGCCCACGGCCAGGATGTGACGAGAGAGACACGTTGCTGGATGTATATGGAGCTCGCGCACGCACCGGTTTTCTTTCCCGAATATATGCATACATATACTTATACACAGCGCAAGAGCCGCGAGTTATTGCGCGCGATGCAGAACGACGCCTGCGCTACTCCCGCCAGTCCCCATATATATATACATATTGGCTCTCTCTTTCTCTCTCGAACGCCGCAGCTATACCATGGCGATGGCAGTGGCAGCTTCCTGGAATTTTGGAAAGCGCGCCCTCGAGTCGGCAAGGCAGGTCGTCGGTAGTCTCCTCGATTCACTCGACTTATATTAAAAGCGGCTTTGGCTTTGACATAATTTATTTAACTATCTATGTAATGTATACGTTGATGCAACGAATGTATGGGCAACTAATTAAGTATCCGTTGATATATATTATGTAGGTGTAGACGAAGCCTGAGGCACTTCGGCAAGGAAAAAATGTAAGAGCTTTCCCAGCACTTGCGCTCATCGATATGCGAAAGCTTATCTAGTTTGAGAGAGCCGCTGAAGTTTACGGGACTTTTCAATGAAACGTCGAGATGCGAGCTTATTCAACAACCAAATTACGTATCAACGCTTTTGTCGATGATGCGTATGTACTGATCATTGGGCAATGACATTTTTATTGTGTTATGAAAGCTCAAAATATTCCACGTTACTTATCGGCAAATCAATGATTTACATCCGCAATATTCAACGAACGGTGCGGTGTCTTCTCAAAATTACCAATTTTTTGTAAGACTTATTGTTTTTTTTTGAAATTCATTTACGGAATTTTTTTGCAAGTTCAAGATGGTCTCAAACTTGTTGACGACTCATTCAATTTCGTAGGTGTGATAAAGTGTAAGCCAGTTGCGAATCAAAATCATTTATTTCTATTCATTACAATAGTTGTTCCGATCATACACAAATATTAAATATACATTAATATTTACGTATTAAATTAGTATAGCAACTAGTAAAAATTACTCCTTAGTAGTTCGCACTGTTAACAAGTTTTTTTATCGGTATTCCACGGTACAAACAGTATAATACAAGAAAGCTACTATTGTTCCAATTTTTTTCTGTCAATTTGAATACTTTGATTGAGTGATGAAACTATAGATAAATAACTATGGTTGGATGATAAACATTCAGTAGTATAATTCTTCTCTACATATTTTTGCGAGCAAAAAATTTGATACACTTTTACTTTGTAGTGAGAAATGTTATTTGAATCGCATCGTGAAATTAAAAGATAAAATAAATCAATTAAAAATTGGTCATGAACAATCGTTTATTAACTTCGATCAAATATTTTCCGTTTCAGTATAAAGTCACATACCGATATGTGTATATTTGTATGTATATACTTTGCGGTATATCAAAGGAAACAATTATCTTTCTCTAATATCTTCTTATCGCACGGACAAGATTTTTCTCACACGCATATTTATTTTTTTTTTAATTTTCTTCAATTTTTTTTTATATCATCAACACAGATACGCGTGTATCATTTATCGTCGCACATATATATATATAAAGTGACATGTTTAACATGCAATTGATCTGAAGCTCGCACGAACAATATTGCTGCGCTTTTTACTTCCCATTGTTTACACAGCCCTCCTTACTTTTATATCTTTATTATAATCATTTTTCTTCTCTATTTTTCAGTCTACTCACTCAGCATACGCGCTACTATGTTATTTCTCCCTGGTGGGAATTTTTTTCATCTCACTTTCTTATGGTTTTCTTAAGAATATGCAAAATTACGCCTAGTAGTATTAATATTATTTTAGCGTTATTAATATTGGCAAAATATCATCAAATTCTTGAGGTATATTACTGAGGAGCGAGAAAAATGATTCAATGAGTACAATCTAAATATTTAAAAATAATGAGATCATGTTCACTTCATTTCCAAAATAATTTTGTTGGTTCATACAAGAAGTTTATTCATAGTGCGTCATTCGTTCATTTAGAATAGGGAAAAGATCAAATTTTCCACTTATTCTAATGAATTCAATGAAATTCATTTGATCATCTCAATAATATAACAAAAAAATTCATCCCCCCAGGGATTAAAGAGAAGTGACGTGTGCGAGTTAAGCGACCAAGTACTTGCCATGTCAAGAGATTCTGCGTAAAAGTAAGCAACATCTAGATTAAAGGAAGGAAAGAAAGAAAAACTTTTATAACTAGAAAAACGTAAATATATGAGTTACAAATCGAACGATAACAAATTTTCAGAATATGGTAGTTTTTTTTGCTAGTCAACCATTCAATGGTAAACTTCTTTCTTCGCGCCACAGTCTTATTAATCTTTCTCATCGATCGACACGAATTTCAGCTCTGAATGAAATTATCCATACCTCAAAAGATGGGTATATTATTGTGTTAGTGATATTCATTGATACAGTAATAAATAGCAAAATTCATTGGTAGGTGTAGGTGTATAAGCGGATATTCCACTTCAGAATCGCTGATTTTCCAACTCAATTGTAGAATATATTTCGTATTTATTGGCTGTAGAGAGAAGAAAAAGTTAAATTTGAAATTCAAACGCATGTCGTTGCACGATTTATTTTGTCAAAAGAAATCATTCATGTTCCAGCAAAACGTTTCTTTACCTTAACATTTGTTGATACATATCTCAGTGGACGATGGAATCGTATGAAATTAGGTTGAAAAGAATAGAATTAAATGATTTGATAAAAGCAACATTTGGATTTTTATGTAAGATTCACTGATAAAGAAATCATTGTGCCAGAACATATTTAGTTTCTCCACAAGGGTATAAAAATAAGTCTACATTTTTATGATTGACGGTCTGCCATCTCCAAATGTCTGATGATCTCATAAAAAGTCTATTAACACTTCCAATAAAACTGGAATCCATTATATAATCGGCTATACATTATGTTTCATAAAAAAAACTAGAGTCAAATAAAATAATTGCAATCTGATAGTTTTTCTTTTTTCTTATTCGCAAAATAAGTGTATGTTCTTGCGAAAAGAAAAAAAAATGAACAATTTAATAATTTACAAATTTAAAAACATAAAAGAAAACTATTGTACGAAACAATGTATTAACAGAGAAACAAGAAGAATAAAAAGCAAGTATACAATAATTTTTTTTGCTCTTCATCACAAGTCGAAACAAAATATGCAAAACTCAATGAGAAAATAAAATATAAATTTCTTCCTCTATTATTTCATGGGAAGCCAATATGACTGAATGTTTTATCGCTCGAAAGCAAAGTTCGCAGAATCGAACATGTTTTAAATATTATAACAAACAAACAAAAAAGTATTGGAGAATCTGTAAAAACTCATTTGGGCACTCACATATAGTGATTACAAGTAAGTGTGAAATTCACTTTCAAAAATGTAATTACCAGTCTTTGTCGCTTATTCACTTTAGATACATATATATATTCTATAATTTCTTTTTTTCATATGCGTTTTTAGAAGAGAAATGCTTTGCTTCTTTCTAGGCACGATAAACTATATATTAATTTTCCAAAATATAAATCACAACGAAAATATTTTTGTGCATATGATTATGCAGAAAGATTAAAAAATTGTATGAAAAAGTTATCTACGTAAACATACATTGACGATTAATCATATTAATTATAATATATTAATATAATATAAACATTTCATGCATGACTACGTATATTATATATTATAATTTTATATAATCATTGATAATATATTCAAACGTAGACAGAGTTTCTGTGTCGTTGAAAAGTTAGGTGAAATATCGATTTAGTCTCCGTTTTCATATTGAAAACATTTTTTAGGATTTTGTTTGGATGTTATTTATAAATGTATGAATTTTTTATAAGCATTTTTCATAAGATTGTAGGAAGTACTTCTCTATGAGTCCGCGAATGCGCATACTTTTCTATGCCTACTGCACAATCAACGACTTTTTCTCGTTTTGTTCTAGTAACTATGTTATAATATGCAAATCTTTTCATAAAGATAATGAATTTTTTTATTAGTTTCCATTTATATAGATTCTTGCGACTGAGACCTTGAAATTTCAGGACTCATTTGTCACTTTTTGTATATAAATATCTCGTTTTAATATAAAAACAATAAAAATTTGTTTTCGAATAAAACAAAAAAAATTAGTTCAACATGTTTGAAAAATGATCTTTTAAAATTTATAGTTTTAAAAGCACGCTCATAAATACATCCGTGAATGAACAGAGACTTCAACTATATTTTTCTTTTAAATTTCAAGATCTCCTCTGATACACTTTAGATCATTGATTGCTAATATTTCCAACATATGTATGTTTCTTTTCTCCATTTGAAACGTATCACGAAAACTTTCAAATAGAGATAAAATAACGTACGTTTCTTTCATTTCATTCTCCAATACATATCCTAGAGATATCAATGAGTTTCGCCCTATCTGCACAGATATATAAATAAATATACTACACTCTGTCATGTTTATAAAACATTGACGATTAATTTCTGTTAAATTTTAACAAATATCCCTTCTTCCACATCACTTATATGCGTACAATTTGTTTTTGTAAAACAATTTCCCATTTCACTCTGACTATATAAACTATTTTTTTTTTTCATGACTACGAAGAAACACTCTCTTCGTCGGATTCTTATTTTTTTTAATCTATAAGAATCTTTAGAATCGTGAGTGTAACATTATCAACATTTCAACTCGTCACAGCTTCTGTTTCATTGTTGCTATATAGTTTGTCTTATCTCTACGCTCAAAAGTACGAACCTCTCGATTGATAATATTGTTTAACCTCATTGAGGTTGGATTTACAATTTTCATAGTCTCACCGAAATTCGTACTTCGACGGAGTGACATGAGAATTTCCGAAAAACGAAAGCGGAAATATTTTATGAGCCCATATCATCTTGAGGACGATATAAATCTGCGAAATTTTCCATTACTATATACAAACAAAGTAGGCAGATGCAATAAATTATTTGATCTAAACGCATCCATGTCTCTAAATCCCAGCCTGGTCAGAGTCAATTTTGCTGAAAATAAACAATTAACAACACAGAGTACAACAGCGTACTATAGTTAACTTTTAAATATGTAAGAGTTTGCGAGTAAGATTTTCCGATTCAATTAACATCTATCACTTCTTGATTTCTTCATCACTAAACCAGCGCTTCTCGTGTTCTTGAAGCTCAGACTCCCATCGCAACTCGAACTCCCGCATATCATTAGCAATATCAGCTTCATACGTGTCCTCCTTAAATACAGACAAATCGTTTCGATTTCAATGAGTCTCGCAATCTTACTTTAATGATCAATCTTTTCATAACCTTAATTCTTCCCTCATAATAAATCATATGTTAAATGCATAAATGTACGATTCAATGCAAACTCACGTCTTCGGGTTTGAAGTCTCTGTTCGAGGTTTGGTTTGTCATCAAATTCACCGGAGGTTGAATCCAAGCCATATTGCTGTACGGACTCCAATTGCACACATCCTTCTCTTTTTCTCGGATCCCGGCCTCGATCATTTGCAACTCTTGTGCAAGCCTTTCGCCCTCACTAAATGTTGCTTCTTGGGTAGCGAGCTATAAGATGATAGAATTTTTAATTAATTACTATCAATTCATTATATTCCTCGTGTATAAATTCGTTCTCAAAGCTTTGCGTACCTTCAAGTCATTAATTTTTCTCTCCAAGTTCTTCAATTGTTGCTTGACTTTTTGTGATTCAATTATCAAGCTAGTAGAAAGTTTGAAAATTTTAAATGTTAAAACAATATTCTTCGAAGAAGTGTTAATTTTAACTATAGCTGAAGGAATCATAATAATCGCTATAAAACATTGTGATTTTCACAAAAAAAATTCAATATTAATTGAGTGAAGAAAGACTTTTCGATACATACTCTTTTGACATGACTTCTTGGCGAGGAATTTGCATCTGGGAATTAGAATCTGATGCATTGCGGTTGAGTGTTATGTATGCTTCACCAAGATTAGGATTGGCTATTTGTTGCATGCTTCCGTTTGTGTTGATAGTAGTGAAAGCTAAACGTAAAAATATCAACAGGTTATACATACTTATATCAAATAATGAAATGTTAACTTCATGTCAATAAGACTTACGTTGGTTGTAAAACCGGGAAGCTACAGGACTAGATGCAGGCACAGGTCGGAAGGTAGGAATTGAAGTCGCGACTCCATCGTTGTATAAAGTATTTTGCTGTACACCATTAGTGGGCCTACAAAAATGAACCAACAACGTAACAATGTTTTTCAAAGAAGCACGCGATGATGGACGTTTTGAATCACACCTTAAGATAGATTTTGAAAGTCTTGATATAGGACCATACTTGTTTGCAGATGAAGCATCGAAGGGAATAAACTCATCGTCGTAGAGTATGGAGTCATTGCAGATAAAATTGTTTGAGAAATTTATGTTTGCATTTGGGTTCGACTGGTTGGTAGATGCGTTTGTCCATATGGAGAAGTTGGGATGCAAAGATTCATTTTGAACGTCATAATAATTCTGAAAATTAAAAAAGAAATAGGTCACCCAAGTCCGCCACTTTCTATAGAACTTTATCCTAGATATTATACCGCAACACAGGCTTACAGCTTTGATTTGCGAAGGCGGCTTATTGCTTACGATGTTTTCCAACTGATTGATGATCTCCATCCTGCGCTGGAGCAGCACCGCTAGGGTCTTAGCGGCACTCCTCTGTTTCTTGTTGTTGTTGTTATTGTTGTTAGGGTAGACGGTTTGCATGGCGGGTCCGAGATGCGCGGAATGATCCCACATGTGCAAGTTAGCGGATGCGTAGTCGTGAGGTGCAGCAGCCGGTACTATGTAGTGGTGTCCGCATTGCAGCTCGTTTTGCGGGATGAGCCGACCGGACATATTCTGTCCGCCATTCGGCAGTACGTAATTTGACAGTGAACCGATGTAGTTTACGTCTGCGATAGGCTGCTGTCCCGAGTTGTTTGTTTTGTATTCTGCGAGGCGAACAAATTATTTGATAGTTTTTTATTTTTCAAATTGTTTCCATTACTATACCAAATAAAAAGAGAAAATACTTTGTGCTCGCATGAGTATTCGTATCTATAATTTTATTCAAAATATTATAACGTTTCAATGTTTGTGTATGCGCGTGGAGGTAAATACTTGTATAAATAGATGACATAACGCATGAAAACAACTGCGATTTACAAATATCTTAGGAAATAATAACATATAGCTAAACGTCTAAAAAAGCTCTGACCAGATCGGAGATCCAAAGGTTCGACCATCCACTACAAAGACAGATTCGTATACTCACTGTCCCTTTGCAAACTATCGTGATTCTTGCTGAAATTATTAGCGACGTCCTTGCACTGCTTGAAGCCTTTATTGCCAGCATCTACGCCCGGATTTGTCGTCGCGATGATGCTGTTCTCGGTGAGCTTCATCTCCGTTGACGGATTTACGTTGACGGGAGTGGGCGCGGCTGACCTGGCCGCGGCTAGTTTGCGGCTTTTAGAGCGATACTTGTCGAGCTCGAGATCACTGTGGGCGAAAGTGCAGCTGGTCGCTCGAGGGCAGGAGCCCCTTAGTGCCAGGTCGCGACACATGCTCACCTTGTACTTGGATTGACCGGCATTGTGAGCTCCTTCTTGCGATTTTCGGTTGCCGTGCTGCTGGATGAAGTCCACCAGCGAGCCTACCACGATCTTTATGCCTTCCAATGCTCCTCGGCACTCTGCCCACGATGGCGGCTCTGATTCTGCAAGTTCCGTAATCTTTACCAATTTTCGAAATTTTTTTGATTTCTCAATCAATACAGAACCCATTTTGAACAAAAATCGAATCACGGATATAATAGTGTTGAATCGTGGTTAAATTATCGTCGTAACATTTTGATATATATTTCATACGAAGAATAGCATTATATAGAAGTCTCATAAAAAAACGCATGATTCGTGTTTTCCCTGAAAGAAACGATAAATTTCATTGACACAATTCGTTACCTGGACTAGGATCGATAGAGGCCAAGAGCTCAAGCTGCGGTCTAAGACTACTGAGCTGTCCAGGATCTGGAGTTCGCTGCAGAGCTATGACGAGCTCTTGCACGCTCTGGGCAAACGACTGAGGTGTTTGTAGCTTATCAATGATGCTCTGCATGTGCGATTTATGGCTAGTGTCGCCATAAAGCAACGCGGACCACTGGTCTGGTGCGATACGTAGTCCTGCCTCCGTTGCGATTTGGACTATTTGTGCATCGTGCTCGCGACGCAGAGCTTCGTATGTTCGAAATTCTTCTTTTAATTGCATCAACGATGAATCACCTTCGCGCTTAGATACCTGTGTAAATAAAAAAATGGTCATGAAAATAATATACGCTATCTTAGAAATGATTTTCAATTCTTTTAAAACATATTTTTCATACCCGGTTGTAATTTTTGTCAATTAAATTCATAAATATTTCTAAAATTTGTCATTTCGAATCTATTAAAATTGTAATGATTACGAACCTTGAAACAACTAGCTCTATATAAAAGTTGAACCACATGTCCTATGCTGGTTTTCGAAGCTTGAGGAAAGTGTGGTTCTAAACGCTGCACCACAAACATGACCAACACTTTTCGAGACAATGCTGAACCATCTTCAAGAGCCAGAAGAACTAACTTTAGCACTTCTTCTTGCATTCCTGATTATGAGAAAATTGTATATGAATCATTAAAATCATCAACAGACTGAGTTTGGACGAGAAAATATTGATCAAAGAACCAAATATATAGTATAAGATGTATGATATGAGCAAATCTGGAGTGATGCAATGAATGTTTATAATTGAGTTATATTAAAAGCTCTCTTATCTGACTGAACTCACTTAAATCTTGAGTGATCTACTTACCAGGTCCCAGAAATTGACATCCTCTCGCTCGTACAGCAGCCCAAAGATTAGCACTCAGCTGCTGAGGATTCTGGTGTTGCAAAATTAATTCTGTGACAGATCGCTCTCCTAAACTTCTTGCTGCTCTTATGGCTCTTGCTCTGCCTTCTGGTTCTACAAGTTGACATCCTACCAGGGTCACCAGTTTCCGCTGCATTGGTCTAGATACTAAACCAATTCCTGTTTGAGAAAATTCGTCAATTCAATTGTCAATAATAAATTAGTGAATTGTACTCGTTCAAAGTATTTCATTAGCTCAAGTCATAGTAATTTGTTATAAAAGTAGTATGAGTCATAAATTGATGACTCATCAATGTTGTTTTGGTGACTATAAATATTTTTGTTTCCACCTTCAGACTATTTATAAAAGTGGCATTTTTCTTCAAACTTCATCCGCTGATCTGATAATCACAATTTCAAAGACTTGTGTGAATATTAACTTGAGAAAAAATATTCTCAATAATTTTCCCATAATTGTTTTGTGACTCATCTCATTGAATATTCTCTACTTTTAATCAATTTGGAGATAAATAAAAAAAGAAATAATTACAAATTGAACCCCATATACACTTTTGCTTTCTAAATAATACAATATCACTAAATTTGATGTTGATATATTGAGTCAATTGAACTTAACCTTAAAATTTAGCTATGATTCTATATATTGTTAATGATTGAAATGAAAGTTGAACGATTATTTTGCACAATGTTGTAAAATGTATAATTACCAGTAGCATTGTTGGGAGTGGCCTGGCATGGTTTGAGGTATAGCGCAAGTTCCTCAATACAACGTTTGGCCACCAAGTAATGAGTGAAATCTTCAGGAGATAAAAGTGCTTGAAATGTAGTCGCTGCATTGTTGCTTGGCACAGAGTTACCCACTAGCTGAAGTAATGCTTCATTTACTGGTAACTTTTCAATCTCTGTGTTGATGGCACTCTGAGAGAAAAACAAGTAATGAGTAAATGATTAAGTAGGTTAAAAATTAGATTCTCATTTATCATTGTGATAAAGGTTAAATGATTGAAAACAAATTGCCAGAAATGTATGATTTGTTAAAATATATCAAACTAATATTAAATAAATCTAGAAAATAAGTATATTTCATCATTCATAGACATGGATTGTAAACATGTTTATAACTATACATTGTTGACACAAATACTTAAGAATGATGAAAAAATTTAAATAAAAACACATGAATACATGAAAACTGGATTTATTCAGTCACACATACCTGATCGAAAGGGCATTGTTTCCGATGGAGGTTGGCCAAGCACGTGCGGCATATCGTGTGTCCACATCCTAATGATATAGGACCACGAATAGCCACATCAAAGTCATGACAACAGACGGGACAAGAAAGAAATTCAGTCCACTGTGGTGCCTGTATTGGCATTCTGAAAAAAATAGGGAATAAACGTTATTATCCTGTGAAAGAATATTGGGTGATGAAATAACAATGCTATTGGCCCAATTATCACAACAGATTTTCAAGAGGAACTGCACCCAATCCAACACTAAAATATTTGCTCGCAATAAGTTTGTTTCAACTGTCTGCAACTCACTCCTAATGCATTCAAAACTCAGATGTATTGGCGAGTGACAGATCAAGCCAGGCTCAAACTGTCCCAACTCCAGTTAAATCCTATAGGTACCTATATTTTTCATCCCAACCAAGTGGTGTATCACGTCTCGGTCTTTATAAATAGCAGCAGTCTTACTTAAGAATGTTCAGACGAGAACAAACAGCCCAGTGCCAGGCTCAGGACAAATCTCCCACGCCACGTCCCATGGCTGGTGCGCACTCAGAAGGCCAAAATCCTGTGCCAAATCGGCCCCAGGGCAGCGAAAAAGCGGCCCATCTCCTCGAGAGCCCAAAACACGCGCACATCATCGGCAAAAACTGTTCCTCGGCAAATTCACGAGTCGCAGGCACGGCGCCCTCGGGGTTCCCATATACGTCACACACACTAAACGTCCGAAGCGAGAGCACTGCTTTGTATTCCAGACGACGGGGACGAGCTTTTTAATATATATATATAATACGTATTAAGTGGCCGCCGCTGCGTACACCGTACAGCAGAGGACGAACGGAATGTGTTGCTGCGGAGAGCTACTATCTCGGGCTATCGCAGAGCCGTCACACGCACAGCCGGGCCATCTGGAATGGACAGCAGCACTCCCTGGCCGAGTTGCAGTTCCCCGAAAATTCACGCGCGGCTCCTTGGCGAAACTCACCTCGTTTTTGCGAACAGAAAACATCACATTGACTAAGGAAAATCGCTAGGTGACGGTGTCTCGTTCGCACGCAATTCTGCTGCTGCCATCGGGATTCGGGTCTATATACGATCGGACGTCGGGGAAACGTGAACGCATTTGCTCTCTCGCCCTCTCTCTCTCTCTCTCCATCTCTCTCTTCCTCTTTCTCGCGCAGTGTGGAAAATCTCATCTTATCTGGCGCGCGAGCGCGACTCCGCGAGAGGCCGAGAAAGATCCAAAGGCGGCTGCAGTGCGGGAGGCGGCGGCGACGGCTCACCTGCATCATCTCGTCGGCAGCCAGATGACGAGTGGCCAATGGCGAGCGAGAGATCGCGTTTGAAACTCGCGCCGCGCCCGCGACTTATATGCACCGCGGATCGCTGTTGCGAGATATGCGGGATATATCATTTTTTATTCAGCTTCAATGCGGGGGCATCCCGCGAGGTATGTGCGGCATAGTGATTTTGTATACGCAGGTACTTGTACTAAGCTTCTCAAACACGGCGGAGACAGATGATGATCAACGTTTCGCGATCATTAATCGAAAACTGCAGCGTTGATGTATGTTTCGCGAATGGTGACACACGTTGGTTTGATACAATGTGCAATACAAGTGAATCAAAATGATTTGGAATAAATGGACAATTAATGATTGATTTCTTTCCATCTATTGATTCTTTTCAGGTGGGAAAAATAAGAGTCACCTTTTCTATATGTACAATGTAGAAAATTTATCACATTTTTCATAACAAATAACTAAAATAAAAATAAATGATTTCTGTCCATAGGAAATACTTGGTTCAACTGTTTGAATTCATAGGCCCATTTGTTGCGCTCAGTGTGCATATCAACTTCGTGATAGAAAGTACTTAAGAAGTAATAAGTACTTTTTAGTTTATCTTTCGCTTCAATTTTCTCGAGAATTTTCCTTGCTATGTGCAGGTGCTTTATTCCTTCGTGGATCATAGCTTTTTTGTTTTCTCCCGTGTTTCGCGCACCATTGGCTGATAAGCATTTTGCATATGTGACGTGAGCTCTTGCTTGATCGTAAACTCCTCCATGAGCTAATATTTTGATGATTCCTAGATTCACATTCTTCAGAGCTTGTTGAGGTGTACGTAGAAGTAGCTACAGTAACAAAATGGCGAGGATTGAAAGACAAATGAATAATTAGAAGAATTGATGGAAAAAAAATCAATCCAAACAAATTTTTTGACACTTGGTTGATTTTTAAAAGCAGAAAAGAGTATTCACCTGACAGTTGGCTATATGCATGTAAGCCAAGGCTTCATAGTATGCCAAATGATGCTTTTGTGCTAAAGTGATAGCCGAGCTCAAAAGAAGAACGGAACTCGTAGCTGATTCTGGAGTTCCAGCATATCTGGCTCCACTCTTTATCTGGCTTATCCAAAGCATTGTTCTAACATTTTGTTGCGGAGTTAAATCGTCTTTCATATCTTCAAGCTCGTAAGCCAACTTGAGGGCTTCTGGAAAGTCATTTTTTGCAAAGAGGACTTCCATTTTTCTGCAAAAAGAATTTTGATTGAATAACTTCATTGTATTTATTGAAATACATTGAAAATGCTGTATCACAACTGAACACACCTGAACTTGCCTTCGACTCGATCCACATCGTCAATGTAGTTGGCCATTTCCTCAGCTTTGGTCCACTTTTCGTCCTTCATGTACCTGGAAAAATTTTGCAAGTTCTCGCCAAGGGCCCATATTCTGCAGCTGGGCCTATTGGGGAATCGCTCCTTGGCATGACTGAGAACTACACTGGCCAGGTTGTACTCGCCCATCTCGTGCAGGATATTGGCCACGGTCACGACGGCCTGGCACGTCGACGGCCCATTGAACATCAGCTGCTTTTTCTCACCCGAATTCGTGAGCAGCAGCAATTGGGCGCATACCGCGGACATTTCGGTTTTGCCGTAATACGCCCACAGCGCGGTTTTTTCCGCGTAGATCATAGACATTAGATCGGTCATCGAGTGCTGGAAGTTCAGCACGTCCGATTTTGCAAGAGTCTGAAAATATGAGAAAACTGTTGGTTCAACTATTTCCAGGATGATTATTTTTTAAAGTCCACAAGTTTTAAACGAAGAATTATAAATTCTATCTGGCTTGGTGGACTATCCCAAAGTGATATTGCGAGAAAAAAATTCACGCTCCCCGGGCTGGATTCGAACCAGCGCAACTGACCGGAGATCAGAAGGACGCTGGTTCGAATCCAGCCTGGGGAGCGTGAATTTTTTTCTCGCAATAACACTTTGGGATAGTCCACCAAGCTCGATAGAATTTATAATTCTTCGTTTATTTCCAGAACGATTTTCAATGGTTTCTAAGTATATCATTGTAATCACCTCGAAAACGTTTTCAGGTTTTTCACCGTTCATTGCTTTGTCATGTGCCGAGGCAATCAATGCTAGACTTGCTGTATGTGACATCCCTAATGCAGTTGCTTTGGCTATGGATCTATCAATTAGAGGACCTCTGTAACGGAAGAAATTAATTATGAAAATCTTGTTGGAAACCTATCTATCAAGAGATAATAGAAAAGCTCACTTATTTTTGTCTTGCAAATAGTAAACCCAAGAATGTGCAAGCTGTAAGCAAACGTTGTCCTTAGCTTCCTGAGACAGCATAATTGCCTCTTTCAAAGCTGAATTGGCTAATTCCCTGAAACAATATATGGGTGAGACAAGTACTAGAAGTATTTTTACCTGTTACTTATTCTATATTACTTGTAGCCAAAATGTGCATAATAAGCTGTGAGGTTCAGAGCAGCGTATCTGAAAGTCCTCAGTTTATCATCCGAGGAAGGATTACTCTCTAAGGGAGCTAATCTGTCAAAACAGTGATATAAACTGTTTACTGAGCCACAATAGTCATTCACTCTCAAAAAATTGAGATAGCTAAGATAATGCTGCAAGAAAATTAAATCTTTTCATGAAAAGTGTCAGGTAGTCATTATCTCAAGCTTGTTATACATACAGCTTCTGCATAATATGGACTACTGCTCAGAAGATCTTTGACAAGACAATGAAGTTCTCGAGGTGGTAATGCTTTGTGTTCATCTGTCAAGAGAGCATGGGCTTGTTGAGCTACAAGTAACTCAGCTTGCCTTCCTCCCCAAATCTTATGGCTGTAATTGGAGTAAATGCATCATTTTCAACTTGAACAATAATGTGAATTCTTTTTTCTTCCAGAAATTATCATCTAACTTACTTTTTGTAAGACTTTGCCTGATTCAGTGGATCGTTATCGCTCTCGTTCTCATCCATATAAGCTTTCAAATCGTCGTAAAGCTCAACAACTTTACAAAAAGATAACTTATCGAACATAACTATGACTCGTCTCACGTACAGGCCAAGAACCGAATGTTTGTTTAAAAAAGAAGCATGCGGATTATCCATGAGAGGTTTCATCAAGTCACCAAGACTTTCAAACAGATCCAACAGTTCCTTAACACCTTCTGCTTTTATTACTTCTAAGTGAGATAGGAGTAGTTGACTGTAACGTAACAGGCAAAATTCAGAAGAGTTGATCAGATTGAACAGTTCTTTCATGCTCAAATCCGGAGACTGTAGGGAAAATGAATGTATTGAAAACAAATTAGACCATTGAAAATCAGTCATATCATAGAATATTGTCAATAGCAATACCTGTATCATCTTCAATGTAGCAATACAAAAATCTCGTTTTTCAAAAACAACTAAAAGTATAAGAACAAGATTCGTTAATTTGCCAAACAAAGAATTGAAGTGAAAATGAGAATGGCTTATTTACCATGATTCGTTATTTCGGAGCAATAAATTTTAATGAATATCACAACTGCTAGTTTGTAGGGAGTTACACTTTCCCTTTGATGTTTCTTGATCGAACCATCAAGGCTTGAAAATTCTTCATTCATTTTGATTTTGTTGATTATTATTTACAACTCATTCATGCACTTTGATTTTTGAACAAAAACAATATGCACATTGCTCAAGACTATGGTATAATACTGTGATACAGTCCATATCTTTGACATGTTTCAAATACTGAACTATCGTTTGAATTCATCATCCAGTATCTTCTTCTAAACTATATGAATGTAAATGTAAAAGAAATGTAAAAAAATAAACCGACTACACGGACGTCGTTTTCCGAACTGTACAGACGATACCTAACCTCTCAATTCATTTCGACTGGCGCGCGCCGGCTCTCGAACGTATCACGTCGGTAAGAAGGGATAATGTCTTATCGACGTGATAGGATACAAATTTTTTTAGTGTGTAAAATGTAAATAGGAGGTTAGACGCGAAATTAGCGCAGCTGTCATATCTTCTATTTTCAATCTATTCATTTATTCTTTAAGTCGTAAAACGTGAATTCAAGAATCATGTGACAGTCAAGCAAAGTTATTTCTCACACCAATGTTTTTTGTTTCTTTATTCCCCTCCCTGTTTAATTTTTTATCAAGGTAAATATACTGCTTTCATTGTTATATAGCTTTCCATCATTTGTTATCATGACAAGAGTTTATTTTTTCGTCGATCGTTTTTTTGTCTCACGACGAAGTACTGTGGTGTTGAATATTGAATTTAAGAAACATAGAAGCAGAAAATATAGAACATAATTCTTTTATGGACTTTGGTATTGATAATTTAATAGGATTATAATGTACATTGTAATGTGGCAAGATTAGGTCGCAAGTTTTCTTTATGTTGGAGGGTTTCATGCAATCATTCTACCTCATTTTCAAGCAGGATGTCAAGTGTAGAAGCTGCTGTCGGATGTGTGAGCGAAGTTACTCTTGCAATAAATAAAAATAAAGTGCCGCAGCAAGTAAACAATGTACGAGTACTTGATAGTCCCAATTCATCAAGCTCCGAAAATTCTAATTCATATACAGTTCAACGATATGAATACACAGATGATGAAAGTCAGAATGGCAATACAGAGTATCAAGAGCAGTCAAACGGACCTGACTTAAGGATTCCTATTGTTGGATATGAAGTAATGGAGGAAAGAGCACGATTTACGGTATGAAATATCTTGCATAAATAGAATAATATTTTTTTATGATTCGATCAGTTACAAATGCAAGCGATTATTTCATCAAGAAAATAGTTGAGTAATAATTAAAATTGTTTTACAATAGGTCTACAAATTGAGAGTAGAATTTAAAAATGGAGATTGTTGGTATGTTTTTCGTCGATACACAGATTTTGTTCGTTTGCATACTCAGTTGAGGCGACAGAAAGCTTCCATTGCTCATTTGTCATTACCAAGAAAAAAATGGCTTGGCGATAATTTTGCCCCGAGCTTTCTTGAAGAAAGAATAAATGGTCTACAAGCATTTGTTGATGGACTGTTGAGCAGTCCTCTTTTGACTAGCCTGCCTTGTGTCAGAGAATTTTTCTGTCTCGATGAACCTCCTGCCTTATCAGATACTGTTGAAGAATCAAGAGTATGTATATTGAATATTCCAGAATCTCAAATTTAAAAATTCTTTTGATTTTCATAATATTTATTTGGCAGGCTATTTTTGAGGCTCTTGAAGACACAATTTATCACTTACGCCAGCAATTAAGGGAGAGAGAAACTACTCTTAATGCAGAATCAAAGCTTTGTAATGAATTAAGGAAGAAACTTCACACCGTTATGACGTAAGTAAAATGTTCATTTAACCATGAAGAATTTACTAGTATCAAGATTTCTAAGAAAAATTTTCCTCAGTGAATCTCATACTTGTTCGAAATGTGGTGCAATCAACAGCTCTCTCAAGATGGAATCTTAACAATTGATCTTAGATCATAGTTCATTATTTTTAAGAAGATAACTATAAGTTATTGAAAATTGGGCTGGACCATTGAAAACTTATTTGAAATGAATGCAGATCTATATGGCAAGACTGATTTGCTCATTCGAAAGTTTGATGCAGTAGAAATAGATGAGGAAATGGATAAAACTCAAATTATTAGATAGAATATTCAAATTAGCCGTGAAATACTACTGTGAAACTGGAACCTTGATCAGTATGTGCCTTTTTTCTATTGCAATATATCCTTAATAGTTCAGTGATTTTCAGACCATAGGCAACTTGTGGAATCACAGAATATGAAGCCTAAAATTGCAAATATGTATACCTGTGCTCTGAAAATTTCAATTGAATCACAATTTTGTCTTAAAATGTGCTAAATAGCTTCGACACATCAAAAGGGTTTGTGCTAATAAGAATACTTTGATGGGTTGTTAGTTAAATTACAAAGATTTTCAAGTTACTATCGAAAGGATTTATTATTCAGTTACATATTGCTGCGTATAAGAATTACTTTTTCGTCCCAGCGGCAGTAAAGTGCCTACTTTGCGTCCTGGCGTTTGCAAAGAATGGCACTTTTCTGCCGCGGGGTACGAAAAATAGTATATGCACCTCGCTCATCTAGGCTATTTCGGCACGCGCAAACTTGCAATCCTCGCTGCGCTCGGATCGCAATCGTTTTTCGTGCCGAAATCGCCTAACCTCGCTCGGGTGCATAATATACTATATTTAAAGGTATAGAACAGATTGAATTTTTGTATATTTTTTAGACAAGTATAAGGTGATTGAAATTTGAATTTAAAATAGAAAAATAGTTTCTAAAGATAGGTAAGATGAAGGGTGAAATTGCAGCATATGTTTAGAACATACCAAGATGAGCTAATTTTTCTAACGCGTGCATGAAATCTGTTTATTTTCACGCGTATAAAGTGGATATAGAAGAAGGCTCATCTCTGCACACTTTGCAAGTTGAAACCATTGTCAAAATTGTAAAAATTTGACATTAATCATGAGTTAACACTCACATGCGAGTGACGCACGACTGAAAATGCCCTTCTATCCGCGACTTTCTATCCACTTTACATGCGTGAAGAGAGATTTATGTACGCAATGATAAAAAAAAAATAAACATTGTGCAATATACTATTCATTCCATGGAATGATCTATCTCACGGATGTGCGCCGTTTCATTCATTACCCCATTTATGAAATTAGCGCTCCGTTGAAAAAAAAACTTTTATGATTTATTAAAAAATGACATTTTATTGTAAAAATGAATGTTATGTTGGTTGTGTACATTATAATACAATGATGTATTTATACAATATTCATAAGAGTAAAGTAACTTTTACTATTTATATATTGGTGTACAATTCCTTAATCACCCACAGCGTTTCGAACTGCTTGACGCGCTAAGTACACCATTAGATGGTTCGTTTCAAGAGTTTTTCCTTCCAAGGCTGGCAAAATATTATACACTACAAAATGCACTTTACCGCGCCATAGCGGCAATTCGTTGGTCCTGTTTCAGCTTCTTACTTCTTTTCCATTGACATGTTCAGTTGATATTTTTCTCACGATCTCCAATTGGGTTTCTTGCTCGACCTCGTCCGGTGCAACGACCATGAACAACATTTGGACTAGATATGTGAGTTTTTCTGAAATAAAAGAAAGAAGGAGCCGTTGAATTACTCAATTTGACCTGGATCATGAGTTTTATGAGATACTAATCTATATAGTTGTTTTCCCCACTTGACGATCCGAATGTACCCTATTTTTCGCAGTACTGTATTTGTATAAAATAGTGTGTTTTAAATATAATTTTTTGGAGATGTGGGAAATGAATAAAATTTACTTTACGCACTAAAAATAGAGTGTGAAATCGTGCCTTCGCAATATCTGAATTATTAACTTACTATTTATGATTGTCATGCTTTTACAAAGAGATATTCGAGATTTAAAGTAAGTTTGGTATAATTCTATACAGTTCCGGAGTGAGTGTAAAATTTCTTATTTTAAAGATTACACTTGTGTTGAAAAATTGATCATCAGAACTTATTTTTCAACATTCGCGACGGAAAATATTGTTCGATACGCGTGCAAAACGTGATTCTCCCATTCGTGTGATAGTCGCCTGTTTTTCATTAAATCTACTTGTGTATATAAAATACTTATTTTTCGTATACAGCCAAGCACGAGCGCCTTTTACGCACTTGGATTAAAAACTATCTATACTCTCGAATCCTTACTTAAACTCACAGTATTAGAGTGAAATTTCACCATAATATCAATTAATATTTAACCGAGTTTCATGAGATTTCACCTAAACTGAATTATTCCTGGACTCACTGTAAATTTTCAGTAAAGAGTTAAATTATCAAATCTGACCGAAACCATGTTCGGTAAAAAGTTTACTGCAATCTACTCGAAAAATGTAGTTTCCTTCTTACAGTGAAATAATTCATTGTAATAGGGTAACGTTTTAAAGCCTTTTCTCAGGAACGTGAAGACATTTTTAAAACAATATAAAAACCGACTCGGAAACATTCATATATCACGTGCGCGAAATATTTTCAAAAGGCTTTCACTTTCCTAAAACAAAAACCTATTCAAAGGTTGCGTTACGCACTGTAAAGAGTATAAAGAGTATACAGCGCCCGAATAATGATCACTGTATCATAATTATCTATACATCAATGAATGTTCAACTGACCGGTGGCAATGAGCAGCAGGCGAGGCGGGTTGGTGCTGGCGGAGTACACGCAGGTGTGGTAGACGAGCCAGCCCAAGAGGCAGAAGCCGAGTACGAAGAGGTACTTGGCCGAGGGCTGGTGGACGATGGGCATCGTGGAGAGGAAGGCCGCGACGAGGAAGACGAGGAGGGGCACGGGGACGGGCAGCCGGGGCGACGGCCTCGGCGCGTCGGGTCGGCTCCTCCTCAGGACGAGCAGCGCCAGCATGGCCAGGCCGTAGAACAGCCAGATGAGGAAGCTGGCGAACTCGATGAGCTCGATCACGTTGGCCGAGAGCAGGCACAGCAGGCTGAGCAGGCCCTGCAGGGCCACCGCCGCCGCGGGCGTGTTGCGCTTGTGGTGCACCCAGCTGAAGAACCGGGGCACGTGGCCCTCTCGACCCGCCACGAAGCACAGCCTACGCAACAATTACACTTATATAGCTTTTGTGTTTATTCACGTTTGATCGACAATGCGCCGCGAAGGTTAATTTAATAGAATCGTTGTTCATGTTATTTTGGCAATATTGTTAACATTTTACTCTGTGAATTCCTTAACGTGTAACGTTTTTTTACAGTGAATTCACTCTAACTAAAGTCAACACTGACTAGCTATGCAGTGAATCTTTAGCTGTAAGTATAAAGATACCAATTTTCATTATGAGTTATAGTGAATGACATTTAACTGAAGATTATAGTGAACATATCGTTCCAACAAATTTTCTCTGAGCGTAACGTGTAAGTTAAGAATTGGGCTGTTCAGTTCCATAGCAAGCTAAATCAATTTAATTCGATTCTAAAGTATTTACTTGATGTTATCAACTCTTAGTCGATTGTTTGAACTACTATTTGAATAATATGATTCATACTAGATTCGACCATATCATACCGACTTCAAAGTAATTGTTCACGAAGATTTCTAAAGTGGATTTGACTCGTTATGGAACTGAACAGTCCAATTATATGGAATATTACTGGAGTTCCTCTCAAAAACTCATCCACCATCATACAGTGATTTTTCCATTTCATACAATGAATTTTCACGCAGTGAGATAGTACTCTCGTTAAAACCTTACAGCGAAACGAAAATGTGGATGGGTTATCGAGCGAAATCGCAGTTAATTTTTGCACTTAATCAAAGTGAATTTTGCGCAATCGCGCGCGGGCATACCTGGCAACGCCGAACTGCAGGCTGAGGCCGCATCCGAAGGTGGACAGAGCGACCCCGAGGGGTATGGCGAACGCGAGCCAGCTCGGGAGGACTCGCTCGGCCCAAAGCACGGCAACGGCCGGGGCCGCGACCATCTCGGCCCGGGTCAGCGCCGACATGTACACCAGGTTCATGCCCACGTACAGCAGAGTCACCAGGGGTACCGCTATGGCTATGCTCCGCAGGATGTTCCGCTCGGGGCGCTTCACCTCCTCCGCGACTATAGCCGCCGACGACCAGCCGTCGTACGCCCACAGGCCGCTGTACATCGCCAGAGCTATCTCACCTGCCGCGCGCGACAGAATAAGAAAATCGAACGATTTTTAGATCAAATAATTATTGGGTGGGTGAATCAATGAATAAGCTTTTTCTTCTTATAGATAGTGTGTCTCGCTATGGAAGTAGTGCACGCTATGAAAGTGACGAACTTGTACCCGATTTATCGCGCACGTGTTCTTGTGTATTTTTTTTTCTGGACTAACGGAACGTGTTGATCAAAATCGTACTTTCCCCGTAGAACACGATATTTTTCAAAAAATTAATGAACAGTAAAATCGTGTTTTTTGCTCTTGAAATCATTTTTTTTATTAAAAAAAAACGGAATAATTTTGGATAAAAAAAAGTCATTTAATTCTTGACCATAACAATATATTACATACCCGCTGAAGCGGTTGTCCCCTTGAAGGGCTCTTTCAAAAGCTCAGTGTGGCCAGCGGCGAGCCAGTATATACCGCCGGCAATCACGAGGATGCACGCGGCGACTTTGCACACGACGAAAATGTTTTGGATCTTGACGAACAATTTGACGCTCGTCATGTTGACGTACACCATTAGGCCAAGCGCCAATACAGCGACGAGTTTCTTCACCTATAGACAAAATATGAGTATATATACAAACATGTTTTCATATTTTCACTCTTATTTTCTTTTTTCTTTCTCTCTTCTTTTTCTCATTTACAATGAACGTTGTCGTCATTAACACGCCGACGTTTATTTTATCAAGAAAAATTAGATAATTCATACGTCTTCATAATTCCGCAAAGCAAATAATAGTAGGCATCATTCATAGAATGTCTTTAGACAATGTATTTTCGATATCACGTTTTAATTTCATTGCACTTGCTTTTTATCTAAACTAGCTGAGAAAGAGAGAGAGAGAGAGATAGAGGGTGGAATGAATATATCTATACGTGCTTATGAATAATAGCGTTGAACGTCCGCATCTACGTTGAATGTATCATGTATCAAATAAAAATATGAAAATCATTAATTTAATCGGATCGAAGCATTGCACTGTTGCCGCGACTCGAGCTTACATTTCAGCTCGGACTTTTGTATACACAACGATTTTCCTATGTGATATAATTGTAGCGAGTACACTTTCAAGCTAGTCAATAAAAATTGCAGATCTAATGTAAAATTTATGCATGTATATCTGCATATTACAGTTAAGCAGACTTGGAATTTTCCTCGTATAATGGATAACGCAGCTCCAAAAAATAAATGAAAAAACTACTCGTGGGGTGTCTGTTTATGTCTTCCGCATTTTTTCGGGGTCGTTGAATCTGAATCCGGGATCCATTCAACCGCATCAGATCAAGATTTTTGATAACCTCAAACGATAGGTCCGCGAACCTAATAAATCCTCTATTTACTCAATTCCTATAACCCCATTCATCGAAACCCCATAACCCGGTAGAAAGGAAACTTATGCGCGTACAGCCCTAAAACAAACTATGTTCGAGCCATTCAGCCTGTACACCTTATTGTTGTTTCTCGGTTCGGCACAATAAAAGCTGCTCCAACGAAATTCTCGTTCTTACCGGGTTATAAGGTTTCGGAGTTACGGGGTTGCGTTTTGAGAGATTAAGGAGTTACGAATTGAATGGTCGACATATAGAATATATTTGTCGGGTTTCCTGGTCTATTCATTGAGATTGTAAAAATTTCGAAAGAATGCGGTGTTGAATGAATCCAAATTGAGCGGCCTCTAAAGTATATCGTAGACTGTGCAAAGATACACCCAGACTGTGAAACAAATTGGAGTTGGTGAGATTTCCATTGAAAATGAACGAAAGCGATTATCTCGCGTATACTGACATTGGTGGCGTCGACGGGGTCGAGGCCGGCAAGGAAGGGCTGGAACAAGTACTCGGCGAAGGTGAGCACGACGACGGCGACCTCGGCGGGCCTGAGCAGCAGGACGAACAGCCAGCTGCAGAGGAAGGCGGGCAGCTCGCCCCAGTACTGGTGCAGGGGCGAGAACGCGTCCATGAGGTAGGCGTACTCGCCCCCCGACCTCGGCACCACCATCGACAGCTCGGCGAACGCCAGGGCCCCGAGCAGCGACAGCACTCCGCTCACCAGCCAAACCACCAGGCACATGCCCACCGAGCCCGAGTGCTCCAGCGCACTCGTCGGCGACACGAAGATACCCGAACCTGTCAAATCCCCCAAATCATTCGAATTGTTACACCTGGTGCGGATATACTTAAGGATCAACTTGATACGACCACCTTTATACCCTTAAGGATATAAAGACCAAAGGACGAGGCAAATCATTCATATGCAACATTTCCTTATTGTTAACAATATTATACATAAAATAGTGGCAACTTTCAGTTAAAACAGTGCTTTCGTCAGTTCACAAGCTGAATATGGAATTGAGGTTTGGTATATAGTCAAGTTTTCAGTGTTGGACATTTTTTGAAGTTTGATGCTCTTTGTATATTTAACTTCGCGAAAGTATCAATCAAAATATCATCTCGGAGGTTTCCAAGCGAAAAAGAAAAAAAAAGGCTAGAATCTCTTGAAGCTCTGAAACGGTACCAGGCCAACTGCTGCGGTACGGTGCATCTAGAATCCGAGTTCGAGCAGTCCGATATTTTTCCGGTAGCAGTGTCGCCGGCCCGAGACCAAAGTGAGCCCCGTTTTTACGGTTCTCAATTACAGCAGCGAGTCGAAGATTTTGAGAAACATACTTTTCAATAAATCCCTAACGATTCGCACGTACTTTATTTCCAAACATATACAGTCGTTCTTCGGAAGGGCAAACACCCGCAAACAAGTCGAATTGAAAATATCATTGAGTCGCCGATGTCGATAATGTTACTCTTTTTTTCTTATCGAACTCCACCAGTCGCATGCCTATAAACGCTCGAACGTCTATTTCCGAGTACCCTTCTCTAATCGTCTAATTTTCTCACTTTTTCCGCGTCAGCACACATGTGTATCTACTGCGCTTTTTTTTTTATCGTCGTCTTATCTCGAGTGCTTCGTCGCGGATTGCGCATCGTTATATTGACTCCGATCCATCGGCGAAGTACTGCTTCGCGGTTTTTATACAGCCGCAGATCAAATACACACGGAGTGTGTTTGCTCGCGCGAACTCGACGACGCGTGGGAGAGGGATAAATTATTCATTTGTTTGCGACAGGCATCAAGAAAAAAAAGTCACAAACGCGCGACCTCAAATTCGTTGGGGCAATCGGAACGGCTGAAAAATCCGCACGCGATTATTGCACAATGCGGCTGTAACGGATTTATCATCGCATTACGTTCATCATCCGCGGAAAACTATATTTGCTCCGGCCTCTGCAGGTATTGTGTATAGGCGGCGATTGATCAAGTTGCCATTCAAGCTCTTTTTACTGCGAGTAATGAATGAAATTCCTAGAGTCGCAATCGGCACGTGAATCGCATATAATTATATCGATATGTCCCAGTCTGTGGTATTTGTTTGATACGAGAGAAAATCGCATCCGAGGATTCTCGATTCAAATATACCGGTAATCGATAAATCTCATGTATAACATGGATAAATAAACGGAAAATTCGATTTTTCGAAATTTTTATTCTATCGTTCTGATGAAACGATTCGTCGCGATGCTTAAAAACTAGAAGTGATCCTCTTTTATAGCTACAGCGTGCCCGAAATATATCATTCTGGATGCGTCGCATCAAGTTTAATATATAAAATGACAAGATGAGGAAAATTGCCGAGCGACGGGAAGATACACACTCCGCGTTCTCACTCCTACACGCGTCCAAATTGTTGTCGCGCATCAAACATACATAAGTCGCGCGCGCGAGCGGGCCTAGATAAGGATGTCCGTACAATTGGGGCCTCGCGGCTGCTCTTAGCCGTCGCTAACAGCATCAAATTATGATGAATTAAGACATTTGCCGGAGAGAGCCGCGTGTGTGTGTGTATTCTCTCCCCCCCCCCTCCCAGGAATTACGTGGCGCGCCAGCGACATTCAAGCTCTCTCTAATCTGCCTCTTTCTCTGCACAAATAGAACGCCGAGTTGGCTGGAAGCGTGCGACAAAGAGATAGAACGGCCGGCCAATCATCTTCGTACACACCGAATTCCTATCGACTCGATGTGTCTCACGCGATTAAGATTGAAACGCGACCTTTTTTTCTATCTTCTCCCCCGACATTTCAATTCGTTCGATCCGACATATACGTGGGAGACAGTATCTCGAACGACGTTCGCCGTGGTATATCAGTTCGTCAAACGAGACGCGCGTCTCTTTCGCAATATACTCGTTCGACCATTGGATCGTTATTGAATCGACCGAGGAATTTTACAGACGGAAAATTCACGGCGATCCGTTAGAACGTCCGCATCGAAGAGGGACTGAGATATCGCGCGCGAGAAGCTTCCCAGCTGATGAGTCTCCAGCGGAACGTGTTCTAAGTATAGATGGCTCGCGGCGAGAAATCACACATCGTATATGAGAATTGCGATTTTTACACGGGGACTGCGGGGACGTTTGGAAAAAACTACAAGGAAACATTTTTTTTCTCTCAATTTCAACTGCTTTTTGTAATTTCCTCCGAGTGTCATTGTTGAGAGTGTAATAACAGTTCCTGCGTTACCGAGAGAAATAGTAATGTTTTAACGATATGACGATCCGTCTCCGTGTTTTTGTTGGTTTCAGCTGCATTGACAAATTTTTCAAATATCATTCGATGACAAAACTTACAAGGCCGTTCGATAATTTATTGTTTAGCGTATACACATAAAACATTTCTCTGTTTTTATTTTTAATTTCAGAATGCCAAAGTTGCGAGTGACACACGTGCCCCGATGCGATTGAACAATATAGTAGCCAACAAGCGAATCCGACCGTATACTATAACATTTCGTAATTTTTTGTATCCTCGTATCATAGCTCGCACTTTTCACCACAAAGATCCAATGAAGATCCGATTGGAAAATTGTTAATTTATACGGCTCTTTAATCGAGGCTGGACGACGAAATTCGGGTCAGTTCAAAATAAAGGCCTGCAGCTGGACGGAAAACTCTGGTGGCATATCCAAGTTCTTGACGTTCTTCGCGATGGAACTTTATTCACATCCGTTCTTGCATTCGTAACATCTATTTGAATGGATTACATTGTTCTCGATCAAATGTTAAAATGCGAGAGTCTGGTTAATTCGATCGACCCAGATCCAGACTCCCGGGGGTCCGATAGCGGATTCGAGATACGCGCATACACAATTGCGTGAATTCGGTTGCGAGAAAGAATTTATCCATTGCGATAACTTTGAGCTGTCGAAGAAGGTACAAATTCAATATGTTCAGCTGTGCAAAAAGTTGGCAAGTGTAACGATTCCAAAAATCGATGAGAATCAATAATTATGGCTATACACAATTACACACGAGGAAAATTACAGTAAATATTATCGATTTTTATCATTTTAAAGTATCAATCTAGTACCACGTGTATGAAACGTCGCGACGAGTGCAATTTTCGCGCCCACTCGCGGGGAAAAATGAATGTTTAGCTATCGATTGCGAGAACGAGCAAGTTATTATCCGTGTTTCTTCATCAAATTCATCGCCACTTGTTTACGGTGTGATTTATACGCGGAATGAAATCGCGTGTGATTTTTTTTTTCCAAGCGTCCCAATGCTGTTCGCGAGCGAGGCATCTCCAGCGATAATCTTAGACAAATTGACTAATCTTGTTAACACAAAATCGCGATAGCACGTGCGAGCACTTCAATTCGACGCTCGAGATATGACCCGAGAGTCGGCAAATTTGACAAACCGATGCACATACACACCGATTCGAAAATGACGAGATCGACGAAAATTTCGCACGACGCGTATTTTTCTCGTCGACCGGGCTTTTTCGTATAGATCGCAAACGGGTTCAATGGTACTTGCACTGTCGATTTGATACATTTGAAAAGTACTGTTCGTCAGTGAAAATTGCTCGAAAATCTGTAAGACACTCAATTTTGGTTAGGTCCATTCTTTTTTCTACCGATAACCAGTTGTATTATTTCCGAAAAGTAGAGGAAAATCCATGGAGCTATTCACTTCGAAATCACTGGTGATTTTTTTGTGATTTTTGTGTTATTTTGGAACGAATAGCCTCTTGGGGTATTTGATTACATTTATAAAAAAAATTCAAACAAATCGCAAAAAAATCAAAGGAAATCACCAGTGACTTTGAAGTGAATAGCCCCTCGGGAAAATCGATTAGAAAGAAGTTTACATTCACGTGCTCGTCGGTTATGCAATTTCCATCAATGCAAAGTAGACATATCCACTGGCGAGCTTTAATTTTGAACGATTTTCTCAACAGAACCCGTCTCCCTGGCCGCGCGAACCATCCATCCATCCATTCATACAAACACGTGCTTACCGATCATCACGGCGACGATCATGCTGATCGCGCTGAACAGTCCGAGCTCCCGCTTCAGTCCAGCCCTCTCGGGCTCCTTTGCCTCCGTCGCCATGGTCTACGTGGTGTACAAGCTTCCGGATGGAGAAGGAAAAACACGGGGCAACGGTGCCCTATGCTCTGCTGCCGGTCGGTGGTCCGACGGCGGACGCAGCGAGGCCCGCGCGCTTCGGCTTCGACATTTTTCGGCGCTATCCAGCCCGGAACTGAAATAACACGCGTGCCGCAGAAGCTGCTGCTGCTGCTGCGTGGGGCCGCCGCACCGATCTCCCCTACCCTTGGCTTCTGCCGCCGCCGCAGCCGCAGCCGGGCCGCGGATATACGATGATAACGGCCGCGCGCGGCTGAGTGGCCTGTTGACGTTGAGGCGACGGACACGTGGGCGCCCCGGCGACTCCTCCTCACCGCACGGCTAGACCGGCGCGCAAAGCTGAACCAGCGGCTTCGTCACCTCGACCAGTCCATTCCGCTGCTGCTCGATCGGATAACATGCATCGGATTATCGTTTGAAGGGATCATTTTATACGATCATTTCTGATTTCATAATGTTTATCTGTATACGTATGCATGTTATCTAATCAAAAACCACCTCCAAAAGTTTCAGCGAGATTGGAAACCCTCGAAATTCGTCTGAAAAACTCGTGTATACATCTCGTCTGTACAGATTACATTTTCCTGTTTCGTTTGAATATAACTCCTGCTGGCTTCGCTCTTCAACCCCCTAATTTTTGGTTTGCGCTGAGATTGTAATATCTGATGCGTTGCTCTATATTTTTTTCGATTCTAATTCTGTCAACTACTTCGTTGATATCATATAAGATCTGATGGCCAAGCAAGTATAAAAAAGTACATTATGGCCTATAAAACCTATATGTAACTGAAATGCTGACGCCGGCTGACCCAACATAATTTTGTTTTCATTTATTCTTTTTGAGTATTCAAATATTCAAACGAGGACGGAATAGATAATTTATAAATAAAAGAAAAACCCCCAGTTGGCTTCTACCTTTGAATTCGATCTTTTAGCCTTTGAACTATGATACCTGACATCTGACCTTTGCTCTTTGATCTCCAACCTTAGGACTTATAACCTATGACCTTTGACCTATAACCGTTAACCTTAAGACCTTGGAAATAGGGGGGTGGAGAAGGTACGCTCTACGCACAACAATATTTTTCCCCTCTTTCCCAGAAGAATCGCAATCTATAAAATGTAGGCCCGAATCAAAATATCCGCTTCATTGAAACGTAATCTTCTTAATCGAAAACTTTTCTACTCTGAATTAATCTCGAAAGTAGCGAAATTGTAAATGATACCTAACTCTTCTGGGAAAAGGGATATATTTTTGATAATACCGAAATTGGATTGGCGCGAAACAATCCGTCTCACAAATTATGAAACGTCAAATTGAGGTATCTGATGCAGGATTTATCATTTCCTTTTGAATTATCTTCTTTCGAACTAGCCCTTTCTGAAGTTTCGGAACGGAATGCCCATGCAACTAAGGTCCCACGATATCGGCTGTTTCGCTAATCGCTGGCACTTGCGCGTGCTGGAAAAAATCGGTTGCACCGTACGGGACCGCTACATAAATATATATAAAATAGTGCCTTCAAATTCACCGCGCTAGAAATGATTTTCATAACCCTCGTAATAGTCAAAGGAAAGTTCGTTAACCCATAGCGACCAGACGAGGCTTTTACAGCTATGCTATTAGAATTGACGGATAAACGGAAAAAATGCAACAAATTTATAATATTATGATTTTTTTATCGTATGAAAAATAGAATCTCTCCTCCAGAATTATGTATGTTTACTATAAATCACACAAATTACATATTGTGATTAATTTCATCTGGGATAAAAAAACGTGTCATTGCAAAAATAATTACACGCGACACAGACTATCTGTTTTTTTTTTTCATCAGAAATACTGGAAACATTATCGCTAGCCCCCCTACCTTTTTTTATGTTGCCAACATTTAGTCCCCATTCTAAAGCTAATATCCTTGGAGTATCATGAGCTTATCATCACGTTTGCCAATTTTGCTTACTCCACTCAGGTGATTATTCCACACTCAAACGAGATTTAACGAGATTTTTCGCACATTTAACTATATTTTTTTCAGGTGTATCCATTCGTATACTACAATATTAACTTTCAATTACATGTAAAAACCGTTTAGGATAACTTGACAATACATCATGATATCATTCTTATCGATTTGTGAAATAAAAGTGTAACTCTCTATTAGTTGAGTTATCAGCACTCGATACCAAACTATACACGCCACTATCGTCAAATATGTCAGGTATATGTTTTCGGATCGAGCTCGTAATCCTGAAACTCCTCACGCCAGTCATGCGGGCACGTGAACAATAAAATTTTTTATTTCTGTGCGGGACGTATCTCAATTTTTCTTTGTACATCGACATCATAACCGTTGCAGCTACATTGACAATCTAAATACTGTGCAACAGTACGTGACATCGAGTTAGAATGAAAGAATGGCGACGATATCTAATGATTGTGGGTGCTATGCTGAGTGGATAGCTGAACCTCTTAACGAAATTTTTCACGGGGGAAATTATCAATCAATCAGTTCTACTATTCGATTTTGATTGAATAGAGCAATTTTATATTGGAGCGGCTAATTGAATTTCGAGAAAATCGAAATGCGAAACGATTTCGCTGAACACACTTAAAAACTGATGACAACCGTATTAGTATATATAGTGGGCTTTCTTGCAGAGATACATACTCACTTTTTATATGGATATATGCTACGTATCCATGTCTTATGTTTGTCAGCTTATTCAACTGGGCTTTAGAAATTAAAAAAAAATTAATTGACATGAATTGAATTAATTAATGCATGGCAGACGAAATTGATGAAAAATTTCGCATTTTTCTCGAAGACACGTTTAATTAATTTTCCTATAAATAACACTTATCAAAAGGAAAAAATGCCCTGATTTCTTGTAAAATTTAGAACAAAACTAAAAGTCTAAAGAGTAATTTCTATGCGCCCGGTCGTTCGAACCGATTGTATCGATGAATTATATTAAACGGATAATTCTTGTAATCTTCAAATTGTCATTATAAAAAGTACTCTCACATTCATCACGTGATTCTAGATCGCAGATGTAAAAAAATATTTTTCAATTACAAAGATATCGATATTATTACAATGTTTTCTCGTTAAAACATCAAGAAAAATTATTCTACATAAAAATTATTTATTTATCTAACCACTCCAAGAGATAACCACTACACGAGATGTTTTATACGTTCTTGTATATTAGTTGCAAAATAATGTATCAACGTATTAATGATATTATAATTTGTTGACGAATGAAAGTTTATTTAGCGTGTGAACAACAAGTTACTGCGAATGGAAGCTATATCTTTCTAACAAGATAATTTGATCATCACTAACACTCTGTTTGAGCACAGATATAACGGGCAAAAATGAATCATACATTAGTGCAGATAGTTAAGATATATCACCGGCAGTATAAGCTTGGAACACGAGTGATGAACATTGTTGCATTCGCAATCATAGAGGCAGGATTTATTTTCTAAAGCCGAGTGCTTACATTACGATAAAGTACTACTCAAAGGAATTTACGCTGATTTCTCATACTTTGTAACAATCAAATCTGTTAATTTCAAATCTCATTGATAAGATACAGATTATATCTCTAGTCGAGTATAATCTGGATGTCTATTCACATTTATACCCGATTTTCTTCTTCAAATCTCCCGTTAACTTTATCATATAATCTTTCATTTTAACTATTCCACTTCATTGAATTTCGATTGTGTATCGCAGTGTCTGCAGTATAACACGACCCAAATGCTATTCCATCATTTTAAACAATCTGGATTACAAAAGGATGATTGAAATATACTTTTTTTATAGATGTTACTTTTAAGAATTGAAAAATTTTCATAATCACTCGCACGCGGGCCTTATGTTAGAATATTTGTAAAATATCCACAGAAGAAAGAGTTATGTCTTCGTCTGATCGATTTTTTTAACGGAAACCAAAACGCCCCGTGAATGCTTGTCGAGCCTTCGCCGGAGAGCCATCTTTCCAACAAATCATGATAATAAAAATTATGATAACTATTTTTAAACCGAACTAAAGTATTTGGCGATTGCATGATCGAATTACACGTGTATGTATCACTAATCAACGTATGCACATATATCACACTCGATGAAATTTGTTGATACTATTATAGCTTTGATGAATGCGATTCGTGCCAACAAAGAACGTTTAAAGAGCTTCCGAGAATAACTGAATGGAGTATATAGGATATATATACGACTGCACGCGTTTGTAGCGTACCGCTTTCGAGCTAATCAAATTATAGTGCCGCGCACCGTTGGCAAATAATCGAATTATCCGTCCTCTTTTTCCAACTACATTACAAACGAGCCGTTCTGGTTATTTCTTCTTCGTCTGGGATCTATCTGGTTTTTTTCCACGTGGCACTAGCACACGGGAGCCTAGATACTTTTATCCACAAATACTTTTATCCTGTATTATACGAGAATAATAATGGCTTCCAATTGAGCTTTTGTTTTGTGCGTGAGTGATCGGAAAAACGGAAAGTATATGGATAGAAGATTATCCATATATTGAGCCATACTCAAGAAAACGAAAATTAAATACGTAATTCATCATGTTGGCTTGTTTTACTCCGCTGATTTTCTTTTTTGGGTACCAAAAGAAGCTAAATCTCTAAGTGTTCTTTCTTAAATCAGCCAATTATATAGTTGTTGTCAGTCATTTTTCTTTCTGTACTTGGGATGTATAGGTACATACGTAGAAAGATATATATACCCTATGGTGACTTTGGGTAACCACTTTGCGACCTAATTTCAAGGAATTTCAAAGATCAATTTTGTTTTTCAAATGGAAATCCCTATATTTTTGATCCCAGATTTCGAAAGAGCGCAAGGAATTTTGTGTGCGATTGATTTACGGTATATATGGGTTAAAATAACTTCTAAGAGGTCATGCGATCGTAAAAACCGTTTATGATCATTATAGACTGTTAAGCTGTCGGGGATGCAGAGTATGCAAAAAAACGATCTTTCTTACGATATATCTACGGTCCAGATACCCATGCATTTTGAGGATTGAAGTGACTTTAGAAGAAATTTATCAGAGGTCAAATATTCGCGATTGGTACGGAGATGAAAGCATCTGAAGGAGATGTCCAACGCGATCAACGCGCAGATTTGGCCTGAAGGTAATTTTTTAAAGGATATTCGAAGATTATAGATCTATTTCTCGGATAACAAGGTAACTCTACTTTCTAGCGTGTTTTTGTATTGTGAGAACCGAATGATTATTGATATTTAGGTACCAAATGTCCAGATTGGAGACCAATATTAGTAGCAAAGAATCACAATACGCTCGCCTACTCCCTATTTACTTTCTTTTTTCTAAGTATGCTATTAAGAGAATACTCGAACGATTTGTTATATTCATCTCGATATAATTATTGCGTAGAAGAATTAAAACGTAATAGAAAATGTATTAGGTTCGTTGGACGAAACTTTGCCTATTCTCGCTAAAAGTCGCGTTCCTTTTATAGCAGCCTTTGATTGACAGTCAAAGGATTGATTGACATTTAGAGTGAAACTGAACCCATACTGTGCACCTATTTCTCAGGAGTAATTCCTCTGTTCACAATTCGCTCGTCAACCCCCCGTCTTGCAACGAATTAAACTTATCAGTGATAATGCGAGAAGGATATTATTTTCAATTTTGATAGAACATCAATTCTTGATTCAACAATCCAAATTGGAATTACAAACTGACTGAATGATGTGCGCGCGAATACGTGCATACGAATCGGAGTCCGATGAATAAAGCTATTTTGCCCGATGTCTCGCAAATGATGAAGTCTGGGGAAAAAATATATCATTTTTTCCTAGTATAATATAAATATTTATTATACGTGGAAAACCTGATGTAATCATATTTCATATCTGTATGAACGCTACAACCGACAAAGATCGACGATAACAGTATTTTCACTTTTCTTTCTTTTGTATAATGCTCTCATTTGTTAATGAGAGCATTACGCAGTCGCTGTTCGACATAGTGATTATTATATAGCGTGTGAAACTGTCAACGCACGCAATTAATTATCTCGACGTTTGGATCGAGCTCGTGTGTCTTTTATTGCCGAGCTGGATTGGAATGCCTTTTCCAAATATACTCATCACATACCTCTTACATTACAATCGACCCTTTCGGAATAAAGAAGCACTGCAAAACAAGGGGGTTGAGAAGAGTTTCACGGAGTACTTATGTATATATCTAAGCCGAATTGCCTAATTTTTCGACATCATCAGAATATTTGTGTAACAATGCGTGTAGAAGAACAATAAGTCAGTAAATTGTGAAAGGTATGCTGTTTTTCGGAAATTTAACTTGTACAATGAGAACTAATTGGTTGAGTATGGGCCAGCCAATCCTCAGCTTGAATTTGTGGTTGAGTTTCGATTGCTCGATCATCATCCGCATCTGATCTTACGGAGGTTGGGATATATTTGAAAGTTAAAAATACCACACTTACATTGTCCGCCTGCGTCTGTGTTGGCTAAGATTTTCCAAACTCCAATCCTGGTTCTGATTCACGTGAATTTCCAACAATTTCCAACCCCTCCGATATGCAGCAGCGGCGACCGCGAGGTTTTGGAGCATGTGCGCCTCCTATGCGGCTGTGTTTACAAAAACAATCTCTCTGTATCCTAACCTCGAACGGAGTGTGGTGTCAAGTCAACTGTCACGTGTTGAACCTCGAACAGTACACTTGCCGAGTCGTCAGTCGTATCAGAGAGTACACTGCTGTACTGCACTCCTGGAAAGAAAAAAAAAAGTACCGAGTGTCATGTGTGTGTTGATGTGTGTCACCAGTCGAACCGGGGGAAGATGACATCGCCGGAGAATCCCACGGGACAATGGCTAGCGTAGTGGGCGGTGAAGCTCCCGAGGCAGCGGTCGTCAAGGCGGAGACTCTGGAGGACATCCTGTCGGACCTGGGAGACGAGGTGCTGACGGGCTGCGGCCCGGAAGAAGCCTTCCGCCCTGACTACAAGTCGGCGGCGTTCGGCCGGAGCCGGCCGGCAAACGCGCCAACCCCCGACGGCGGCGACAGCAGCCTCTTCTCCGAGGAGCACACCCTCGCCGAGCAGCAGAGCTTCTACTTCGAGTCGGACCACCTGGCGCTCAAGTCAAACCGGGACTACAGCGAGCTGCTCAAGACTGTAGTAACTCTGCACGCGCAGAGGGCTCAGGCTATCCGGGACCTGGACACTCTGCTCCTGGCTAAGAGCCAGGCCCTTGCTGATCCAATTGGCTACGTGGCCAAGCTCCAGGCGGGACAGCTGCCTGAGTACCCTGGGCCACAGTCCATTGCCCAGCTGCCCACTGTCGACTGGACCAAGTACAACGTTGCCCAGCCCGATGGCAACCTCAGGCCGCAGACCAGGCACGCCAAGCAGCCCCAGCCCCAGCAGCCGCAAGCCCAAGAGGACAAGCCCAAAGTCAGGGGCAGGGTGTGCGACGAGACCAAGCCCACCACGTTCAACAAACTGTGGACCACAGACGAGCAGAGGAGGCTCGAGCAGCTGCTGATCGAGTACCCTCCCGAAGAGGTGGAGATGAGACGCTGGACCAAGATTGCCAATGCTTTGGGTGAGTTTGTAATCAACTCCAACCAGATACCTGTTGTCTCAAATTCTTTCAAAAACATTCTCACTCGTCTAATAACAATGTCAATTATTTTCTACAGGCAATCGCACCCCAAAGCAAGTGTCTAGCAGAGTACAAAAGTATTTCTTAAAATTGACAAGGGCTGGCTTGCCGATCCCAGGCAGAGGACCAAAGTCCAAAGAGTTGAAAAGAGGTTCTGGACTGAGTGCTAAGAATCTCACGAAAATGGTTCACAAGAAATCGACGTTCTTCCCATGCGATTCGCTGCTCGACGAAGTGAATAAGGTACCTGAAATGAAAACGGAGATAAAAAGTGAACCTTCCCCAAGAGATGATGTAAGTGTGACTCTGAATACAATTTATATAAGTTTTGCCCACTTAGCAAATTATAATCAAGAGTGTTTCAAAATGTTTCTAGGATATCATGTGTGATTTTGAATCCACTTTTGAATTCAATCAAGCAGAATTGATGAATGAAATAAAGAAAGAAAAAAACGGTGACAGTGATAAACAAGTTTATCATCATCTTGGGTATAAGGTAGGACTTTTATGTGCCCAAATTAAATCTTAAAATTTTATTCAACTCAAGTGAGTAGACAATGAATTTGAACTTTTTCTCCTTCTAGTGTTATATATGTGGTGATCAGCCAATCAAAGGTACAAGATGGCACTGTGATGAATGTTTGGAAGAGATTGACATGTGTACGGATTGTGTGAAGGCTCAACATTTGGCTGAGCATCCTCTTCACCCCTCAACCCACAAATTCTCAGTAATTAAACCACCTCAGATATCCAAGAATTATGATGCTGATTATCTTCCTCATAACTTCAATACTACCTCATATAATTATTTAGATCCAAACTTTTTACCAGAGTAGTTTGCAAATAGAGGTTTGTAATATAGATTTACGTATAGAATAGTTTTGTTATTGGATAATTTGAAAAGGAGAGTAATCTATTTTCAAAAAATGTCAAATTGATACAAAACTTTTGGTTAGTAATAATGATAACGAAAAATATAATTAATCTGCAAAAATATTTATTTAACAAAATCGAGAGTATTCTGTAAATATTATCTATGAACATCTCGATCGTATTTTTTCTCGAAACTCGTGGAATGTTCCATCTTTCAAGTGACGCCGAATATTTTTGAAAAACTCCATGTACAGATGAGTGTTGTGTCTGAAAGATATTAAATAATTATTAAAGTAGCAGTAAGAAAATCATCAAAATGGTTTAATTGGTAATTTTATAGATTTTATTCTTACATCATAAGAAGCACCTGAGCTAGTAATTCTTTGGTTTGTACAAGATGATGAATGTATGCTTTCGTATGGTTTTTACAAGTTAAACATGAGCAAGATTTGCAAATGGGATTGAAATCATTCCTGTACCTGAAATAAAAAAAATATACTTCTATAAAAAATTATCCAGATTGAGATAATTCAGAATCAATGAATACCCAAAACATTACCACACAGTACCTTTTATCAGTAAAGTCTATTAAGAATCTTTCTTCGTGTGCACAATCATCACATAAAAAGACTAAAGCTTTTACCTCTTCTGTCATCAGAAAAGGATAAGATGAATCAAACAAATCAATGCCTAACTCGACTAAATCTAAAATCGTCAAAGGATTCCAACTACCAAATAAAACACGAAGTTTATCTACGGGTACTAAATTCTGAAATTAAAATTAAATATACTCATGAGTTAATATAAATAACTAAAAAAATTGAATCGATCTCAATTTCACTTACCAAGCAATGCTCAATCACAGGTTTCACTTGGTCTATTTTTATGTTTTGTGTTTCAATTCCATTCGTATGCAGTCCATCAATAACATACCCGAGCAGAGGTTTATCTTTCATATAGTTTATAGAAGCTTCTCTCGACATCAAATTGTATCCACCTTCTATGCAACCTAAGAAGCCTTTATTCTTCAATGAATTCGAATTCACATGTCGACTGTAGCATTTTTCAAACATTGTTCTGCTCGTATCCACAGCTTTGGATATTCTCTTATTGCTGCTGTTTAGGTCTGTGTCACCATCGCACAAACTAACGTACAAGTCTGGTTTAAAAATCTCTGCTACATCCATGTATTTGTCAGGTGTAACTGTGGCCCTGCCATTTCTGGACCACACAGCTACGGAACCCTTTTTGTGTATACCAGGAGTAGTGAATTCTGATGGATCTTGAATATTGAGAAAGATTGGATACTCCTGAATATAATTTTTTCAAATTTTAAAGAATTAGTGACAAAAAGAAGTTAAGTATAGATGGTATCTTTCAATGAAATAAAATATTACTTGCATGCTTATATACTCGTGGAGAGAATCAAATTTCTCAACACAGTCTGCCATGACTAATGTTGAAGGCAAGGAAGTAAACAGAAAGTGCTGCTCAGTCGTCAACCTTTTCAAAACATCTTTACATAAATGTGGGACGCTGCCTCTCTGTCAAGAAGTAAAGGGAAAAATGATTAATAAAGAATATCAGACGTATATTACATAATTGCTTAGATTGAAAATGACAATTTGATTTGATAGAATTTTCATTCAAATTCATCGATGAATTGATTGATTTCAAATTGCACAAGCCACGAGGCTTGTTCACGATCGTCGATTCAACTTGACCTGATCGAGTTTAAGTGAATCTCTTAAATCGCCGAGAACACGCGTGTTCTTGCGGACTTCTGAGTGTTTCAGACTTGTTCGAGGATCATGAACAAGCCAAAGTATATGATGTCAAGGAAATGGAATTATTACATTGTTCTGCTTGTACTATATTTACCTTCGTGTACAACAACAATAGCGGCGTTTCGAAGGACAAATTGGGCAGTCGTTCAATCTCCGATAGAGATCCCAAACGCGCCGCGCACCGGGCGACCGATTCAGTGTGGAACTTCATTGCGCTCTAGTAAATGTCGTTACTGTATTTATCACGAGAAGTTCGAGTTATCAATTTCCATTTTTCTAATGTACTTCACGATCCCATAAACACAAATATACAGGTTTGAGGTTAAGTACGAGCTCCGGTGTGCGGTCTCCCGCGTGTGCACTGTGCAGTCACGCACGCACATGTGTTACAAAATAATGCACCGTGTGTTATTGGAGCAAATATGGCGGGGACTCATGATACTCATTATCTCTGCAGGAGAAGCTTCAACTTCAGATGAACGCACGAGGTTTCGAATTACCGTTCGGGGCGTTATAAATTTGACTCTTTCTTCTATAGGAAAACTGCATCATAAAAAGATAAGACAATACATTCAATATGCAAAAATAAATGTTTCCCAGATATATTTATTTATTTAGTATTTCATTTATATAATCAAGTATTTCAGGACATGACTGTCAATTACATAGTAATACATATCATAAAGAGACATCATTATCAACCAAATTAAATTTTGGCGCACTGACGATTTAACGTAAATTGATACAACAGTTGGCGGGAATTATTGGGACTTGATTGAAATTATCTTTATATGCATGAACATAAACAATGGCCCAGATCACATAGTAACTCCCGTCAGCTGCTGTCTCAATTTACGTTAAATCGTCATTGTCGAGAGTGAATTCGATTGATAATTAAGATAGACTCGATGACTTGGGATCCCTTTTTGCACGAAGGAATTCGCAAGTATCGGGATTATCATGGGATCGATATAGAATTTGTGGGGGTCGCCGACCATACGAGATTTTCGAAAAAAATTACTTTGAAGTGGATGCGATATGGTTAATTCGATTCTAGATATACACTCGGTGTCTCATATCATCTGTTGTTTGAATTATTATTCGAAAATCTCAAACGTGGATTTGACTAGTAACGGAAGTGAACAGCTCATATCCCTCGCCACAATAACTTCTATGCTGGTAAATCTGTTCAGTCGAACATATATTTCACACACCATAAATCAAATAATTCTGTTTGCCTAGAACTGATAGCACTTGTAGTGCCGAGCACGACTCGTGGATAGGATATAAATTAATGACGAAATCTCATACAGTGTAGTAAGATCACTCCAGAAATCAGGTCGAACGCAAATATCCACACGACTGATCTTTCTACGCATCTACGCATTGCGATTGCCCTGAAAAATAGTTACTCGATAACGAAAGGTGAGTTGACTCGACTACATATATATATGTATATAGGCAATTTTTCATCGCGTTTCGACATACACTCGCAAAAGTTTCTTGTTGTTCCCAGAGGAATTGGGCCTCAGTCAGAATTTATGCTACTTTCAATCATAATATCGACGTGTCTTACGAAGAAAGACACATCTCAAACTGTCCACGAAGAAAGACACATCTCAATTTGTCCGCGAAGAAAGACACAACTCGCAATCTAGCCGCGAAGAAAGACACAACTCGCGTCTGGCCGCAAAAAGGATACATGGCGCACATCCCACAATTTTCCGAGGTGAAAAAATATATGGAATGAAAGCTTAGAATGAGTAGGTTATACTTGACAAAAAAAAACAAGCCTTTTCTACAGTTTAAACTCTTTTTTCGTTAATATTCGCGGGAGAATAATTCCGACATTTGTCTTTCTTCGTGGACAGATTGCGAGTTGTGTCTTTCTTCGTGGCTAGATTGCGAGTTGTGTCTTTCTTCGTGGCTAGATTGCCAGTTGTGTCTTTCTTCGCGGACAGATTCGGATATGTGTCTTTCTTCGCGGACAGATTCAGTTATGTGTCTTTCTTCGTAAGACACGTCGATATATTGTTGATTGAAGAAGAAAAGTCTTCTCTCAAGAAGATTCTGCTTGGAAGTAGCAGAAATTTTCTGACTTAGGCCCAATTCCTCTGGGAACAGCAAGAAACTTTTGTGAGTGTATACAATGAGAAATAACGCGTGCAGGTTTACTCTGTCAATTTTCATCGAGATAAATGATTGTCTCATTTTGTTTGTCTCAGACTATGCTAAGTTATTCCGGTCTTTGGTTTCCTGCAATGACGAACTTTGCCATATTCGTATATGGGTCATTCTCATGAAAACGGTATTTTTTGATGGTGAAAATGGAAATGTCGAATTCATCAACTTTGAATTTTTTTTCTCCATTATTTATGTTCTCTGATACCAAGAAAAGCTAAAACCACTTGGGGCCCTTCGAAATCGCCATCATTTATTTTTTTTTCAGCCATTTTCTATTTTTATGATTTTTTTTGCTATTGCGGTAATGACGCGTTTTATGGATATAAAATGATATTAAATTCAAAATACTTTTTTTTCTCAACCTAACGAATTCATCAGATAGTGCGGAAAAAAGTGCGCAAGTTTGATTCATATACTTTTTTTGTCAGATGCCGTTTCAGCGGAGGTCTTTATGTTCAAAAGTAAGAAAAACGTGGTTACTGTACGTGTATACTGTAAATTGACTATAGTCAATAATACTGTCGATAATACATACTATCGTTCAACAGTAAAGGGACTAGAGTAAACTGTGAAGTATATTGGTAAAGGTAGGAAGGCTCAGAGCTGCGAAAAGTGCAAGAGAGCCACTCACAATTCCGAGAAATTCGAGCGCGGGCCGGAGCGTCTGAATGATAGCGAGAATAGGGTTTGCCTATGACGCGGGTTTGCCTATGACGATTCGAACAAAATCATCGATTGCAGGCCCCAGAAGCAAATTTGAAAGGTGTCCGCGTGCATGTATCATAGATTCTATTAGTGCTAACATATTCATACAGTAGAATTATTCAACTCCCCTTGTAACGAAATTTAGCTGATGGTAAAGTAGGGTTTGCCTATGACGGCATATGTTTGTAATCAGATTTAAGCAAACTTCAAGAGCTGTGGATTCGATGGCAAGGTGCAAAGTGCCAAACTTATCATTACTATTTGATTGCTGGGATCATTAGTAAGAGAACTGATCGATTAGCGCAATCGAAACAGTGGTTTAAACTTATTTTTCGAGTGGTTTAAAAAAAAATCCTAAAAATAGGCAAAATTCGTTGACACAAAGTAAGTGGCTCAAATTCGCAAAAAAAATGCAAAAAATATAGATTGCAATAGAAAAACTTGAAAATGCACATCTAAATTGAGGGAAAAAAATTTTTTTGTAATTTTTGAAGAGCGAATGATAGCATCTACGTTAGTTGGAAGGTGAAAATTAGGGTATGCGACAGGTTTGCCTATGACGATTTTGGCCTGTTTTGGCCATCTTTAACACCCTAAATAACAACTTTTGTAACTTTTTATTGTTTAACCTTCAAGGCCGTGGCTAATTCGAACTATCTGTAGCCGTTCGGGATGTCAAACAGTTTTTTTTCATGCTCAAAATGTCGAGGACATGGAAAATACCGTTTTCATGAGAATGACCCATATAGCGTATACTGTAGAGAATCACCGATAAGGGCTTGTCTGCGTTGAACCTTCCCTTGTGCACTCACAAAAATAAAGTCTTGGTTCAAGAAGAAAAATTGATTTGACGCTATAGCAAGAAGATTTCCTCTAGAATTGGGAAGAATACGCTATTTTTTTTATCGTAGAAATCGAAAGAACGTGCAAAATTAATTAGGTCGTATTTTTTTGTTTTTCGATCAAATCAAAATTCGAGCTGGTATGAGGAGATGAAATTCGTGTCGTTAGTAACGATATGACGTCATTTGCATTTGAAGTATATCTATATCTACCGAAAACGCCGAAACTTTCAGCGGTCATATCTTTTAGAAAAATAACATTAAACAAAAATAAAAACAAATAAAAACCGCTGCCAAGTGCCTCAGCAGTATGCTTTCTCAAAGAGGCTTCAACATCACCCACAAACGCATCCCAAACCTGTTTTTTCACCATTCCACTAGCGTAGATACTATCATTTATTTTTCAAAAATTACAAAAATATTATTTAATCAGTTCAATTCGTATCTTCGTGACTGTGTAAAGTGTCGTTCTTTTTCAATTGACCAAACTTTTGTCGCGACTGTTGATGTCTGCCCGGGCTCTCTTATTATTTGATCAAATGCAACAAAGCAAACGGTTCTAGGTTATACACGATGCGAGACATTTGGACCTGCTTAATTTTTCGATCAATTCATCTTGTGACTGTCATACGGTTTAATGGTGGTTAAAATCGATCCATCCTGCCCTTAAGTCTTTATTTAGCAAACTTGAAGACTCATTTTGATCATTTTCGGCGGCTGAGGTTGGAAATGATCAATTCAAAATCTATTTTGATCATTTTCGACGGCAAAAGACACCAAAATTTTCCCAATTTTATCTATAGCACGTTGAAAATACTGAAAACGAAACTTACATGAATTTTTCGTTCCCTTAGCAACGGTTGCTAGGGCGGTAAACAACGGTTGCTAAGGAGCTAATTGGGAAGATTTTGTGTCCTTTGCCGTCGAAAATGATGGAAATGGGTCATAAATTAATGATTTCCAACCTTCGTAACTGTTGCTAGGGAGGTAAACAACCGTTGCTATGGAGCAAATACAACAATTCAGTGTCCTTGGCCATCGAGTGTGACTTAAACTGATTTTCCAGCTTGCTCCAATGAGCACTCATAAGGATTTGTGAGAAAAACACGTTAGGAACGGTTGCTAGGGAAATAACCAACGGATTTTGCTGAAAATTTAACTCGGACTAGATCTTGTCACAACTAACCGGTGTGCAAAATTTCAAGACGATCGGATCATTCCTTCGGGAGTTATCGTGGACGAAAGAAACGAAAAAATAGACACCTTAACAACGGTTGCTAAGGAAATAAACAACGGATTTCGCTGAAAATTGAACTCGCCCGAGATTTTGCCGCGATTAACCTGTGTGCAAAATTTCAGGACGATCGGACCATTCCTTCGAGAGTTATCGTGGACGAAAAAAAAACGGGACGCACACACACACACACACACACACACACACACACACACACACACACACACATACATACATACAGACACTTTTGGATTTCCATGTTTTTCGACCCGTAGATCACGAAAATCGAGGTCCCGAGGTCTGATTCGGTGGGTCGATTTTTGCCCCATTACAAAGCTTTCTCTTTAACTAGATGAGTCTGTTCAGTACGAGAATAAATCTTCTTGCTATAGCGTCAAACCGATTTTTCTTCTTGAGTCAAGACTTTATTTTTGTGAGTGTGAACCCAGCGAAACGCAAATCGTTCTGTTGATTGTAGTTCTCGCGTGGTATATAACAACTCAACGAAAAAAAATTGAACCGGATGTATATAATGAGCCACTGAATCCGAATCTGGGCTCAGAAAGATCACATCATCCTCAGTTTTCACTCTACGGGTAGGGTGGTCTTGGTCTCTGATTGAATTATTTTTTTGTGAAGCTGTGTAATTAATATTTCCGGATTGAGAATTTAAAATTTTGAACTGAATAGGATTTTTCAGATTTTGAACCTAATGAGAAGAGATGAATGTACGAGGTACATCGTGGTTTAATTTTTATGAAGCTAGAACTTCTCGATGGTGTTACGATGGTGTGCGCTCGAACGATTTTTTTGTTGGTTAATACTTTGCGGCATACATTCTTCTGTTGAACAAAATTCTCAGATTCGTGAACCATAGCAAGCTTTTGGGGCTGTCTGTTACGAATCTAGAGTCAGATTTTCAAGATTTTGAATGTCGGAGAAATTTTGGCCGCTAATTCGGATATCCGACTCTGGATCCGTCAGCAGTCCTAGCTTACCACTGCCGCAAAGGGATTACTGTCCCGGGACGTTGTCCAGGTGGGTTATGGTCACCGATAATAAAAAAAGACTCGCAGCAGATTTTTCGGCGTAACGATATATAGTTTGCATATAACGAAGCATCATTTCATTGCGTCAACATTTGCCAACGATATATTAATTCACGTGTGTTATCTAGATGGGCGAGGTTCACGGCTCGTGGCCGAGTGTACAGCCAAACATGATACTACTCGTCATCGCATCGCTTCTTTCCTGCCAAGTCATGGGTGAGTTATCTCGTCAACCGCCAATCGGTATAAATACATTCACCAGTTGCGCCGGGAGACAAATGAATTTAGACGCTGAGCTGAAAAAGAATGATAATAGCATTCTGAGAATACTTTGATGTGTGTACATGGAGTAGTCAAGAATATATATGTTGAATTTTGTCGAAGGAACATAGAGGGGAGGGAGACTTTCTTAAAAGAATGTTATACAGACTGAGTTTTTTGTCATACAAAGGATGATTAGATACTTAATGATTTTTGGGAAAAATAAATCTCAAAAAAAATTTTTAGGTATATAGCCAGATTTTTCCTTGATCGATTTTCGTTAATTTGTTTATTAATATATCGAGACTACTCGTGAGAAAACAGTCATTTCATTGCTATGTTTTATTTAGCAAAGTTTATTTAAAATTCCAGTTGTGACTAGGGAATTTAGCGACTCTTTTCCCGTTTAGATACCAGTTTTTTTTCAGACCGACAACCCTTACACTCTCTTGGAAGCTTACAGTGGAAAACCGTTGTACAAAACTGAAAAATTCGAGGGGCTACTCACTCCAGTACTCCCTATTATTGCTATCTAAACTGATGTAGCTGAAGTGAAAAATCGTTATTATTACATGAGAAATGAGCTGTAATTCATCCACCTTCGTACAGTGATTTGTCACTTTAACACAGCGGTTCACCACTGCGAGCTTTCAAGACAGTATTATACTTTCGCATAAATGCAAAAGCCACGACTTCGATCACCGATTCGAGTGTACCCAGCTCGTAGATCCATGCCCTACGCAAATCCAAGAATACACACAAACGCTCATTCCCATTAGGAGAGCTCGAGTTGGCGATGGATAGCTCATCAGAGCCCGGAAGCCATCGCAGCCTGGTGAAGCGGCTGGTGGGCGGTGGCCCGGCCTTGGTCGAGGAGTTCCCGTGGCTGGTGTCGATCCAGTTGAACGGCAAGTTCCACTGCGGCGGCAGCATAGTGTCGGCGAGCGCAGTCCTGACGGCGGCCCACTGCCTGTACGACGGCTCGTCGGCCCGCGAGCTGCCGGCGAATTCGTTCAGCGTCCGGGCGGGCAGCTCGGAGTACGACTCGGGCGGCTCGGAGCACCGGGTCCTCCTCACCGTGCCGCACGAGCAGTTCGACCTGAGGAGGCCCGCCAGGGACAGGGTCGACCTGGGCCTCGTGCACGTCTCGCCGAGCTTCGACTTCTCGGACGGGCTGAGGAGCAGGATCGCGCTGGCCGGGCCGGGCTACGGGCTCGCCTCGGGCACGTTCGCCCGCGTCGCCGGCTGGGGCTCGACCGTCGACGGCGGCCTCTCGGGCCAGCAGCTGCGAAGCGCCGAGGTGCGGGTGATCGACGTGGCCGAGTGCTCGAGGGACTACGGCGACGAGAAGCTCGCCCAGGTGCTCAACGTCCCCGACAACGTGTGCACCATCGGGCTGGACGAGGCCGCGTGCAACGGCGACTCCGGCGGACCCTTGACCGTCGACGACTACCTCGTGGGCGTCGTGTCGTTCAGCCGCAAGTGCAGCGGCCGCGGGCCGACCGTCTACGTCAAAGTCGCCAATTTCCGCGGCTGGATCGAGACGAACTTGAACGGCATGAAGGAGTACTACGAGCACGAGAGCTCGGTCCGAGACACGGTCGTCAGGATGTTGATCGGTGTCGTCGAGAGATTGTGAGATGCTCTCCGGCAAACGGGCACACGCTGTTTGTACATTTTTTTTGGTTTTCAAATGTAATCACGATGTGCTGGCCGCCTCTATTGATTGTATCGTTATCTCGGCCTCGTCAGTCCCGGTTATATATTCAACCTGTTTTTGTTCTCGCAGTTTCAAATCGAATTACCTCCAGTCGAATGGCTTATCGCCAACTCCGATATAGCGAATAAAGTAGCCGGATGATATATGCTGGCGGCAAAGGAGCACGCGGTGATCCCAAAGATGTCTCGAAGTGTCTGTGACGGATGTATAAAAAGGCCCACATCACACGAAGGACACGTGGAAACTCTTTGCTCGAGATCGCGCTTCTTTGATCAAACTCTCGTAACTTAGCTCATACGTATAATGTAATCAACTCTCGTTAAGGTGAACGAAATAAAAGCAAATGACAAAATTCGAATTATTATAAGCTTTAAAAACAACCTTTATCCCCAACTCACCTGAACTGTTGAAAATTCATTCGAAAAAAAACGTTATGTATACTTTACGCCTACTATGACAAAAATAAAATTGAGTTCTTCATCTTTTAGAGGTGTATTTTCACCTTCTGCATCCGTATGAAAGTGCATCTTCTGAATGTGTAGAGAAATATATACAAGAATGTACACAAATGTACAAAAGTGTACATAAATGTAGCAAGAAATCACAAAAATGTCCTAGTGTTGTTCCAAATGAGAAACATGTTCGATTTTAAGATTCATATATTATAAGACCCATAATTAATACTGATTCAATATTGATAGTTTAGACATGGAATGCATTCGATGAGTAGGACAGGGAGAAAAAGTCTTGGGATGGGTGAAAACAAAATACAAGTTTTCAGTAAATCAGGAATCGGTACATCAGATCATTCTCAATCAACACTGGTTTCACTTGAGAAATATTTATTATTAAATCATCGATAGATACAGAAATTTAATTAATCACCATCGGCATCATGATAGATGACAATTTTGCAAAGTTTAATATTACGTGTAGAGCGATTTTAGCACTGCGTGAATGCAATTGAATTTTAAAATTTTCAAAGTTCAGCCCTCACAGTATCAAATTTTATACAACAGTGGAATTGTATTCCGAGTATGGACGTACGCAAGTATTACAATATACATAGGTTAAATTGATATACATATATGTCGGTGATACTTCCGCAAACGGAGTCTCCGTCATTTTGGACGACAATAAATTTAAACCTAAAATTCAAAGTGTCTCCATCATGACCCGTAACTGTACATTTTTCATATACAATATGAAGTATCGAGTGTCCACAATTATTAATATGTATTTACAATATAAAAATTTTCGCATCCTAATCTTTTATCAGCGGACGTATTATGATTTACATGAGGTAGAAACAAACGGATTTCTGTTGTTGAAGTATTCCACAAGAAAACCGTACGGAGATATTTCGAAAGATTTCATTCTTGTATGAACTCTCTTCAATCCTTACAGTGGAAAACCACTGCATTGTAGTGAAGAATCACTGTAAGAAAGTGAACGATGAATTCACTGGATTCCAGTGAATTTCTCATGTAACTGAAGTGAATTTTCGCTTTCGTTCCATGAGTTTTGATAGCAAACATTTTTACATATAAAATTCACATTTTCACATCACGATTTGCAGTGAGTATGGCGTGAAGTGAATTTCTACTCTACTTTACTGTGAATTTTATGTACAAATGTTTTTCATAAAAACTCATGGAACTAAAGTGAAAATTCATTTTAGTTATACATGAAAAATTCACTGTAATCCAATAAATTTGTCATCCACCTTGTTACATCGTTTTTTCACTGCAATGCAGTGGTTTTTCACTGTAAGGATTTAAGAGAGTATTGTTTAATGACGATATATACACATACATACATTCAGTATGTACATATATGTATATACTGTTGGGTTCATATTCGGGATCAGGTACATGGATTTGTTCATAAAAAATTATGCGGCCCGTTACGCGGCTGGTTACAGAATCTTTCATATATTCGTTCAGCGGCCCTCTGCACAAGCGAACAACCAAATACCCGGTCTTTGCGAGTCATCTATACATATCATTTTCATCGCGCAACGACTGAATATTTGTCTTTCCGTTTGTTTGTTTGTTGAGTATACGAAAATAATAATCCATTGATCTCTAAACGTACTTGTGATCCGTAAAAATTCGAATGTATATGACGGAAGAGCTGTCACTGTCTGATATCGGTGCCTTGTAACTTTTTTTACGACTCGCCCATAGAAGACCCTAGAAGACGGTTACGAAATTTATATAGAAAAATAATTGATCTACAATCGGTAGCTCGCATCCTCGATTATAGACGCGCAATCGCGTCTCTTGCGTCAATTTTGCGGCCCTCGTCACATTTTGATATAAGTGTATATTATATACACATGACTCGTTTCGAGAAAAGAAAGAGAATAAAAAGTGTCGCTGCGTGGCAGCGAGTCAGTCGGCAACGTATATAAGTATATTACACAAATAGATCACACTGGCAATCCCATTAGTCAAAGTCCCACGGCGGTATCCGCTTGACGTCCACGGCGTAGTGTGCATTCAAATTTCGCCAAGGATTTTTCTCCCGTTCGACGTTGGAAGAAAATCCGCCTCGTCTCGAGCCTCGCCTCGTTTCCTCGCTTCCAATCGAAATTCGTAATTTAGTAATCCCAACGAATTTCGCACTGCGTGTACAAGCGATACTCGGTTCGCATACTCTAGTTGAAAAATGTCGAACAAAAAGAAAAAAACGAACCCCGTGAGCAAAAGTAAAAACGCCTCGAGATTCGGGCTCAACGTTATTTTCTCGGGATCCGAATCATCAAGGGTGGTACATCAGCTCGAGGGGGGGAGAAAAAAGTCGTGCGGTGAGAGCCAAGCGCCAACTCAGTCGCGAGTCTGCGTTTTCGAGCCACGGCGAAAAGGAAAGGGGAAAAAAGGAAAAACGGGAGGTTGGCAATAAGTCTTGCGCGGTCCTAGGGTCGTCGGTCTTGGCCGGGAGTCTGGTGCATGTGCAGGTGCTGCAGCTCGTACGCCAGCTGGCAGTACTCCGAGTCGCTCCACGGCTGCTCGCATTTGTCCACGTCGGCCGTCAGGTCGCTCGTCGCCATGCAGCCCTCCTGCAGCTCCCCGTCCTGCCCAACAACAAGCCTCGAATCATATATTGTAATTTATCTTTGTCTCGGTGATATTATTTTTCGTCCCCGAGAAATACGCTAATTATTTCTTATCTCACGGAATCAATACGTCGCGAAAGTAATTAGGTCGGTTTTGTTTCTCCGATCGGATAGAAATTCGAGCTAACGCGCGAGGGGAGGTACAACGTGTAATCCGTCACGTGTCGGTATATAGCAACGATGTGACACGGCATAGTATCCATTGTGGTATTATCCGCGGAAATTAGGGCAAATTTGAACCTCTACTTTGCTGATTGTCGTGTCGGGAACGAAAAATCGAGAGAAAATGTTTTATCCGTTTTTCTAATTTTTGAACATCGATTTTTCTTCCAATCAAATCTCTGGAACGACCTGAACGCATCTCGACTCTTACTCGGAATAATCGTATTATTTTATACCGCTGATCTCGGGAAAGTCGCTAACAACGTAAAATTGACATCGTAAAAATCAATACGAAGCGTAATTTAGGACGGCTCGAGCAAGATGGATGGTGTATACATGTATATGTAAGGAATCAGCGAGAAAGTCAATCAACTTTGCGCCGCGACGAAGAGGGAAAGCGAGCAAAAACTAAGTGATTCACGGTGGCGCCTGATTGATAATGAACGAGTACTTTCGAACCAATTGAATTTATTCCATCGCGATAACAGGCTGACACGTGCGGCGAAGCTTTGAACGATCGAAACCGATAAGCCGTAAGGGGAGACGACGAACAAATTTCATGTTAGCGTAGTTTACAATTATTCCCAATGACATCGACACGGCCCTTGCCCGAAACAAGTTTTTCTATCGAATTCGTGACTTTTCTATTCAGCTAAATGGAAGTTCGTTTTATTCTTTTCGATTTATCGCCCGTAACGCGGAAACGACTCTTTCCCGAGCACTATCGTACGTATCACTTCAAAAATCCTCGACTCTTGGGGATATCTTTTTGTTGATCGTTCAATTACACCGAAATCGGGTATACTTCACTTGAATTGAGTCTGTTGCGGTGATGAAAAAAGCATAAACTTCCGACCCGACCTTCTATATATCTCTTTCTTTTATGTGGCATCCATATTTTTTTATTACCTAACCTGTTAAGCAAGATGAATCTCTTCCTCTTCAGATAGCAAGGGACGGAATATTACCAAGTACTCGAATACGCATCTCCTTACGATTATGTGTAATACTTTAGCTCAAACATGATTTTTTTCTTACCCATGATTTGAAATTATATACATACGAATGTTTCATCATTATAATACATTCGCTGTATAAAATGACCCTTTTAAGCTCTAAATACGCGCAATTTTCTCTTTGTTTCGACTCATCAGCGGTAAATACGCGTTCATACGAATGTAATCCAATGAAACTTGTCGATTTTAATTAAATCAAACTGCATCGGAATTCTCCAATTAGCGAGAACGTCAGATGCACCACTATTACGAAAACTCCGGCGTTCAATGCGTAACAATATACCCGAGTATTTTTGAAACTCAAAACTTGACGAATACATCAAAAACACGAGTTAATGAATCCGCTGCAATCTCTAGAGATATGATATTTTAGAAATTTTTACTTTTTCCTTTCGTTACGTGTTCTTAGATTTGTTCCTAGCTCTCGATGCTCAGTGGAATATTAGTTTTTGTACGAAATTCCGTAACTGAAATCCAACTCCTATGAGTGAATAGTCTTTTGTAGATACATTCGCGGTAGAAGCCACGAAGCCACAAAGCCACGAAGCTTTTTAGCTCGTCAAAGTGAACTCACCTCCCATACTCTAACACAAAGTCGTGCTTGTACAAAGTGAAAATTCAACTTTTTTTCCTTAATAAAGCATGTATACGGTAGTACGTACAGTGAGGTTTGAGCAGAAGGAAATCATACTCTGGCCGTATTGGTTGTCACAGAGCGGCGAGGCCGAGGAAAGGGCCGCGACGAGCAGCTGACCGTGGGGTCGGCACCGGCTCTGATGGGGTCCCATCTCGCCCGCCACCTCAAGGTAGTCCCGGCTGCTCGCTAGACTGCCGACCCGCGTCGCGATCCCCACATCTGCTGCAACAAGCAATTCCCACATGGCCTATATGTATCTTATCCGTTTGCAGTGATCTGCAGCAATCGTATACACTGCACATATGTATGTGCAAGCAAACACTTGAACAACTTAGCTGTACATGCGCACGTGCCCGCCAATCACTATACCTAATACTCAACTAAAAATGTTTAAACACTTTTGTAATGCCTCCAAAGTAATGTAAGAGCGTATGAGTGCATGTTTTGAATGGAAATCGCCTAGAGGAAACGATTTTACAATCTATTTTTCAATATCCACTTTCTATTCGAAGATATATTTGCGATCGTTGAGGTTGCTTTTTTCATGGAAAATTATATCACGTCAGCATTTTTGCATTTAAAGCTTTTGCAAATGAAAGGACGTGTTTCCATGAAATGAGCGTAAGTTGGAATAACCATGACCTAATCCCACAATCACTCAGTAAATTAATCGATTAATTATTTATTGCTTTTTAACCCCACTTCTACACACATGCAAATCAACCCGCCACCAAAAAAATGATTTGATTGTTCTTTCTGACAGTGTCGTACACAATCAACGCATATAGCTAAAACAAATATGACCGAGCCCCTCGCTTTGAATGTTAAATTATTGAAAATTATCTTACACAGCAAATACTCGTGGCTCATTATCGGATAAGTTTTCGATTAGTTCATGCGTTAAAATGTACGATTGTTCCAAGAGCGAAAAATGTAATTAAACGCGAGATACCGCACGTTCGTGGAAATCAAAATGCGCATGAGCTTTGAGCTTGCAAATTGAATGTTTACTGTGTATGAACTTTGTTCGGAACTCGCACGTTTTTTTTCCCTTGCTCCGAAGCTACATATCCACGGCTCGTTACACAAAGATATAAATTAACGCGCGTTAATTAATTCGCTCAACCTTCGGGAGAGCGCGAAATCCGTACTGGCCAATTGAAATCCCCCCGAGCAGTACCCGACATGTAGCAATCATCCATACTCAAAGGGCCTTGAGCTCAACATCCCAACACGTGTAAAAGGACGCATGACCTGGTCCGATGCACGCAGTGAACCATATGGTTATCATACGCGAGAGCTCGACTCATCCAGCGATTGGTTCATCGATTTTGCACGCCAACAATTGCGATTTTGCGAATCCGCCGCGAGGAATAACAAAGCGAAGTTGAAATTCAGCCCACGCGCCGCCGTCGAGCGCTTAGCGATCGCCTATAACATATATGTATAGCCGGAGCTAGTCTTCAACTAAGAAAATATAGAGCCCTCTTATACGACGCCACGGGTAACGCGGAAGGGAAGGGGGGGAGATCGAGTTTACAAAGTTATTTTTCGTGGCCTTAGCCGAGAGCTTTGGCGCGCTTCACCTTATATCATCCTTTTTACCGCTGCACATCCGGGGCAACAGCTTTCGACGGTATGTGGAAAAAAGCCGGGGAAAATCCGCGAGAAAAGTAATATCGCGCGTTATATCCCCCTTCGTTCGACACCTCGCTCCGGACGGAATTGAAAGCTTGTGCGGATTCGATGGAAAGTTCGACTGATAATTATACGTATGGACGGCGCGAGCTTTGTTCTCGAAATCGAGAAAAAAAAGCTCTGAGGGAGAGGCAAAAGGTTGATGAGAATGCGTATTTATACGGGTGAATCGAAAAACAAAATAAAAATTTTCATCGCACGACTAACCTTGATACATGTACACTCGCATTCATCATCCAGTTATCTCGCATCTTTATACATTCAAAGTGGCTTCGTGTCGTGAAAATCATTTTACGCCGAGTCTATCGCGTAAAACCTTATTTACGCGAAGTCACGCTTAGGCGAACAGGTCAGACGGTCATCTAGCGAGGAAGAAAAAATGTGGCCATCCCATAGGTTCGGTAGACATAAAAAGTAAAGTGCGAATGTGTTATTTATGCGACATTTATGAAGAGATAATACTGTAACGGGTATACACGTGGAGTCGTTCTCGCGAGTACGCTACTAACCCTTTACGCTTCCCCCTACTTTGCCATCCTTCTACGTTGGTCAAGAAATCCATTGATAAAGAATCACGGAATAATTACTTTTTGAAATTACTTTTTTTTTGTCGTCGAGATGGCGACATTTTTGCCCGCGCGCCCAATATTCCCACACTGTATGTGATGCGCGATAAATCTCGCGTGTGATATGCATGGGAAATTACGGCTCGCTAACTCATCGCGAAACAGGTTGAAATTCATTGCCAAAGTTTCGACTAGCCACGGCGAAGAAGCGCGAAGAGTGATTCAAAGCCGCTCTTGTCTGGAAGCTAGTTCAAAATTGTTTCCTCGCGAATTTAATAACGAAACGTTTCGAGAATGATATGCTGTTCTCTTGTTGACGCGTATAACTGCAAAAGGCAACGCTGGATAATAATAATATGGTATGCGCGCATGAGGACGACAAGTTACGCGTCGGTAAACCAGAAGCTTCTTTGACACTGAGTTTAGTCACAAAACAGTCGCTCGTGCAATTTTAATCGATCGTATGTGTATGACAAAAATGATCAAGCAATGAATCTCCCAAGAAACTGTCTTATCCACGTGGCAGCAGTGGTAGAAGCAGCAGCAGCAGTAGCAGCGGAGGGGGCGGCTCACGAAAGGATTCAATCGAGTAATATAAAGAATGCTATGGATTGTGATGGAATACCAAATGAAAATATTCATACTCATATATTTTTTTTCGTCTATTTGAGCGTGTAATTAAGACGAATACCAAAATAATACTGGAAATACTGAAGGATACTGTGAAATACCAAAAGAATACCAAGGAATATCATTGGAAACCATGGAATACTAAAAAATACTACGGGATCAAAAAACTACTTGATAATTGATTCGTGAGTCGCCCTTTCGAGCAGCATCAACAGCAGCAGCGGCAGCGTCAGCAAACGGCATACGTGAGCGGCAGCAGCAGATAGGGCGCGCCGGGCGCAGCCGGTGTGCCAGGTAAGGAAGAAATAAAAAACACCTTGGATACTCGCCATGGAGTGATGATGGCGTGGTGCCGAGGGCCAGCAGCAGTAGCGCTGGCTCGAGCCGAGGCTGGCGGCGCTCGAGCCGTAGTTCGGCATCGGCAGCTTCGCGCCCGCCTCGTTGCAGTTGCAGTTGGTCGGGGCGAGGGACGTCGAGGGCCGGCCGCTCGACCGCCCCGTCCACCTCGACCACCTCGACCTCGACCACATGCGCGAGCGAATCGCCCGCGACAGCTCAGCCCTCACCTCGCCGTTCACGAAACAGTACAGCACCGCCACGAAGAAGCCCTGAAAACAACCATTTTCATCCGTTGGAATTTGTCGATCCGGATCCTAGCGGGATGTGTACTTTTGTCTTTGTTTTTCTTTTGGGCTTTTTTTTCGACGCTCACGAAAACTATACTTTCCCAAGTTACAATCGACTGAATCGCTCGTTATTTACTGGGTCAAACAGTCGTTATATATGGTTCGTCAAAGAAAATCTTTAGTAGTGATGTTCTGGAGAAGTTTGAAAAGAGTGCGTTTTCGTGGACGGATGAAATGATCGGAGAAATTTTTTGAAACGCGAGAGTCGAAACCTCGATATATCACCATACGATGTACTCTAGTCCCTTACATCTGCTCGTCTCGTTTGAAGGCCGTCGTTTGTTTGTAATGAACCGTTGTTATAGCAAACCAATCTCGCCGTGTTATGCATAAATTACAGGATAATCGAGTGTAATTGAAGCGCGCGCGCGCGTCCAAATTTGCAACTATAATATACATTCAATCGTGAAACACGAGCACTTCGTTGCATGTATGACACTTGTGCCCCAAGTCCGGTGTTGCAAATCGGAATAACGAGAGAACTCATTTCTATCGCACCAAAGCTCCCGATAAGGTGTTCCTCAAGTTATAAGTAGCCTGAGGTAAGTCGGCTAGTAGTAAAAGCCGAGTTCGGGCAGACGCCGCCGAGCTCAGCGCTGATTTTACGAGGCCGAAAAAGTTTCGAGTCCCTGCTCAAAAAGTCTATAACGAGGAGCTATAGGTCTCGGCCTTCGGATCGCCGATCCTGCCCTCAAAACGCGTCGTCCCTCATACCCGAATATCAAACGCGTATATTTCGACGTTGGAACGCGTGTATTCCAAGCCCTGCGGATCTGGATCCTCGTGAGAATACATAATATATTGTCGATTAAATGCTTGTGATCGGTGTAAATGCTTGTGCACCGACCTGAGAAGAGGCGAACAGCTGGTCGCAAAACAGCCAGACTATCTCGAGGGTCTCGTTGATTCCCATGCTATACGACATGCCGAGGAACAACGTGTAGTGGACTCCGAACAAAGGCACGAGAACCAAGGTACTCCTCGCCAATCTCCTGAAAACCCAGGACACAATGAAACATGTTACAACGATCGGAGAAGAAAAAAAAATCAAATTGTTCAAGGTTTACTTGTATCGCAGAGTGTCCTCCGACACGGTGGACTTCAACTTGGACAGTAGTACCCGCACTATGTTCACGAACAGTATGAAGTTTATCTGCAACAGGGAAAAATCAACTTTGGAAACTTTCCGCGCTGCGCTGCAAGTGAGCGGCGGTTTGTGTGCGACTTACGACGACGGAAACAGTCGTGGGTATGCGTATCACTTGAAATATGTATGGATTGTCGTGGGTCGTCCAGCAGTATGTGTCGTCGAAGAACACTCGAAGCACTACCCAGATTCCAACGCATACGGCCGGCGAACCTGCGAACGGATAGAATGTTTTTTCGTTGGTGAAAAGGACTGGGTAGTGGGAAATCCTTCGTTAAAGAGCGAATTTTGGCACTCGCGGAGCTCTTACTAACATTTAATATTTATCATTGCTTAGTAAAATAATTTTTCAATACTGACGAATGAATATTTAATGCTAGTGCAATTGGCGACAGAGTTTGAGTACCGAAACAACATAGTATAGATAGAAACAATACTAAAATTACTTTCTTCCCCTTTTTGAGGCGTTCTTTTAGATTATATTGTGTAAGACTAGGAAGATTGAAAAAAATAACGAGTTACATCGATAGATCACGCGACGACCATCGGTGTATCTGTACTTGACAGACGCTTGGCTTTCTATTTAAATAGCTAGTCAATTCGACGTTTGTAAACAGTTTTTCATAGAAATATATAAAGCTGTCATCGACTAGTACATATAAATGAAAGAGCATAAAAGATGTCCAGTCTGTGAAAGCTATAGTATAACTCCGGCACTTGCCTGGCGTTTGAACTAATGCCAGACTTTTGTTTACACGTGATAAAGCCTGACACTATTTCCAGGCTTCATGCCAGAGTTTTACCCAGCCTCATTTAGAAAATTAAAAATCTGGCATTTTATATGGAATAGACTTTTACCCTGACAAATTGATGGATACTGAAACAATATACTCCGATTTCAATTTCAATCATGATTCTTAATAACTCGACCACTCATTTGGCGGTAGAGGGAATCTGAAAATTAAAAGGCCCACAAAGTATCTCATACGTCAACTCATAACTTCCAATCTTGATTTTCAACTTTTAATAATTGAACAATTTTACTCGTCTGAGAATGTTCCTCAGTCCGACCATTAATCATTGAAACTGCGAATCAAGATGATTTGCACTCCCGTCAGACGAGTAATCGGCTTTTATTATCATCAAACAGGAAAGGGACAACAAAATGATCTTATCGTGTCAAATCACACGGGGCTTATCATATACGACCGCGAGTACTCACCCCACCCGAGGAAAATGTAATAAGCAATGGTCTGGTTAGACTCGGCGAACAGGGCGCAGAATATGAGGTTGTGCAGGTAGAGGCCCTCCATGAGGATCCACGCGTAGTTGGCGAGGATGCAGTACTGCCAGACGCTCGTGAAGACCTTGCACAGCCAGTTGCTCTCGAACTGGTCGCCGAGCCAGTAGCTCTCGCCGTTTTTTATCATCACGTCCCTCGACAGGCCGACCCCGACCACGAAAAGCAGGTTCTTCAAGAAGAACATCATGGCCCGCGCTATGAACGACACGAACAGGTGCATGTGCAGTATGTTCCTCTGGCAGCGGAGCTTCCTGGCAAGTGAATTTTACAACGTGAGCAAACTGAGTGGATCAACGAATCCATGGCAGGTTGTGTGTGTGTACTTTGAACAATCGAATATAAAATATCCTTCTTGGAATATCGAATGATCGAATCGTCGACAGTTGATTGAGTTTGGAAACTACATTTTGCGACGTAACATTTTCCATTAATTCGATTGAAAATTCGATAATATTATATAATTTGATAATCGAGAAAGATGTCCCTCCCGACGCGACTGCGAAAGCCACAACGAACTTTTGCCATCGTTCCCCCCCAGGAATACACGTGTTTTTTCTGATATCCGATACGGTTGAACAACGTGACATCGACATACAATAGAGTAAATATTGAGTATACTGACTTTATGCTGGCGAGGATACACAGGGCCACGACGAGGGCGGAAAACGAGACGGCGTATCCAACCTTCGAGATATACTTTATCTTCGGCAAATACTCCTGCAGGAAGAATCAAGTGAAGCATGAGGCCACAGGCGTCGTGAGTAGATAATATAGTGTATCGGGGTACGAGGAAGTCCGAACTGAGTCCCAGGAAAAAAAGTATATGAGAATATATGTGTCACGCGTATTTTTGTTAGAAATTCTCGGGAGATGCGTTCTTTATCCCCTCCCAATCCAATCAACTTTCCAACTGCTGATCGCTTTGAACTGCTGATCCGCTGGGCTGTCCCGGAGGATTATCCATTTGCGAGCTTATTATTAGTAACGATGGAAAAGAGCGAGTACCGCAATTTCTCGGTTGGGTAGTGATTGTCAATAATAAGTCACGATAATATGAAGAGTCTTCAGAGACACGGAGGTAAATTTTAATAACAGTATAATTAAATAAGGTAACGGTGAGAAATATCAGAAACTAGTCTGCGTAGTGCACGATATACTGCAGACTGTATGATTTCCGAATTTCAGGATGTTTCGGGAAATATATAATATCGAATTCAAAATTGCGTTATTATATTGCATAGATATAGATGCCGTGGTTCGGTAGTCACGTAAAGCCGCGTTGGTCCACCAAAGCCGAAATGACCATGATGAAATTTGAACCAAGTACCGTAGGAAATGAAAGAAACAGATAAATACCCGCTGGTAGGGGGAAAGCGAGGTACAGCGGTCAAACTTCCTTGTGAAAGTTATTAAGACATTGTTTTTTTTTTCTGTATACAGATGAAATGCTTTCACTTTGATGATTAATAACGGAAACGGTAAACTCTGCTTAATCGAAAATAAGTCGAAAATAATATTTAAATTAGATGTTTACAACAAATACATGAATTAATAACCAATAAATCACATCATTCCGTATCTAAAATTGATTAGAAATTTAAGGATAATTGAACGTAAAAAGTTGGAACGTATGGCAGTCTCTTTCAACGGAGTTGGCGTACGCCAAGTACACACCCCATCTTACGTTCGCATATATGCAATTTACTTCCTCATTGCGTATAGGCCGAGGTGAATTACACTATTTCTGACGTATTGAACCAAGTTATGAAAGGTCCTGTCCCACACTTGATCCGCTCGAATTTCCTCCCACGAAAACCCCCAAGCAAATAAGAGTTTTTATGACTCGTATTATCACGGATTAGGGGAGAGAGGGGCAGGTTGTCAGTGAAGGTATAAGTTCGCAAATTATATGAATATAATTTAATTCATACGATGGGAAAAGATTGCGCTAATCGCGATTTGTGTACATTAACATGATACATGTATATGTTTGTTCAGAGTGCCATATGTCCAGCGCCGCTTGGAGACGAGAGATGCAAGTTATTTAACTTATTAAACGAAAAAAAATTGTTTAGAAAATTGAGTTTTTCTTTGAGCGTATTTGGTAAGCAATAATTGTTTATAGTGTGCCGTATAGAGCTTCACAACCTTTATAATTATTTATATAAAAGATTTACTGAACGGTCAAGTTCTACGTATAATTATTGTCATTATATTTAATAGGGGTCAGCTAGCAAAAGATATTAGAGGCTCGTTGGCATATTGCGTAAACATGGAATTTTTTTTCATAAATGATGGAGAATTGCAAACTGTTAATGGCTAGAGCACTGATCGGTTCACTGATTAGTCAAACACTTCCTTTTGAATAATATATTGTGTTATTTCGTATAATAGGGATCAGCTGTCAGATACCGATGGTTTTAATTTCAATTTTTCCGTGCATATCTGTAAGGCACATAATTAATAACGATTGCTTACCAATTTAGTTAAGAAAGAAAGAAACTAAAAAAAACTCAAAACTACGAAACATTTTTTACTTCTTTCCTGTGTAAACAGTGGTAGATATCTGGTACTCAGAACAAATATGTATCGTGGTAATGTATACAAATGACAATAAAATAAGACATCTCTACACGTCGCGTGAATTAGGATATATTCATGGTTTGCCAACTTACTACCTCTGCTCGCACATTGGCAGTAATTTTGCTTGTAACGATCATTTATATGTATATGCTGTAATCAGGCCAAACGTTGTATGTCAAGTCAAGGGCCAGATGTGACGTTGAATAATTCCTGCTTAATTGCAGAAGTTGAATAATATACGCCACATACTCGCGAGAACCTTCCTTTGCTTCTACGGCCCTTAAATCAATGATTTTGTTCAATTCGTCATTGGACTAACGCGTTACTTAAACTAACACTATTCTATAACATTCATATGTTGTAAATTTTAATACCTTCAATTAAACGATACTGAACAAACTAGGGAAACAAAATTTACTTAAATTCTTGTCCGTCATATCTAATGCACTTATATCAGGCTTAGAAATATTTCTATGTTATCTCCACAAAACGCGCCATTACCGTATAAGAACTGACGAAAAATCATGCACAAAGGCTGAAAATGAGGGCCTCGAATAGCTTTAACTTGTGTTGGTACCGAAAAACACAATTAACGAAGAAAATAATGCCAAGATGATGAATAAGATAAATTCATTATCACCATAATGAAATTCAATTTCCATCAAGAATGACTGTATACATAGTCTAAACTATAACAATATCCGCATCGGCTCGTCGTCGCATATATACCTTCGGTGCTCGGCTTATCGGAAAGTCAGCTTAGTGCTTAACAGCTATACGAGAACTATAATTCGATTATGCGCGATCATATATATACAAAACGGAAAAAGGAAACTTGGGGGCACGTCGGATCCTCCGGACCACAATTACATCGAACAAAAAGCCCGAACAAATGTTTGCCTCCCGTCATTTTCCCCGACGATTCGCCCGTCGCGTGTCACAGGATTAGTTTCCTCGGGGAAATATTAGCGCACCGCACACACCGGATAACATTTCGTTTATTATGATGAGCTTCGCGCGCCATATATATGTATGTATGTATGGGTGCCGACGTGTTTTCGATGAGCCGAGGGCCGTCTCGGCAGAGAAGCAATTAGACGGATGGCTTTGTTGTTTGATAAACTCACGCGCGCCTTTGTACACACGTGCTCGGGTAGATACGGCACGAGCCCCGGCGGATAATTCATTCCCGATCGCGATCCGAGGAAAAATTAATTATTCACCGTGCGGACCATATAATGTGCCGGGGATACGCGGCGTTTAATTCAAAGTCGAGTGCGTCGCCCACGCGATCGTCACCCGAGCGAGTCGTTTCGAAAATTCATTCGATTACATGTAAACTGAGTTGAGCCACGGTGGATGTGACACGAGCGATTCGATGAGGTTGATCGGGTTGTCAATCGTTAACGAATCGAATCAATCTGATCGAGGGGTTTCACGCTGCAGTATACATTATTCTACCAGGGGGAGTATCGTCGAGTTTTTATGGAGTACTGTACGGATTTATGGATGAGTAATATTCTCTGTTCTCGTCAATATCAAACGAGAGCTACTCGGCGAAGACACTTGATCAACGAGTTTATGCTGATGAGATGAAAATTTCGATGTCCCCATAGAGTTTGGAAATAGTAAGCTCTATTTTCTCAATTCATTATAAAGAAATTATATAAGACTTGAAATTAATGCGAGATGCGATGTTTGAGGGCCAATCCAAGTGGATGTATGGAGAACAGAAATGAAAACTTCATAACTTGGGTTCGTAACGTTTCGCTACCATGATTTACTGGTCTCGAATAAGATTTTTCCATATTTGAGTTCGTACATATGAAACTATGTGTCTTAGAGTACATAAGAAAAATATTCATACTTTTCAAAATTGAAATAGCCGCGCAGTAGTTTTTGCAATAAATCCATGTTTTCCGAAATTAATGATCCGCTAGCTCCTCCAATTTTTATCCGATTGATTTGCGATGAAGTTCAAACATCGATTCACATTAATTTCGAACTTTGAAATACGATTTTCTCATGAATATCGTACGATTTTTTTCTTGATAAATTATAATTTGTTAATTCAATGATCAATTTTCAATCGACTTCAAAAAAATGCCATGTTTTCAAAGTTAATCAATGAAAACCTTGCGATTCTCACTAGATTTTGGGCTATATTACCAGAAAATATCTGGTAATTTGTTCCTAGTTTAAAATTGCGAATTCGTCAAGGAGAAAAAATGTTTTTTTTTGTGGAAGCTGCCATGCCGCATTCTGTTTTTTTTTTAAAAATGCTTACATACTCTAACACATGAAGATTCGAGAGAGAACCATAGTAAAAAGCTCAGAAGTCGATGACGCATCCCGATAAATATTCCAAAATGACATCGATATGTAAGAACTAATTGAGCCAAAAGCCTCTCGGGCACATTTAATCAATGAGTTTGAAGAGATTAGCATGGAGCTTTTACTTAGAAAAACTACGAATAGAGTCTTATCACGAAGCAGACTACATATGTACATCGACTGCAAACTGAAGATCGAAAATCAATATCGGTGAATCGGTTTAGCACCGCTTGCTGTCTGTGATAGATGGGGTGTAGGCGTATGGGAAGGGGGTTAGAATATCTCACTAACGTGAAAGGGATAACGTTTGAGTGGCAGACTGAATCGCGCGAATTTGAGAGAGAAATTAATCGACTCCCTGGAGTATAGGTGGAACTGCACTCGCGTGGCTTCCGGAGGAGTATTATAGTAGAAAGCAACGCAACTGTGTCCGGAATACGAGATGAAGGGCTCGAATTCCCCGGGCTTCGATTTTCTTTTCCTTCGACAATTTTTCTTCGTGGTCGATTTTGAAATGTAATGGGCAGCATATATCATTCGATGGAATCGGATAACGTATTGCCATCGGGAAACATCGTTACTCGACTTCCGTAATCCAGCAGCGAGAAAATGTGAAGAGAAAAAAAAAACAGAAAATTAGATAGAAGCTCACGCGTCCAACCGCGATGCTGATCATCTCACGAGGATGAACTCACGGGCCCGAGGCAACACGTATAGTTTCGAATTTTCGTCGATCCAATATGCTGCTGATGCGTTTAGCGCAAGGTCAAAGCGCCTAAGCCATTTATTTTTGCCCTGAGGCAATAATTTCATCGGTGTGATAATTGACGTTGAAAATTCGTGCAAAGGTGTGTGGGGAGAATGGAAAAAAGTAGTAACGTGCAAACGGTGGTCAAAGGGATCCGACAAATTGGAGAACTCCGAGAAAATTCAATTACGCGGGATGTGGAGTACGAAGTGGGGAGAAAAAAAAAATTCCGGGATCGATTTTTATTTTCATCCGCGATTCTGCAGAAAAATCACCCGTACGTATCCTGTACTAATATCGTATAGAAGTTTAAACACTGCAGCGCGCGAGAGTAAATACTGGAATAACCCGGGGCACTTTTCGCGCGCGATATTTTCACTATATAAACGCCGAGTTTTCTCTACAGTATACATCGAAAGAGAGAGATATACAATGCCCCGAGCCATTCGTTGGAACCAATACTAGTATCACAAATTTTCTATGGTCTTTTCATCGACTTCGTTTCAATGCTTGGCACGTATAATCGAAGGTTTTCGTATACGGAAAGATTGATTGGAGAATTCAGTTGAGCATCAAATCCGCGGGAAAGTTGTATACTTTCAAAATCAATCGATAATGTTCACCTGTACGATTCGAGTATATAGCTTCTGAATACTTTGAGTGAGCGTATTACATTGCACTTGCGGGTATAACCTTTTTCCCACCTCCGAACAGTTTCGTGGAACACGACGAACTTGAAGATACGAGATGGATCAGAGCGCAATCGAAGTAATCTTTGCATCGATCTAAAGCTGTCGATTGATTCTCGCAGGGAAAAGTAGAAGGAAAAAAATACGGTCGAAACGTGCTACAGGCTTTGCGGGGGGAAAAGGCGCGGGAAATAGCGTTCCAAGCCACACACAATCTTGGGGTGTGCCAATAGTCTTTGTAACAATCTGAAACGTGCCTCTCAAGTAGCGCCGTTACGAGTAAACCGCATTTAAAGTCGTGATAAACCAGATACAAAGTGACTTATCGTATTTACCATTATCTAGCTTGAAATTCAATGAAACTCAAAGTAAATTCGAACGAGTTTGCAGCGAGAATGGAATTTTGATTTTCTGTGCAGGGCGTATATAGGGACGGGTGGTGTATAATCGGGCAGAGACAGTCGAGCAGGGCGTGAGTTCATGCCCCGATGCCCGCGAGCCCATTGTGCACACAACTGCACACAACGGCCGTAAATACCCCACGCGAGGATATATAAGTTGGAGCAGCGCACGGGCAGAGATAGAGAGAGAATCACTTGGCATATACTAGTGCTTGCATACTGAACAGTCAAGTTGCCTCGGCTCTGTGGGCGGCCAAGTCCTGTATAACGAGCGGCGAATCATGCGGCTCTCAATGGGCAGCTTAAATTTGCCTACGTCGTTGCCGTGTACGTGTATACCCGCAAACGAATTCACCGTTGAATTGTATATAAGTTTGGTTGGATTTTGAAACAAACGGAGGAAATAAAAATACCAATGGAATTGAGCCGACTAGCGTAGGTTGGTGTAGAATCGGCTCACGTAGCCATTTCATCGATACTATACGTATTTTTATTTATTTTTTTATACATATAGTTTTACAGTTTCCGAAACGATGTAAAACAAATCGAGTTTCATACGAGCTACGATGCGACGGTCATTTTTTCATTTTATTCACTGGAAATTCTAACTCCAGCTTTCCAGATACATTGCTTCGGAGTTTCGTGATAAATAAACAATTGAATTTTAGTACATGCAATCAAAATTCGCAGAAATAAATATTTTTTTAGAACCCATGGTTAGTTCGAATGATCCCAGGTGCTGTCTGGAAATTGCTTCGCTGTATGTACCATCAGTGGCGAGGTAAAAGAAAAATCTTGTAAATTTGATGATTTTGCGCGGGAATCCGCCGCTGCAGCTCCTTTGCGCTGTGACGAAAATACCGGACATACTCGCGACTGATCAGATTAAGTGTGAATATAACGTAGCCGGAGATACGGCAATCAACGCCATCCTGTTTGTTCGCACTGGAATTATAAACGGCGAGATAGACGTCAACCGATTGCTCATGCGCATGCAGTTCTATACTGCTTATACTGTATAATCGGTCGGAACTCGAGAGACTGGATGTATATATTCAACTGCATCTAATAAGTGACGGAATTTTGGGTTTTCGATTTTTCATAATCAGACAAGGTAGATGAGCGATAAAATCTACCAAGCCACCACCACCTGGGTCGTGAATGAGTATACGGCAAAAACGATTTTCGATTCAAGTTGTTAAAATTTCAGTATTGCGAAACTAGATTTCAGTACGAGTGGAAAAATGAGATAAATCTATTACTTGAAGTAGTTTTAATGGATTATGAGTATGAAATTGACTGAAACCAAAGAAATCCAGCTTTTTTGAACTTCTTTCAAGTACAAACGACTTTCAGTGCTGCAACACTTTTAAGACATCGTTTTTGCTGTGTATGAAACAATTTTCATCGTGTGAACTACGAATTAGGGTATAATACGCAATAGTCGACAAGTATTAAAAAAATCCGTTTAACGTGAACACTTACATGAATCAATGTACTAATTCTCGGATTGTTTGAGATCTCACGAATACGTACCCCCGAGTAAATATATGCATCTCCTCTTGAGAATCAGGAGTCAGGAACGTCAAACGATAGGTATACACGACGTATATAGGCTTGGGATGATATATGGCGGATGATGTTATCGCGCGACAGCGAAAAGCGGAGACAGAGAGACGAGGCTCGTGGCTGATGTGAGTGTCTGCTGCATCTCAATGAATTGATCCTGTCTGTCTGAGCGAGTGAAAAATTGATCCCGAGTGAAAGAGTACGCTTTTTTCCAACGATAGAGAATGACAGAGGAACGATTTAAAGGATGTTATCCAAAATTTCGAAGCGTAATTCGATAAACTTGGAAACGAAGAGGTGTAGTCTTTCAGAGAATCGAAAGGCTCGAATAGAAAGACAAGGAGTCTTGATGGAAGAAAATCAGATTTATGAACAAACGGAAGGTGCATATGGGCCTGGTGTCGCTAATTAAATCGTAATTAACTTTTGGTTCTTGAAGGCTGAAACTTTGAGAGCGTTTATCTCAAAGCAACAGCAAACCCATAGCATACGAGATTTGTTGACTTTCAAGTCGGTTAGAGAATAAATATAGGTTCATTTTATATACCCATTTGATATGCGAATATAAAATAAAGCGGTTATACTCGATAACCTTAAAACTTTCAATGAGGTCACATTATATACCCTGTGTTTTTTAAAAAACTCAATCACTCGTGGACACGTTCACGCGCTTCTTCATGATTGTACGCACTAGTTGCATGATATTCTAATATACTAAATTTCCAAAAGACTTTTGAAAATGCAAATGGACTTGGGGATGGAGGGAAATGTAGGTGGGAATAATATATATTATAATAGTATTGCTTTCATACCTCGATTGACGTGACATTGTCAGATTGCAAGTCGGTCATAGGCTGCAGTATGGTGACTAGGTCGCCATGGTAGCAGTGTGAGAAGTTGGTCCAGGTGCTGTTGCGCTCCGGACTCCAGTACCACTGGCCGTTGCCCATGCAGTGCTTCGTCGCGTTCGCCTGTACGAATCAGATGGTCATATTGCAGACGCGTTTTATAACATCGGGTGTTTGAATTGCTCGTGAGAATTTGATTCCTTGACTCTTCTTTAAACTGTTCTTAGTTGTAACGGTCAGTCGAATACCCTAAAGGGACTTTGGCCAGTGATCATTTCGAACGAAATTTTTCGGGCTGTCTCAACTAGTTTCTGATTTCGATTCTGTTTCCTCGAATTAATATACAAATATTAATACACGAATAACCAGGGCGTAGTAGCAAAGTAAGAATTCTTTTTTTTCTTTTACGACGAATGAAACACGCTTACGAAAACGATGCACGGCCGAGCTGGTAACTTCATTTTTAGCGAATGCTGGTGAATTCGGGACAAGAAGGGCTTTGAAAATCAAGTTCCTTTGTTGCATGGCCGAAATAACAAACTGGCCATAATTTCGTTTTCTATACCAATTCAAATTTGCCAGTCATAGATCGAAATTCTCTCGGCTGCGTATCCCATGGCTAAAAACTCATATCAAAAACGCGGGCTACAGTCAAAATAGCGTATGTAATACGCGTAAAATATCGTTTATATCTGTGCAACTTGTTCACTATCGTATTACTTAGTTATGTTCAAAATCTAACGTATCATTTGTTTTGAAATGTTTCCTATTTCGAAATGATTAATCAATAAATTTGATTGGTCAACAGACGACCTTACATTTGGGTCTCGAATTACACTGTAACTTTCTGATTCCTAGAAAGGTGATATTTGCAGTTGTGAATTGCACGTGCATAAAAGTCATGCGTATACATACAACCTTGTATGCTGATTGATTGAATAAATCTAAATATGGTACGTGGCAGCGCAAACCGAAGATTGGATAGTGAATAACCGATATGAAAGACAAGCTTTGCAGTATCCTATTGAATTTCAAAAATCGCCAACAGCTATAAATAGAACGTGCTTATTGGATCCTCGCAGAGCTGACCCGTTTGATGCCCGGTAAAACCTCGCGCGATCGGCCGTAAATACACACTGTACAGAATCGTGAAACGCTGGCGAAAGAAACAGGAAGTCGGATTGAATTGAGGAGCCGGTGGTTAACGAACCTGAAAATCGAATCCCACGATGTAATGCGGACACGGCTGAACGGACGTCTCGCCGGGCGGCGTCGATTGCCAGCACAGTATGCCGTCCCAAGTCGTCGGGCACCAGCCTGCCAACAATTTAATCATCACAATGTACATCAGTTGCGCGACTTGCGTACGTGTATATACACATCTACGTCATAAAGCAACTGATACGCGTGTATATATATAGAACAATTTTGCTGAGCTTTTCGTCGCTGCGAATCGCTGCATGATTCTCTCCACACTATACGCGTGGAGTGGCCCTGCCAATATCACTCGCAGTCGCGGTGGTACAATGAAAATTCGGAATTTCCGAGTGTGAAACTGCCACTCGACAACCTCGAGCTCTGGTTTGACAATACATACCAATACCATTTACACTTTATGTCGCTATGCACACACTGTTATTTATCTTCATGTAACGGGAATATCGGCCAGAGTGGAAAAAAAAACCGGAAGGAAAAATGCTGTGACGTGGGAACGGAATTAATAATTTGATGAATGAATATGAGCGCGTATACTTGATTTATCGCGCTTGGGGGAGGAGGCGAACATGGCATGGCAGTTTATAGCCGCGGCAAGTTCCATCAACTTATCGTTACGCAAGAGGAATTCATAACGAGATACCAGGGTTTGAGCCAGTGACACATATAAATAGAAAATGTATGTACAAGCTGACGATTCCAGTAGAAAATGACAGTGTTTAGTCGGACTGACAAGTGCTTGTTATATAGGCTTGTTCATTCGCCGGTGTGTCATGAAGACGCACTACGATAATTTCGAATACTATCATTGATTGCCGGTGAAAATTCGAAACTCGGCGAGCCAATATTCCGTCGATTCTTTTCTCTCGCGTGGAATTGCCGCGCGAGACAAAGCCCTCCTGTGTGTCCAGCTGTGCGCTAATGGCGAGAGGGACACGAGTCAAGCGCGTAGGGACATTGTTTCACGTAGTTCCGAGTCCCAATCAAATTAGACAAAGAGCAGCCGAGCACTCGCTCGCTCGTCGCGCACTTGTACACGTGTGCTTGCGTCACGCACTTCAAATCCGTGTATATACGTGGGTGTGTGTGTGTGTGCGCGTCAGGTCACGCGTGCGCTTTTTCGCCGCGGTATAGCTTTGCTCGGCTTTGCTAATTCTTTTAATCGATTTCACGCGCGTCCCCGACACCACGTAATTCGCTAAACCCATGCGTGAGTGTACACATGCATATCGTCGCCTCCTCCGCAAAGGAAGGTGCGAACTCGGAAGGCATTTAGAGAAGCTAGTCATCAGAAATATACTATTTTGAAAGTGAATAATTTATACAAACAAAAATAGTATATTCCTGATGAAATTTCATCGATTCATAGTAACCAATAAAATAACGAGTCAACTGGCTTCACTCTACAGTCGATCACTTTTTATATAAAAAAAAGAAAATATCAGATAATCAGGTTTGTCAACTCAAATTTCAGAAAAATAAAATGCCTTCCGAGTTCGCACCTTTCTTTGCGGAGGCGACGATATATAGCCTCGTTAGAACAGTTGCGATGGTGTTTCGGGGGTATATATACACGATGCGTGCAGAGGAACGAGAGCGTAATTTGATTAGTTTCGTTTGCCCCGTCGTTGCACCGGCCCAACTCTCTGTCTCTGTCTCTCGTTTCAATCAGTTCAGCGCAGAGCTCGAGTCGCACCACCCGGGCGTACTTTAATTCTAACGAGCTGCGGAGAGTCTTATTCGATTATATGAGCAATTTCTTCATCAGTGCCAACGTGGTGCGCAATCCTAATTCCACCCGGCCCTTTGGCTGTTCGCGAGTATATGGAATATATCCGTATGGAATATATATGTATCCGTATATGGAAGTGATCCCGACGTTTCGATGGATTTCCTTGTTTCGAACCGAGCAAACGTGAGGATTTCTTAACACTTGATATTCAGACATTGTATATGTCGGCGCGTAAAATTGGCTCTTGTCAACTCACGACCAACCATATGTGCATTGATGCACCTGTGCGCCTTTTACTGTTATATCGACGGCCCTCACGAAGAAAAGCACATTTCAAATCTCCGACGAAAAAAAACACATTTCGTTTATCGGATGAAAAAAAACACATTCCAGTTTCTCAGTCGAAGAAAAACACATTTCGGCTTCTCGGACGAAAAAAAGCACATTTCAGCTTCTCGGACGAAGAATAGTAGATTACGATCCATGGCCAGAAAGTTGGATTTCCCGGCCTGCGAGGTTATGACGGCCGAGGCGAAGCCGAGGCCGTCAAATCGCATGCCAGCGAATCCAACTGTCTGTGTTATCTGAAGCTGTGTTATCCAACTGTCTGTCTTTTGTGAAGCTGTGTTATCTTAATTTTTCCTATATTATTTTTCGCGATTTTTCCTATCGGGCAAAATATTATACTATGCATATGATTCGCACACGCACGCCCATTTGTTCGAGCAACTATGGGTTCACTCGCAGAAGTCTAGTTCGAAAAAAAAATGAGTTGGACGCTGCGGTAAGAAGATTTATTTTCCTGCTAAATACACTCATCCACTCTCTTCAAAGTTTATAGTAAAAAACCGCTGTATTGAAGCGAAAAATCACTGAAGGTGGATGAATTGTTGATTTGAACTGCAGTAAATTTTTTATGTAACTAAAGTGAATTTCTATGTAAAAATAGCTAATTCTATGTAAAAATTGTTGCTATTGAAATACTCTTAGCGAATAGATTTTATACTCATAGCGAACCAGAGTGAAAATTTACTTTAGTTACATGAAAAATTCCCTCCGACTTCTTACAGTGATTTTTCACTTTCATTCAGTGGATTTTCTGAGTGTAGCATCAAGAATAGAGTCTCAATTCTTAAGGAAATTTTGCTCTAGCGTCAGACCGATATTCCCTCGTGAACCAAAATTTCATTTTCTTGAGTGTAAGATGAGCGATGTAGGCGATTGAATGAATCCGTTGTCTACTCAATTTCGATGTATACAAATACAATTCCATGTGATTTCGTATATATGCGGGCGCGTTATTTTGCCACACTTGCGAGGCTTATAATAGGCGACTATACGTCGACTGCATTTGGCAGTCGAGTCGCGATACACATCGAACCCGGTGCCATTGGTGCTCGTATCATACATTTCGCCGCCGCGCCGATGGCGTTAATATGTATCGCTTTGTCACATCGCTCGGGTCATTTCGCATTCAACTAAATTCCGCTGTGGGGATATTTTCCACGGGTTTTTCCATCAGATAATTCGTAAGTGAATTTTTTCGCGGGAGATATGCCTGTGTTTATGCGCGAGCACTCTCAGTTTGGCCATTCAAAAAATAATGATAAAATTCTTGTGAATTGGTCCATAGCAAAAATTTTTTACCAAGGTAATATTCTTGAGATAATTATTACGGAAAAATCATGCCACGCCGTCATTTTCCTGGTCTGTCAATTCTTCTTGCTCAACCTTTTAAGGAATGCAATTACTGACGAACGAACCATTTGCCATGATTCTATCGCGTCAAAATTCTGCTCTAAAAGCCATATAATCTCCTTTTTCCCTCTACTTTCAAATATAACCGCGATATTCACGTGTATCAAATGAAATGAATCTCTCAAATATCTCCCGGGCCCATGTATATGTTTTCATCGCAAATTTTCATCGGAGCTGGAGCATTGGTTTGGCAAAATTTATCAACCTGGAATACGAATCGTGTTTCGACGTATATCTGCTACACAGACTATACAGCATGCGTTTCGATTTCAAGCCAGAATTACTTTGGTTAGGTTCGTCAGTTGTAGTGTTTATCAAATAAATCACGGCGATACAATCATCTCGAAATAATTCGAACTCCGTGTTTATTTGCAAACTGAAAATCATTTTGATACCCCATTTCTCATAAGACTCAGAAATCTTTTGTTCATTAACTATGCCCGTTATAATCGAGGCACAAATAAACAAAGTAAATAAAACGTCATGATCTGATCTATCCTGTCGGTAGAGACAGTCGCGTGAATTATGACTTTGATCGGATTTATTTTTGTTCGTATACATCTAGTGTTTACGTATGAGACTTTGGGGCCACGTAATGCCTTTCGGGACTCCCTCATGATGAAGTATACATTTCTCCTCGATTGCATACTCAAAAATTTCCTCGCAATCGCACGATGTAAAGTGCACACGTTGTATCGAGACTTGTATATTTTAAAATATTGACATTTTCGGCTTGGCAATTATCAAAACTTGCAATATCCCGAATCGTACATATTTCAATTTGATCTACCCGAGAGTAGGGCACTCAGATTTTCACCATAATCGTAAATATCGAGATGACTCGGCAGTGCGCGGCTAATAGGTGTGCTGTATTCGCGAGTTTACAGCATGAGTGCGCGTGCCCTCACATAACGCGTCGGGACTCGCATTATATATAACTGTCAGTGAGCGGCGCAATAGATATACAGCCAGCGTGCGAGAGAGAGAGAGAGAGAGAGAGAGAGAGAGAGAGAGAGAGAGAGAGAGAGAGATGGAACGAAAACATACTCGGTCGAAGCTCTTCATTTCTCGTTATCGCGCTCGTTATGTCTAGAGTGTTATTGTTTCGAGCGCATTTATTGGGCCGGTGAATAAATCCCATTGGCTGCAGCGCGTGAAAAAAAAAATAATATTTCGAATTATTGCGACTGGGAAAAAAGCCAGATCAGCCGGGCACGATGAATTATTGCGATTGGACCTCGCGCAATAATTCCTCGCGGGCGATTTATTCGCCATCAGCTCATGATATATAAAGCCGATCGTGCGGTATACCGGCATCGCATTGTTCTTCCGATCTCCACTGCTTCCTGACATCTCACTAACTAGGAAAGGATCACCTCGTATGTAGTCGCGCGGAAGTTGTGTTTTGTACTGCGCTGGTTTTGTGTGATTGGTTCGAGACTCGGGAGTGCGCTAAAACGGAGTCCCAACGTCGATCGGGTTGCTGCTGCAGCCGGCGCTCACGGGACAATTTCTTCGTGCAACCCGACATCATCGTTATTTCTCATCAAGTTTCCGTCTCAGGTAAAAATAAATATTTCAGATATATTCATCAATTTAGCATTAAGATAAAAATTTATTTATTTAAAAATTCTAACATTTTTAAAATAAAATAATTTTAATTTCAAAATTTATAAAACAAATTATTTTTATTTTTTAAAAATTTACAAAAAATGTAAAAATGACAAAAATTTACAAATTGTTCTTTTTTTGAACATTATACACATATATGTGTGTGTATATATATTCTGTCTCACTTCACTTATCGACCTGTTTCGATTTTCCTTCAACATTTTTTTCTAGCGTTTTTTGGGTCTATTTTGATGACTCAACTTTGTCGAAATTTTTGCTCTCATTTAAGTTAATGAAATTTAGTTTTTTTAGAAATTTTTTATTTTTTTAGAAATCATTTTATAAAAAAGAAGATAAATAAAACATATTTTTGTAAAATTCAATTTTTTTGCATAATTTTAGTGTAAAATACGTGAAACATATCGATATTATTTTCCATGTTTTAAACTGAAATTACGCGCAAAAGTGATATTTCATCAAGACGGATTTTATTCATATTTTGAAAAAAAATAGATTTTAATTAAAATAGAAATTGGACTTATCCTGAATTTTTGTGTTTGTATGTACATACATATTCTGAAATTAATACTCCATTAACTTTTCTACTGAGAACTGAAGGTAAATGATTGGAATAAAAAAAATCCCTCGTTATTTACAGTACATCCTGTCAAGATAATGTCTGAAGTCAATTCTCAATTTATGAGGGCGGAACAAATGATGCAGCGAGATATAGTGGAGTCTTCCGTTACGACCACACATCGCAATCCAATACACCGCTTGTTCAGTTTCGAATTCCAGCTGTTGATTCTGTAAGTTGGGAATGCTTAATTCAAGCTTTCAATATCGACGTCTTTATACGAACTCGCTAGAAAAATCGAAAATTATTCAATCCATTCGCGTTCCGATTTATTTCCAGAATACGTTTCCAACGACTAGTCATGAAACCAGCTCTAGCGTAGATAATAATGGACGAAACGCGTTCGTGATGAATTGGCTCAAGGGAATCGACGTCGAATCGTTGAAGCCAATGAAGGGGCTCGAGAAAAATCTCTTGGTGGGAGATGAAAATTCTTCCGCGGCTGCCAATGCCCCGCGAGGAGAAAACCAGGACGACCGCGGAAGGATCCGAACTCGACGGTAAAGTATCCGTACAAAAAAAGGACCAGGACTCTGCCGCCTCCACACTTGCTCTCGCCAACTTCGCGATTACTGCTACGCACTCTGCAGTCCCGGCAGTTGGTTCGCCCGGTCCAGCCTGCACCGCCGCTGCCTCCGATAGAGTTGTGGAAGCTTTTACTGCCGCCTCCACCGCCGCCGCCGCTGCCACAACCACCTGCGACTCGGCAGCCGTGGTTGCCCTCGCAGCCGCAATCATCTTCGCAGAGTTCCTCGCGGCCGCCGTTGGCTCGCCCGTCGATGCCTTTGCCGGTACGGTCGCCACCCCAGCCGCTATCGACTTGGCAGCCGTGGTTGCCCTCGTTGCAGTAGCCATCATTGTCGTCGTACCTCCCCTATCCATCGCTGCAGCTGGTTAGCCCAAAATCAGGTGTTTCCAAATGATGAAATCATGTATCGAATATCTCAAGGATACTCCTCCCGTGATAATCTCAAGGATTCCTCCAACGCCGCCCAATCGCTGGAGATTCCGCTGCCTTTTTTAGGGTCGCCTCCCTCGACACCCCGAATGGAATTATCAATTCTAATGAGGCTTCTTGTGAAACAGCGACTCCATCGCTCGAGAGAAGGTTGCGCTGTTTGACCGCTATGGAGCGAGGTATTGACGTCGAAAACAAATTGAAATTTGACGACGAAACTCGCTCAATAGTCACCGTATAGGCAACACTAGGTTCTACGAGGACTCCGAAGATAATTCGAAGGACATTCCAGGCAAGATATGATTTCAGCGATGTTCAATATAAGGCTAAAAGATCCCCGTGGTAAGAACTATACCTACAAGGTTCGTAACGGGGATTTCGTGGATCCCTATTCATAGAATAAATAGACAGATGAGAGAAGAGAATTGATTGTTCTTTTATGAATCTCTAAAATGAATAAAATGTATTTTATACTGTATTTTGTAATCATTCTTTGTAAAACTTGTAAAATGATAATGTATGTTTTATTGAAATAAAAAAGTTGAAAAAGAGAGAGAAAAAGATCAGGAAAAGAGAAAATGAGTTCATCTTTTCCATGGATGTCTCTTACAGTAAAAGGCGTAGGTTGGGGCCTTTTATACTTTTCCTTTTTCTTTTTCCTTTTTGAATATAAATTATGATCATTTTTCAACTTATCCTTCAATTTGATATCCATGAGTTCATAATATATTCATCTAGTTCATTATCATGAATATATATAAAATACTCATAATTACAATTGACTTTCGAATAATTTTATTTATCCAAATTTCAGTAGAAAAATCATGATTTCAAACAAAATTAATATGATGTTGATAGACCAGGGAAAGTCCCGATATGATTTTTCGAAGAAAATCATCTCGAACATTTAAATGTATCTTTATGATCAAAGCTGATATTGAAAAACGGATTCCGTTTTATTTTATATACTCATAAGCGATATTTGAAATATTAAAAAATATCATGATAAATTTTTAGTTGATACGCTTTTGTATACCGATATACAGGAAAACAAAAGTAAAAGTTTCAAGTAAATGCAGCCCACGCGGCACATTCATTCTATTG